>VBSM01001124.1:6594603-6635987 GCA_008086735.1 Cheirogaleus medius
AAACATTCCAAGCCTTTAGACAAAGCTTCATGTCTTTAACCAATTACAAGTCAACCAATCTTTAAACTCACCTATAACCTATAAGGGCCCCCCCCTTTGAGATGGCCCACCTTTTCAGGCCAAACCACATATTGATTTATGACTTTACTTGTAACCCCTGTCTCCCTGAAATGTATAAAACCAAACTGTAACCCAGCCACAAAGAGTCCACCTGCTCAAGGCTTCTTGGGCGTGGCTCTGGGTCATGGTCCTCAAATTTGGCTCTGAATAAATCTCTTTAAAATTATTTTACAGGGTTTGGCTCTTTTTTTCATTAACACTTTCATTTTTTTTCTTTTGTTGCTAAATCCTAATATAATCTTTTATTTATTTTATTTTTTGACAAATAAAAATTGTATATATTTGTAATGTGTAACATGTTGTTTTGAAATATGTATGCATTGTAGAATGGTTAAATCAAACAAATTAACAGATGTGTTACCTCACATAGGTAGCATTTTTTCATGGAGAAAACACTTAACATCTACTCTTTTAGCAATTTTCAAGAATAAAATACATCGTCATTAACAATAGTTACCATGTTGTACAATAGACCTCTGGAACTTGTTTCTCTTGCCTAACGGAAATTTTGTATCTTTTACCATTTCCCCAAACATCCCCTGCTCCTACCCAGCATTGCTTTCTTTCAAATAAGATACCTTCTTTTTTTTTTTTTTTTTTTTTTTTTAGAGACGGGGTCTCGCTCTTGGTCAGGCTGGTTTCGAACTCCTGACCTTGAGCTATCCACCCGCCTCGGCCTCCCAGAGTGCTAGGATTACAGGCGTGAGCCACCGTGCCCGGCCCTCAAATAAGATACCTTCTTATACACACATTCCTAGAAAACGTCTTTCTTTTTAAATCGACTTTACTGCAGTATTTTTACATTCAGTGAGGTGCACCCATTTTTGGTCGAAGATGAACTCTGACAGATATCTCCACCCATCTAACTACCACCACTACCAGGATGCAAAACATTTCTATCACCCAGAAAAGTTCCCTCCTGCCAGTCTGCAGCCAACCACATAGCCTAGCCTCGGGCATCCAAGCTACGATAAGCTTCATAGAATTCATGTTCTCATTAATTCTAGGGCTCTAGTGTTTCAAGATAAAGTTCCCACTCACATTGATTCCCAAAATTTGACTCGCTGGGACATCATAAAATCAGCAGCTTCCAATAGAAAACTGCCTTTATGGAAAGGATAAGATAAAAACAATCGTTGTTTGTGAAGTTCAGAAAAGTGCTCTTTCTCTGGGCAGCACTGGGGCTGGCTTTGGAGGCAGAGGAGGCACAGGCCACAAGGTGTGAATTACAGAGGGCGGGAAAGAAGGCCACAGCACCTGCCCAATGGGCCACTTCGCCAGATCCCGCATTGCCCAGGGTATGTGCAACTGCGTAGGATGCTCTTGTCAATGAAAGCACCCTGGAGAGATGGTCCAATCAGAGCCTTCACTTCTTATTACGAATTCCTCATCCATGGTCAAAAGAGAAGCCTTTAACATTTGGGTGCTATGAGTGCAAGGCTTAAAAGGGCAGACTGCACAAAGGAAGGGCCACCACGATTAGACAACCTTTACCTACCCCACCTGGAGCTGACCGCCTCACCTCACCTTTGAAAAGTGGACGGATTGCCCAGAATCTGCTGGGCTCCCGGTATCTGTTGAATGTTGTGTCCTTTGGTTTCCTTTTCTTTCTCTCAAGTTTGTTCTCCTTGGAAGAAGGAATGAGTCAGGAGAGGGAGAGGGAAACCTCCTTGAAGATGAAGAATGCTCGTAACACACAAAATCGCCAGAAGCGCTTATGCCACCATGGAGAAGGGCTCATCATAAAGTGATGCCGGCCCCCTTGGCAACTGCTTTGTGCCCTCCCTACAGCTGAGTGTCTCGAGTCTAGCTTCTTGACAAGTCAAACAGGGGCCTGGGAAAGCAAGGAGAAGGAGAAGGGGAGTTGCTGTGCGGCGCTCTGCTTCAGAGACAGTGTTCTGTGAGCAGAACGCAGATCACCGCCAGCTGTGCACGACGGGCAAAAGCAGAACCAGTGGCCGAATGTTCTCCTGGACTTCCGGAGAAAACAGACCCCATGTTGCAACCTCCCCAGTTTCCCTGGAAATGTTATGATCTAGTCAGCCTCATGCTTGGCTACAGGGAAGCTTCTCCTGGATAGATCCTGTCCACATCATAGCTCCTAGCGTTCCCCGGGGCTCAGGCACATAGACTCCCCAGGCCTCTACCGAGTCACCCAGGGCATGTGTTGTGAGACGCAGCAGGATGCAGCAGGAAGTGTCTAACACGTGGAGTTAGCAGGCTCGAGTTGAATCCCATCTCTGCCCCTTCCAAGTTGGGAGACTGGGCAAGTTAGTTGACTCTAAGACTGAATTTTCTCACCAGTACTGGGAGGATCATGATCACACCTGTCTGGGCAACATCACAGGGTGGGTTCGAGGAACAAATGCAATGGAACTCAAGAAAGGGCTTTGTGAGCTGGAGAGCACAACTCAGATGTCATCCTCTTCCTCACTAGCACATCCGTTCCTGAGGCCAGAATGCCGGCCCTCTTTGCACATCCCTCACACACGTGGTCAGCGTGACTGGGGGCTGGCAGAGTTCCAGGCCACACACAGTCTCTGGGACCTCTGCAGGGGTGGCTGAGAGGAGCACCTCATCCTTCCTTATATCCCAGTCATCATATTACAACTGGAGTCCAGGACTTCTTTCCTGTTCTCCGTGGAGAACACTAGGGGACTCTTCACTCTAAATTCAGTGGCCCCGTTCCTGTCTCATGCACTATTGCATGAGGTCAGCTTAGGACAGGGTGGGGAAAGTGAATCAACCTCTCTCTCCACTCTCTCCCTCTGTCTCTTTCTCTCTCTCCCTCCCTCCCTCCGACTCCCTCTTTCCTCCTCTCCCCAGCCCCCCAGGCTCACTTCCCAGCTGCTGCTCTGAGCCAGCGTCTCCACCTGCTGCACCGCCCTGCGCAGGGGAAATCTGCCTGGAGCTGAGGTCTGCTGTTGAGATGTTTGGCTGTGGAAACGGCTGCTCTGCTGAAGAGCGAGCGCCTCGTCACAGAGACAGCATCTGTTTCGCCTCCTGGGGAAAGGAGAGCTGCAGTTGTTCCTTTTATGATGAGAACACTCGGCTACGCCAAGCACATGATTCCAATGCAGGGGATCTCGCTGGTGCACTGCCTTCCCTCCTCACCCTTCCCGCCCCGCTCAGTGCTCTTCCTCTCCCACTACGGTGTCTTTCCTGAGCACGAAAGCGCAAATGTTCCTGGCAGCTAGCTGAGAAGGGGGATGAAAAGGCACTTTTGATTTTTATTATGTAAACAAATTCATCTCAATTCTAAGAGACTTTAGAATCAAATTCATCATGCAAGAATCCCGCTATCATCAGAGGAGCTTCTTAGTGGATTCATAATGGATCTGTCACCCTTTGCCATTTCCACCCAGGAAAATCTAAGCGTGAATTTTAGCAATCTAATGATCGTCTGTATGTCCAAAAGAGAAAGCGGCATTCATCAGAGCTACCTCTTTCACTCTCTCTCTCTCTTTTTTTTCTTTATCTCAGAATATTACAGGGGTACAAACATTCTGGTCACATAAGTTGCTTTTGCACCATTCGAGTCAAAGCTACAAGTGTGCCCATCTCCAGACAGTGCGCACCACACCCATTAGGTATGCATGTACCCATCCCCTCCTCCCCCTCCCACCTGCCTGATCCCTGATGAATGTTACTTTCCATATGTGCACGAAAGTGTTGATCGATTGGTACCAATTTGATGGTGAGTACATGTGGTGCTTGTTTTCCCATTCTTGTGATACTTCACTTAATGGTCTCCAGCTCCATCCAGGGATTAATACAAGAGGTATTAGTTCAGAGTTAACTCTTTCTCCTCTTTTATGTGTGACTCTAACGGGAAACAACTCCTGCAGACAGAGGCCCCGTGAGACGGGGCAGGGACGGAGGTACTAGTGCACAGTGTCCATGGCCCCTTCCCACCAAGCGCATCCCTTCTGGGCCCTGTTGGCCCCAGGGGAAGCTATGGCAATTCACCCCTGCCTGGCCATGATGGGGCTCTGGCCACCAGCAGAGAGATGTTGCAGAGACAGGAGTGCAGGTAGGAGGAGCTCCCCCAGGCGGAAGTGCAGGGCAGGCAGCCCCCTCTCACTACACTGCCATGGCTGGACTGAAAAAGTCCTCACTTCCACTCAGGTGAGCAAAACACATCTGTCTTGTTTATTTTCTACTATGGATCTTTCCTTTCTTAGTCTCCCACCCCAGCAGCCCACTGGACAGCAAGGGAGGGGGAAAGTCCTTTTGAACTTGCCAATTCACACGACAACTGCATCCTCAGCTTTCTGACTGTCTGCTTCCTCCTTATAGCTGTCGTTTCAAGTGCACGCTCCTTGTCTAGCTTCTCTGCCACATTAGCACCTGGCTGGTGGAAGCACGCGAGCTCACCTCTGTGCCAAAGCCCACGACTGGGCACCTCAAGGACAGTCTTGTCCCTGTCAGGCCTGATGTCCTTCTCAGCTGCTGGCGTGGCCCTGCATCAGCTCTACAGGCCCTGAGGGTCCCATTTTGTCTGCCCTGCAGCTCTGGCCAATCCGGTCACCGGGGCCCCTATGGTCCCTGGGCCCTCACCAAGTGGTTTTGGTATCAGCTTCCCTGCCTCTCCCCTGGGTACATGGGAACTGTGAGACACCGTCCAGGCCACCCAAAATAACAGCAGGCTCCTCTATCTATATGCAACTGACGTTTTATTTACTCTGATGTGGCTGCAGGGTGCTTCTGGTGGGCCCCATGCACTTCCAGGTCCCTGTTGGTAAAGGGACAAAGGCCTGTTTGCTTTCAGCTTTGTTTCCATCCCATGGAAGAGCACCCCCAGTTTATAAAGTGTGTGCTTAGGGTGGGGCTAACGCAGCTCCCAGGGCTTGGTGGCTGCCTCATTCCCTCCGTGGTCCTTGGGCCAGAAGGAGCCACTTACCCTGTGCCATGCTCCTCCCTCCCAGAGGGGCATCCGCCTGACCCCTTGCCTGGAATCATAACAACTATGAAGCAGAGTGAGGACACCAGCTTCCTAGTAAGAGAAAAACCCAAATATTATCCCCATGATATGTCTCTAAAGCTTCCTACCAAATACAATAATAATAACATAAAGTCAAAGTCATGTTTAAAGGAAAAAGGAAACATGACCATTCATCTCAATGTCATTGAACTTAAGTAATCAAAGACTGTGAGAGGAAAAGAATGATTTAGGGGAAATTCTTATGGTGGCAAGATTTTAGAACTAGAAGTTCCAGAATCCTAGAGAGCATTTAGGACATTTCTGGTTTTTGTTTTGTTTTGTTTTTCTAGTGTGAAACGAATTTTATTGAGGAAGAATAAGATAGGTTTACAGAGCAAGAACAAGATATACTCGCCACAGAACGACAGATTCCCCCGTCGCCGTGGTAACAAGAGGGCCACATGTCCATTTTTTAGATGAGAAAGTTGAAATGCTGCAAGTTGAAATGACTCAGCCCAGGTCCCAGGCCCAGTGGAAGAGTTAGCACCAGAAATCACAAGTCCTAGACTACCAGTAAAGTCAGACACAATCAGCACCAAAGTTTCCAGTGGTTAGCTATAGATAAAAATAATAATAATAATAAATAATACAAATAAACAACAACAAAAAAACAAACAAAAGGAGTATCACACCAAAGCAAGGCACATACCAAGCATGATCCGCTGGGCAAGAACATATGCAAACTGGAGAGACGTTGAGCAGCCTGGGATCTCTAGGCAAGTAGGCGCTGCTATGGACTGCATGTGTGTGTCCCCCAGAAGTCCAAATATTGAAGCCCTACCCCACAATGTGATGGCATTTGGAGATGGGGCTTTTGGGGGTGACTAGGTCTTGAGGGTGGAGCTCTCTTGATGGCATTAGGGTCCTTATAAGAAGAGACGGGAGAGAGCTTGCTTCCTTTCTCTCCCTCCCCATGTGAGGACACAGTGAGAAGACACTGTGCAAAGCAGGACGAGAGCCCTCAGCAGAGCCTGACCCTGGTGGCCTCCGATCCCAGACTTCCAGCCCCCAGAACTGTCATTTATAAGACACCCAGTCTGTGGTAGCTTGTTATGGCAGCCTGAACCGGCTTGGACTGTCATGTCAAAGAAAACATCAATGCCATATTGCTCCATCCATGCAGTAAAGTCTTTAGAAAGGTATGTGCAAGGCACGAGAATAAATCAGGGCAGGGCAGTAAACAAGAGCAAAACGGATAAAGAGTGAATCTGGGAACTAGAGAACATCCATTCCAAGAACAAAACGAAACAGGCCACAAACTGAGCAAGAAGTCCAAATAAAGACAGAAATATAAGAAAGAGTCCGGATTCCAAGCAAGATGTCGAGGCAAACCCCTTACCATTTCGAAGACTGCATACTGAATCGACCATCTGCCCCAGGCAAGAAGCTTCTCTGGTGGTTCTTGCCAAGGCAGGAATCTCTCCCAAGAAAGAATCTGCAGGAATGTGCCCTATGCACCTGCCCACTGGGCCAGGCCCTTCCTCCTTCTGCCTCCCAGACCCCAGCTGCTACCACACCTATTTCCAACTTTACTGCTTTGCCCCTTGAAAATAACCACCAAAACAAAGGCTTCTGAGTAGCTAAATGTTCACCTTTTTATTATCGTTATTTGGCCCAAATTTTCCTCTTTTTTTTTCTCCTCTTCCCCTCCTCCCTATACTCTTTGACTATTTAAGGGAACTTAGGAAAATCAGAACAATAAGAACAATTTGTCAACAACTATGATTCTAGCAACAATGATTTCCTAATTACAAGAAATTCTCCAAATGATGACACAAAATTCCCAACTTAAGCATGATCTTGCTTTATAGAATGGGGGAGATAAATGTTTCATGGGAACCACCTGTGAGGTGTTTCTGTTGGCAGAGG
Source organism: Cheirogaleus medius (assembly GCA_008086735.1). Taxonomy (NCBI): domain Eukaryota; kingdom Metazoa; phylum Chordata; class Mammalia; order Primates; family Cheirogaleidae; genus Cheirogaleus; species Cheirogaleus medius. The sequence continues at coordinate 6,601,577 of VBSM01001124.1, forward strand.
GTGTAAGATACCCAGCTGTTATTCAGTAAGTATTTTATAACAATGCATTATATTATAAACGCTACACCTAGAGGATTTTTAAACTATTCTTTTTTAAAATTTTACGTCTACCTTCTTCCAAAAAGGATTTAGGGTGGGGGCAAAAATGCCATTACCATTTGTATGTGGCAGTTTCCTTTGATTTCATCCCTTTAAGAGTTTAACATGGTACTAGGTCTCTAGCTTGCTTTGCATTTACAGTTGGCGCTTAAACAACATGAGTTTGATCTTAGAGAATTCACTGATAGGTGGATTTTCTTCCACCTCTGCCTCCCGCAAGACAGCAGGACCAACCCCTCCTCTTCCTCCTCCTCCTCAGCCTCTCAACGTGAAGGCAAAGATGATGAAGACCGACCTCTACTTAATGAATAGTAAATATATTTTGTCCTCCTTATAATTTTCTTAATAACATCTTCTTTTCTCTAGCTTACTTTATTGTAAGAATATAGTATATAATACATATAACATACCAAATATGTATTAATTGATGGTTTATGTTATTAGTAAGGCTTCTGGTCAACAGTAGGCTCTTAGTAGCTTAGTTTTGAGGGAGCCAAAAATTATAAGCAGATTGCTGACTGTGCGAGAGATCGGCGCCCCTGACCCCTATGTTGTTTGAGAGTTGACTGTACTTGCTGTGCTGCCCTGTTTCATATTTTATAATCCTTAAGGAAGAAAATAGACACATGTTGTAGAATTTTTTTGTCATAATTACATTTCCCCTCCCTTTTTCTCTTTCATTCATTTGGTAATGCCATGATATTTCCATCATTAAGAGAGAATTGTGGATTATGTGAGTGTTCTGCTATGCTACAACACATGACTCACCTCAGAGAACACACTCGTATATTTTCTTAGGTTCCACGTGTATTCGGATTAGAAGATGAAGTGATGAGCACATACCCTGCCCCAAGTCCTTAGCCTGGAACCTGGGCCTTTCCCTCCACCCACCTCCCACACACACCGCATGCCCTGGCTGCAATGGACTACTCTGGTGCGCTGTGCTCCTCCTGCCATTGTCACTCCTCGCTTTCTATCCGCCTTAGGATGTTCTTCCCCAGATAGTACTGTGAAATCTCCCCCATCCTCCACCTCTCTCCATACACACTCTCCCAGTGCTCCATTTCCAGATAATCCTCTCTTGCAGTCGCTTATATCCATGCCTGCATTACCTGCCTAGCTGCAGGAACTGGCTCTGCTATCAAGGTTGGTGCAAAAGTAATTGCAGTTTTAGTATTGTTGAAATTTGCCATTTGATATCGGAATACATTCTTAAATAAATGTACTTACGTTATATGTCATCTTAATGTGCATTTCTTGCTTTATTTATTTATTTTTTTGCTAATGACTTATTACTTGCTGTGTATTTTATATTTATTTTAGACTATGGACATGATGTTAGGCAAAAAGCAAATTTGAACCATTTTCTTATTCGAGTTCAAAATGAGTCGTAAAGCAGCGGAGGCAACTTGCAACATCAACAATGCATTTGGCCCAGGAACTAAGGTGCAGTGGTGGTTCACGAAGCTTTGCAAAGGAGACAACAGCCTTGAAGATGAGGAGCTCAGTGTCCAGCCATCGGACATTGACAACAACCAACTGAGAGCAATCATCTTACAACTACATGAGAAGTTGCCAAAGAACTCAAGGTTCTATTCTACTAATCTACAGTAGTTTGACATTTGAAGCAAATTGGAAAGGCAAAAAAGCTCAATAAATGGGTGCCTCATGAGCTGACCAAAACTTTAAAAAGTTGTTGTTTTGAAGTGTCTACTCTTCTTGTACACAACAACAACAAACCATTTCTCAATTACGACGTGCAACGAAAAGTGGATTTTAACACGACAAGTGGCTTCAACCAGCTCAGTGGTTGGACTGAGCTACAAAGCACTTCCCAAAGCCAAACTTGCTACAAAGCACTTCCCAAAGCCAAACTTGCACCAAAAAGGTCACAATCACTGTTTGGTGGTCTGCTGCTGGTCTGATCCACTGCACCTTTCTGAATCCCAGCAAAACCATTCCATCTGAGAGTGTGCTCAGCAAGTCGATGAAATGCACCGAAAATTGAAATGCCTGTAGCCAGCATCAGGCAACAGAAAGGGCCTAGTTCTTCTCCACAACAACACCCCACTGTACAGCCCACAACCAATGCTTCAAAAGTTGAACAAATTGGGCTCCAGAGTTTTGCCTCATCCACCACATTCACCTGACCTCTTGTCAACCGACTGCCCCTTCTTCAAGCATCTAGACAACTTTTTGCAGGGCAAACGCTTCCACAACCAGCAGCATGCAGAAAATGCTTTCCAAGAGTTCATAAAATCTCGAAGCACAGATTTTTATGCTACAGGAAAGAACAAACTTATTTCTCACTGGCAAAAATGTGTTGATTGTAATGGTTCCTATTTTGATTAATAAGGATGTGTTTGAGCCTAGTTATAATGATTTAAAATTCATGGTCTAAAACCACAATTACTGTTGCATCAACCTAATATTTTGCTGCCAGTCTGCTCCCATTCACTTTGAATCCTGGCCCGCTGCTCTGACGTCCGCTGGGCCTCCAAAGGCGAGGCCCACAGACCCTCATTCTTCACACATTCATTCATTCACCTCACAGATATTTCCCTAAGGCCTAATACATACAAGAGATTCTCTAAGTTGGGGCCCACTCAGAAATACCTTACCTTGTGCTTTTCATCAACTTTTGCCTTGGTCTCCTCTCCTTGATTCCAAATTTCTGGCCTACACCTCACACCTCATAGCTGTACATCAGTCCCTGGCCATCTAACTTGTCACCCTGATACCGCAGTTGAATTCCATGGTCTTCTCCTATGTCTCATGAACACTTCCTGCTCCTGGACTTGGCATCCTGAGCCCTTTCCCTGAGTCAACACTCGATGGTTCCCCCGTGGGCCCTCATCACGCCATCCTCCATGGCTGCCCTGACACAGAGAAATCATTTATTTCTAGATCCACAGTACATGTGTCTTCTCCTGAAAACTAAAACTAAAAAAATTTCAATTAAAAAAATCCTTGATAGTAGGTAATCAATCGATTAATATTAGTCTATTTACTGTGCTTATTCAAGTGTGACTTGTGTGGCAGAAGCTGTTTCTTTCTGTTTTGTTTCAGTGAGTTGCAGGATAATAACATTTCCTGGCTGTGATTTTCATCTATTCCTGAGTTGCTTTGGCTTAGCAAATGCCTGGGTTTGAGCCAAGCTAAGCTATCTCAGAAAGTTACTGGGCATTTTCCAACAGACCAGTGGGGCACTTTGTTCTCTTTGTTCTTCTTAGGTAGCGAATGCCTGTTCACCCTGCAGCTCATACAATTGTGAAATTTTGACATGGAAGGCAGGGAAGGAAAGGCCATCTAGCCCTATTTTCTATCCTATATCGTAATTCAGCCTATAGGGAGACAGATGGTGACAGACATTATTTTTGTCACAACAAAGTTCTCTTCTGGGAAAAATTTACTTTTTCAACCTTCCTACTTATGGTAAGTTAAATTGGAGTATCGAGCAAGGGACAAATGTCACTGGATGTTCTAGACCAGCCAGTCCCCCTCCGTCCAGGGCCATTGTCACTGATGGAGGACAGAGCAGTAGTCTGGGTGGCCACACCAGCCCTGGGGGGGGGGGACCTGGGGGCAGAAATGACACATCCAGGACACCCTTTCCCTTTTAATAGGGTTAATCAAGTGATAACTCCCAGGAAATTTCCCCCAACACTCTAACTGCCGCTTCCTGAAGTAGTACAAAATGTAAATTTTCTCTTCCACAAATAATAATTGTTGTCATATGGACCAAATAATACAATGCATGTAAAGCGCCTGGCTGTTTTATGTGGTCGAAATAAGGAGATGGTCATAGTATGATTTCACAAATCACACACTTTACTGCCATATGAAGAGATGTTTCTCACTGTTCTTACAGATGGGGGGAATAACAAGAACAAGGCTCACAAGAACACACTTGCTAGACAAGGTGCACTAACCATGCAGTGAGTGAGTTCCACACTTACCAAAGTCAAGTTGCGCAATTAGGATGGAAGCAGGCCTCTATAGACAGTGAAGTCTAATTAAAGATTGAGGTGTACCTTTATATTCATGGTTCTCAGAAGAGAAGGCATCCAACACAGCAGAGATCTGTGACTACACGCAAGGTCCCTGGACCCTAGCTAACTTTGTTTTGTCAGAGAAGTGGCTGACAGAGTGCAGCCTAAGCTCTCTAAGTGTCTGTCGAACTCTTGAGCTTATATGTGTTTTGGAGTCCAGAAGTGGAGGTTGACAGCTGAAATACAGGGTCTCATAAAGTGTGATGTCACATTCTTGAGGGGCGGGGGGAACACTCCAAGTTCTTATCAGAGCAAGATATATCTCACTCACATAGCAAACTGCCTAAGTGTATGGAATCATTTCAAAGCCACATAGCAACACTGGCACAATACCTGGCACAAACGGGCATCTGATACGTGCTGGCTTTGCAACATATGTTTTAAAAGAGCTGGAGTATCTGCCTTTGGTTTTCCCCTTCTCTGTAACAACTGTCATCCAGACCTAATAAGCGGTCCCTTGTGGCATGGATGCTTCATCAATTCTTCCACATATTCCAGTATAAACTGTGTGTGTGAACATGGCTCCATCCACCTCCTGAGGTGTAAACTTTGTATAAAGTATCACTGTAAAATAGACTAAGTCCCACTTGTGGCTTTTGAAGTGTATGTCTTTGTCATAATCCTATTTTGAAAAGATATAAACTCTTCTGAAATTTAATTTAGTTCCCTAGATTTTCAAGAAATAATATCTTTATTTGTATTACAGCAGGGAGTTAATGTTTTTTCTATTTACCCTCTGTGAAATAGTCCAAAGAGAACACCTTGGCTAAGTCATAGCTCCAAAGATTGTCATGTAGAGATCTGCCTCTTATATATCCAGAAGACGGATATATAATTTCCCAGTTGTCTCTAAGTGACCAAAATGTTCAAAAGATGCCAAAAAAATAGGAATGAAGAGCACACGAGAAGGCGTATGAAGTATACAAAAGGAGGCATTTAAATGACTGTTTATGCTCTTAAATGAAACTCTATAAAGTAATAAATAGTAAAAGATGCAGCTATATTTCCCAAACACAACAGTTAAAATATTCTACTCCAGGATGACAAAAAATATAAATATAAATATAAATATAAATAAAAAATATAAATAAATTCTTTCATTAGAACTTTCAGTAGATGACTTCTTTTAATAGAAGATTTCATTTTAATCTTTATATTTCTTAACAATTATACATTAGTTTGTACAGCATTGTGCAATTTTCAAAGACACTACCATGGACCCCCAAGCTTTCTAGGAATCCGACCATTCAATCTGTTCAACTCCCGATCTGATATGTGAGCCTCTTCGCCAGCATCCACCATCCGGTCTGCATCCCCTGGACTCTGGAGATCCGCCCCTCCCACAGCAGGGGGTTTATTTCCTTCCACAGCAGCTCACTCCACACTTGTGGCTTTGTGCTTCAGAGTCAGCCGCAAATGCTTTACTCCCACAGCATGGCACTGTGAACTGTAGTCCTGTAAGATTTATAAGACTGATATTACTAGTTTATATGAAAAACACAAAAATTTGATCTCCACCTGCACCTGCATTTTTTAAAACAATAAAATGCCACCCAAATGTAGGCATCATTTGAGAAAGCAAGCATCACTGTGTTCTCTAAGGCTGAGGAAATGAGGTTTAAATAACTCCAGCTGATACTCAAAGCCCCTCAACAGATGAATCAGTAACATCTCGTCGTCAGTCAATAGGCCTCCAACTCCTTCCTAAGACAATATAGACATCAATCAAGGAGACCAGTTACAGCTGGTATAGTCTTTTCCCCACGGATATGACTGGAAATTTTGACTACAAATAAAGCCTAGACTTCAGCATCTTATCTCTGAGAAAAATCAAATTAAAAAATTTGATAGCCATTTTGATCCAACAAGGAAAATAGACTCAGCTTGGTTCAAAATTTAGTACATCACCAGATGTTTCTTTCATCAAAGGAAATTACGAGAATTCTGCAGAAAAGATACCTGCTCTGGAAGGCAGTGAAGAAAGCAGAACTCTGAGATCCCTGCCTGTTCTTAGGGCTTCTGATTCCACTGGGATGTTTGCATCTGAGTGATACCATGAAGATACAGGATGCCTTTAATTCTCCAAGACTCCAACATTTGGAGCTAGGTACTGTGGCTTTAAATATTATGTAGGCATTTAGATTTGTATGCCTACCAGCATCATTATGAATTAGCCTCTTTGAGTCATGAATATCCTTCAAATAAAGCTATGAACAAAAGCTTAGTGATTTCTAAGTTGCACTTACTTTTGCCCATCATGGTTCCAGAAATTTTTTTCTAGGCACATTTTATTTACCATTAATTATCAAATTACTTTAAATCAGCAGTATTTTCAATGACACTATATTATTCTGTGTCTCATATATCAGCAGGTGCTCACATTACTCAGAGTTTTTGAGTCATAGGAAAGTTAATTATAATGGCCTTAATTATTTCTCTGCAATGGTAAAAATGGACCCTGAAAAATACCGTTTGGGGGTTAATGTTTGACTCACGGATAAAACTGAGCAGTGATTTTTTTTTAAATAAGCTGCATTAAATCACATAATTGGACACAAAAGATTCAGGTGCACTTTGGTTTTGTAATTGTGTTCTAAGTGGTATAATTTTTAATTATACACAGAGTTCAGTGTTCATTCCTTGAATTTTTAAGCTGCAATTTTTCTTTTCTACCTGCAGCTCCTTTGTTCAGGCTCGCCTCTCTTTTGACATGAATTATTTGAATTCCTAACTCAACAATAGATCCACAGCTTCCTCAATTATACTGGTGCAACGGTAAGATGAAAAGTATATGGCTTGGGAAATGCAGCATAACCTTGGAGATAAACGTTACAACAGTTTTCTCTAATAAGGAAATGTTTTGAGAACGGTATGTGGCCGTTCCTTTCTCTCTTTCCTTAGGCAAGGATCAACTGCCTTTGACACCTGACATAATCATCTGGTATATGTGATTGTCACCATCTTTGTGCCTTCCGAAAAGCTCAGTCCACAGGTCCTTCCCTTCACCTTGATTTCAATACAGCAGGAAGCCCGCAGCCATGGCGGACCTGGCAGGCTTGATTCCCCCGGAAATGTGCCAGGGCCTGAACAACAGGTTGTTTACAGAGTCCAATTCTCATCAGACAGATTTAGATGAAAACTCAAATGGAAAATCACACTTCTAGTAGGAAATTTTGCTGGGGCATCAACATGAAGATCTGAAGATATCTTGGGGAGGATGAGTGATAACAATAATAATAACGGTAGCAGTAGTGAACTGACACAAGAGAAAGAAAAGAGCATTATTGGACAAACCTGCTAGAGGCAGGGCCCCATTTCCACAGCGAACCTAAGAATGAACTGGTCTCCAGTTTTCTTCACATCTCTCTTTTTCAGACACTGAGTTGCCTGGCCCTTTCTTCTGACTATAATAATTACATTGTTTCAAGAAGACCTGCCAAATCTGCCCTTAGAAAAGAAAAAAATATATAATTTATAAAATTCTTACTGCAAAAGTAGGCTTCAAACACATGTTGAAAGTAGTGAAAAACTAGAGAAAACTTAGTACAGTGGAAAGATAACGAGCTTCAGAAGAGCATCCCGTCATTTGTGATAACGTCTCCTGGCGGAATGGGACACTCCTGTTCGCCCAGCCCTGGCAGGGGGAGCTGTCCCGCGCCAGGCGGGGCATATAAAATATGGCCTGCTCTTCTTGAAAGTGTGAATTGTAACAAACAATGTTCAGGATTGTTGAAAGATAAACTGAAAAAGTCTATAAGGTACCTAGAGCTTGCCATTTGAATGACGGTTATTTTATTACAGATAAAATATGCTATAATGCACTCAGTGGGACACCATGTTAGCCACGTAAATAAGGTTCATAAGGGCTGTAATAAAATGGAAAACTTAATGTTCCTTTGGTAAATGAAAAATCAGAAAACGAAATTACTTCAGCCATACAAAAATAAAATAAAGCATAGAAACAAAGACCAGAAAAATATGTCATTAAATTAGCCTGTGTTGGAAGGTAAGACTTTAAGTGATTTTTCTTTTCCTAGTTACAGTTTTTTGAAGTTTCCAGGTATTCTGTGTTGATTATAAGTATATCTTTTTTCTATTTTTAGTAGAGATGGCATCTCGGTCTTGCTCAGGCTGGTCTCAAACTCTTGACCTCCAGCAATCAGCCCACCTTGGCCTCCCAGAGTGCCAGGATTACAGGTGTGAACCACAGCACCTAGCTAACAAAGAATATTATCTGGTCTTTTTCTCTCATTCCTAGCATAGAGCTTCAGAGGAGCCTGTTTGTCCCAGGGGACGGGGCAGCCTGGATTCTGTCCACGATCACCTTCCCTCCTTCCATCCTTCCAACACCTTCCTCAGGCAGCCCTCGTGTGGCCTCCGGCTACCATGCCCAGCATCCCAAATCCTAGTCTTTGCCAGATCCTCTTCTTTCTGCTGGAAAAACGACAAAAGGAGGGAAGGGAAGGAGTGGAAATAGGGGCAGTAATGGCTGTCGCTTTGGTCTTGCCTTCTAAGGCTTCATCTAGGTAACCTGATGCCTCGGTGTGCTGACTACCCAGGAGCTTCAGAGAGTTGCAACGTCTGCCCCTCCAGGAAGGGTGCCTGATTCTAACTGAGCCAAACGAGGGACTCATTTATTCACTGAACAGAAATTGGGTACCCGTGGAGTGGTGGGCATGAGAGGAGGATACAGAATACAGGGAGAGAAGAGACAGTCCAGCCCCGCGAGCGAGCAGCGACAGCAGCACGTCCGATCCAGGCACAGGCAGCCTGGAACGAGTCGCGAACAGCTGTCTGCATAAGTAAGAAAAAGCTTCACAGAGGAAACCATGTCCACTGGGCTCTTAAAAGTTGAGCAGGAATTTGTCATGCAGAGAAGAGTGAAAGGAAATTCCAGGAAGGATAATCAGAATACGAAACGCTAGGCTCAGCCTGCTTTGGAAACAGGGAGAAGTCCCATGTACCTGGAGCATAAAAAGGAGGTGGATGCATGTCTTCACCACAGTACTTCACTCACTATTTTTAAATCGCTCACCTGTCTGTCTGTTCACCCCTCCAGACTGCAAGTTTCCCAGGTGTGTCTTAACCATCATTATTTTCCCTGTGCCTTGTATGCACTAGGTACAAAAGTGAGGTTGAAGGTAAAGGGTTTTGTAACATGCTGAGTTTGAACATCATCCTACGCACAGTTAGGGTGAGATCAGAGACTCTGCTGAAGACTTTAAACAACAGGATGAAGGAAGCACATCTGTCTTTTAAGAAGGAAAACCCGCCGATGTGTCTGCATTGGGGACGACAAGGAATAAGTCCTGTAATGAGGGATTGAAGGCAGGAGGGATAGCAATGGGATTGTGATGATGAAACAGGTTTAGGATATTTATGCCACAGAATCCATAGAGGCTGGTGACCAAGGGACCGCTAAGATGTAGTCAAAACTAGCACTATGAAAAATGGGTGGCTAGCAGGCATCCACCATGATTGAGAACAGAAAAGGCAGGTAATTTTTAAGCTTGAGAGGATTAACCTAAATTTTGGATTATCCTAAATTAACTTTGATGTCTAATGCTCCCAGGGGAAGCAATCAGTAGGCAATTAAAACCTGGGCCTGGGACTAGAGAGCAAACGGAAGCAATGCAGATTTGGTAGATGCCCTGACGGGACTCGGAAAGAGGACTAAGGACATGCCCAGAGTAAACCACATAAATACTCAGGCAAAGGAGGGTGGATGGGAGAGGGAGGAGGGTGGTCCAGCCTGCATAGGTGGGTGAGCTCAGAACGGCCTGCAGGGCATTGGGAACCTCAGCAGAAGGGGTTTCAGAATAATTGTGGGTTATTGTAACCAGGAATTGAAGAATTGGGGAATTGGAGACTCTCATGAAAAAATCTATGGTCAACCAAGGCCCTCATGGTAGGTGTGCTGCTGCAGGAAGCCAGTCCTGACCTTTCAGCGTCCTGAACACTCTGTTGCCTGCCTTTCCACATCTAACCTTCCTGCCTTCTGCTTCCCACCTTCTATAAGCCCAGGCTTGAAAGCAGAATCATGAAGAAATTACTACAATTCCTTAGTGCAGAAGACTTGCAAAGGAAAGTCAAATCTCCCAGATATCAGGATAAGAGGGGAAAATGCATCCGCTTTTTGCACCAGCTGTTCCTTTACCCAGTTAGTTTCATTTAAATGATCCAATATCTGTCGCCCTGAACTGAGAACACATGAAACAAACTCACTGTGAGGCATGCTTCTTTCGGTGCATTTCCTTTTGCTCCTTTACAGAGTATAGCTTAGATCTTTCAGGTACAAGAGAGATAAACCATTTACAACAAGGCAGTACCTTGAAGATGAACTACTTGGCCCACCACCCATATTTTACAACCACATATTTGTGTACTTCCACCTCTTTAATATTTAGTATGCACAGCCCAAAATGGCAGTATTATAAAAAGTAAATTCCACCATATTCCTAAAATTACAAACATCCATTTCTTATAATGTAATAAGACTCTATAATAAGTTTAGCACAGACTCATCGTTCTAATTTAAATATGAGCACAATTTCCCTTTAACATATTAGGTAATATTTTCTAAAATTTTAATATTTTAACTGTGTTATTGTCAAGGCAACTTCACATTTCAGTTACAACAGCTTAGGAAAGAGAAAAAGAAGCTATGTTATTTCAGAAAATAATGAAGCCTATCTGAGTAATAATGCTGTCATACTTTGAAATTCAAAGCAATGCATTTGCTATCTTTATCAAAAAGAATAAAATGCCACTTTATTTTGAAAATTATTCAGAACTTATTGAAAACAACACAAGAGAGCGAAATGACTTCTCTATAATAAAATACATTCAGTTGATGGACTTTTGGGGGAGAAGGATTATAATCCTTCAAAAGTATGTGATTTCCAGTGACATGTGCATTTACATTTCACAACTACTTTTAAAATAAGCCTATATCCATGATCTTGGGTAAAACAGAGGAAAAACAAAAAAAAGCATGCACATACATATTTTTATTAATCAAATATTAAACCCATATTTTGTTTCTGATTGAAAAACTGCTCCAAGAGAAAAAAAACAAAAACAAACAACAAAATAGAAAAGTTAGCACTCTCTTTGTCCAGTTCAGGATATAATATTGGAAAATCAGTCCTTCTACTTATCTACACCTCACACCAAAATCAGGAGGGATGGGACCAATTATTTCTCCCAACAGTAAGTCTCTAAAAGAAAAGCAAGGTAGCTAAAAGATATATATTCTCTTCAATGGTGACCTGAATCAGGTCATTCCCAGAGTGGTCTTCGTAACTACTGGACAAGCCAGGAATGCTTGTCCTTTGCTTCTTCCCTGCTGCACAGTCCCTCTCATCCTGTGCAATGAGATCCACCTCCTCAGGGAGACCTTCCTGAATCACCTTACCTACACTGCTTCTGAAACAAACTCTTCTCTCTCCTGGAATCCTGTTTAGTGTCTCTATTGCTCTAATTCGTATCCGTTATTACCTTATGATTCTATTGTTTCCTGACATATTGTCTGTCTCCCTCAGTAAAACACAAGCTCAGTCTTGTTGTTGAGCCTCCCCTGGGTCTGGAGCAGGGCCTAGCACATAGTGGACAGGCACTCGATAAACCTTTGAACTCTACTAAAGTTGTAGTCACCACCAGAAAAGAATAGTTTCATGCATTTTACCAAGAAGGTAGGTCTTCTGTGTTTCAGACCCTGGAGGTCCATATCCTGTTCAAGCTGTGCCCCTCCCTGCAGGTGGAGCCCACTTGGCAGAACATATTTTTCCAGAAGTTGAAAAACTGCTTGGCAAAAGCCACTCATAAAGTGGTCAGTGTTTGGGCCCAAGAAAAGAGAGGGCTCCTCAAGAAGAGAAGTGGAGCCCTAGCCAATGTCTGAAGCTTATTTCCACTGTTCCATTGGGAAGCAAAGAATTGAGCTCCTTGGACAATGGGCTTCTCCCTGGACCCTTCTCCCTATTCCACCCTGTGCCTGCTGCATTAACCCCTCACAGCCCATCACACTCCCAGCCTCTCATGTTTTAAAGTCTCACAGACCTTGGAAATGATACCAGGTTTATGTGGAGTAGATGCTACTTTTAACAATCTGCAAGTGCAATATCATTTCTTCCTAAATCATGTTGAGATATCAACACATGCCAAAGCAAGGCACCTTCTCTGACCCTCACAAAGGTCAGACCTTTGGAATTTGAACTTGTTCCTTTGGGATAAGTCCTATCACCAGCACTCACTAACAGACTATTTTTTTTTTCCAGTGAGGTTGCATTCTGTTTCAGGTATTCTGCACTTTTGATGACAACATTTTTTTTTAAAGGGAGATAAAATTGAACCATACATTCAATATGTCTATTGTCATCCTTCCCCTCCAGAAAAAGTAGGAATTATTCAAAGCAAGGCAATAAAAGAGCAGCGCTTCTAAACCCTGACTTCACACCAAAAATAACACAAATGTGAAAACTGATCACAATAGCAGTCCCCGTGGTTTGACAGGGGTGTGTAAGAGAGGTGGTGAGCCATGTGGAAACCCCTCAGACATTTGCAGAACTTCTGAGTGAAAGTGAAAGCTAAAATTAACATTAAAAATAAAAAGTATTTTTAACCCGACATAAATTAACAATGTGCCTATTTCAGTTCTATTGCTCTAGAAATGACTATGTCCTTTGGAAAATCTTTAAATAACTTGAGATTTCCGCCATTAATTTACTATTTCAAGACTTTTTCTTTTCTAACTGCAAGATATCATTATGTTACCAACTAGCTGCCAAAACCTGGTTAAAGTTCTCCCATTTCACGCTTTAAACAATGAAATTATTTATTGGTAATTGTGTTCCTTATCTACCTACTGGTCCATTTGTGTGGGTAAAATTTGAAAATACCTTCATAACAAAATGATAAGAAAAATGCCATTGCTGGCATTTGAGGAACTCCCACACAGCACGGTTCGGAAAAGTTGGCTTTAAAGTCTTCGAAAACTTTGCTGGTTTTCAGCTACAACTGCTTTAGAATAGTCCTTGTCCATAGATAGAAGAGCCACAGAGTAAGATAATAACAATACAGGCCATTTCCAGAAATTTACCCTAGCTCGATTACATGAACAAGGACAGTAAAGGGACACAGGGCTGCAGGACTGGGAATGGGGTACCTGCTGGGTGAGTAATAACAGTGCTTGAAGGAAATTTAAAACGCCTGTTGGAAAGCAAGAAACTGCTTAAGTGTTGTCACCGAGACAGAATCATCACCATAAAACTGTCCTCTCTCCTGCCGCCTGGACACATCATGTCTCTTTCGGTTAAGCAGAGAGGCCTGTGTTGCTTTGGAACGAAGTGCAGCCTCACCCCTAGCTACCGAGGGCTGCGCCCAGCACCAGCCCGGGGGACCCACTCGCCCCAGGCCCACAGCAGACCAGGTGGTTCTAGGTAATAAATAGTCAAAACTTCTTCTAGAGCTAATTAGAGCTTTACTGAGCCTCAGACACTAGCAAAATAGAGAAGCCTCTGATAGCTTTAGGTCTGGAAACATGTTCCTAAAAATTTAACATGCTTTATAAATTCTTTAAAGACACTTTTCAGTTTTGTGAAACACCATTAATTGCCTACATGTTCCAACTTGCAGAGAGGAAAGAGTTTCTATTTATTTATTTAAGATGGGATCTCACTCTTTTGCCCAGGATAGTGTGCAGTGGTGTCATTGTGGCTTACTGCAACCTCAAACTCCTGGGCTCAAGCTATCCTCCCACCTCAGCCTCCCAAAGGACAAGGATTACTTTGGGAGGCAGGAGTGGGAACATCACCATGCCCAGCTGATTTTTTATATTTAAAAATGTGTACATCATGGTTCATAATGATGATTTATTTCCAGAATGGTGATTCATACTAGGATTATGTATAAAACATCATATATGGATTTATTAATATATGTAACAATGCATAAGCATAGTGTATTAATTATTCTGATAGTTTAGGGGCAGAGATTTGTATTATTTTTCTTTAAATTAATAAATATTTTACTTAGGTAAAACCATTATATATATTGATTCATATATCATTTTATATATATAAACAAAACAATACACTGAGTATTGTTTTGTGCCATCTGTAGCTTATTTTAAATTCTAATAAACTTTGAAGATGCTGAGAACTACATAAAATCAAAGGAAACTTTTCATTCACATAAAAATTGCAATGAGCCTTTCCTAAATGGCAACCTGGTCTTTAATTACAAATGGGAAAAGTGATAAGAGGAGGCCCTGAAAATCTAAGCTATACAAAATGTCGACTTATCGCTGGATGGCTAAACCTAGGATCCGTAGTCTAGACTTAACAGACAATATGTCTGCAAAAAAAGAAAATGGAGACTAGTTGTTATAATCAGGAAAGATCAAATTATCAAACAGATAGTCACAAGTATCTGTGGATAAAAATAACATAATATTTACATAGCATCAATTTTAATTTCAAGTTTGATCTTATGGTCTCAGTAGCTTCCATCTACATAGTTCAATTATGATAAATGCCATAATGATGCTGACAAAACCTCAGAAAGGTGCTCTCGTGAATTCCTAAATTAAATAGGTCTCTTAAGTGGGAAAAAAAAGAATAAAAATAAGAAGAATGAAGCTATCTCATGAAAAGCCATATTGAGCAGCTAACTTTTGACTGCTTTGTTGAGAGTTACCACTATACGAGACAGAGACTGTGTCTTAATACTAAGTGTACTAAGTACCAAATACGAAGTATATTAAATACTAAGTAATGTGGTCAGCTTACATTACCACAACAGCCTCAAAGACCACTGAACTTAATTTTCTGCTATTTTGTGTCATGCATAATTTGTAATTATCAAAGAATTTTTTTAATGCTCCACTCCTGTCCTAGATGTAATATGCTTTTCTCTCCTCTGTCAAATCTTGAGAAATAGTAGCACTAAGGATGCCAAGTTGCTAAAAGTGCATGGAGGCAAGAGGCACATTTCTCTTCTTTTTACTCCATGAACACTGTCCTCGCCTCCCTGAAGTTTCCAGCAGGGGAACTGTATATCAAGCAGGCACAGAAATTGTCCCTGGTATTCAGGGTTTACAATCTAAGAAATAGCATATTGGCAAACATATCCCACTAAAGAGTAATCTCAGCTGGTTTTGATTAAGTCTATTTCCTTTTTTATTTATAGTGGAAACCGGTACCAGATAACCCTTGCAAAAGCACACCATGTCATTTCTGTTTTAAAGAACATGCAATTGTTTACTACTAACTGGTGGATCTGATCACTGGATTAAGATTCATGGCCCTCCGTAATCTGCCTCTGCTTCCTCCTGCCCACATTTATCTTCCTGCACCTTCTAAAATAAATCCTAAGCTCCAGCCAGGCCAGTCTTCTTACTGTTTTCCCCACTTACACTTGTTCTTGTGGGTACTGCGCCCCACTTGAAATGCCCCTTGATCCACGCCACACACACATACTCACTCTACACACATCCCAGCCCTGGGAGCCCCCGGGAGTCGCAGGGACCCAGGCTGCACTCCAGCTCTCCCGTCGTTGACATCGTTGAAGGAAACTGAATTTGAAATATGCCTGGCACAAACGAGACCCTCAGCTAAAGTTAGCTCCCTCCCTCACCTCCACTTCCCAAAGCCCTAACCACCCTAACCCTGTGCAGGTAGAAAGCAGTGCTTCTGCTGTAATTCTGCTGTGGTTCAGGACATGCTTAGAATTCTTCTTATGGAATTGTCTTCAGTACTGTTTGGAATACGTTCCGTTACAAGTCACAGACACTCAGACAAACAGATACTTAGTAAGTCAAAGGCATATTTTGCTCGTGTACAGGTCATCCAGAGGCGTGCAGTCCAGGACTCGGATGGCAGCTCCGTGATGTTGTCAGGGTCCCGGATCCTCCAATTGTTCTGCCCAACCACCCTTAGGATGTGGATTTGTCCTGAAGGTGTCCTCACAGTTGTGACCTGACTAATCATCCCACCATATCCTGTACACAGACATGGAAGAAGGCCAAACGGCCAAAAACTTTCTCCACCTGAGGCTTTGTCTTTTACTTAGAGAAGAGAATCTTTCCCAGGAACTTCCACCTACATGTTGCTGGCAAGCACTGCGTTGCCTGGCCACCGTGAGCTGTGCACAAAAGACCAGAGATTGAATATCTAGCTTTCCAGCCTTTATAATAAAGAAAGACAGGGAGGGGGATATTGGGGCTGAGATGCACTTTGAACAAGTCAGCCTATAATATCTGCCACATCTTCATAGTCAGTGTATAAGCCTATACATGTTAATCAAAGAATTAGCCCTAAATCCAACCTTGGAAAAATTATATTTGCTGTGGATATTCCAAACGTTGTGTCTTGGACTCTGTAGCAAAAGAGGAAATGCAAACATGATTTGGATAATAGCAACAACATTGTAATAATTACTCAGATTCCAAAAGTAACAAGTTTCAAGTGGACATCATTCATCTAAATAGATGACGTCTTCTGTATGTGGGCTTTAAACTAAGTCAGCACGTCACTGCAGAGTGGCATGCATATTCTCTCATTCCCATAGGGTGCATATGTGCATAAGCAGCCTTCCAGGAAAAGCAGGAAGCTATTTGAAGGTGGCCTGTGTTCTGTACCTTTTCCTTACCCCTATTGCACCCAGAAGGGTACATGACAAAGTACACCGAGGTGCATGGTGTAACCTGCAGAAGGTGAACAGAGTGCCACTTTAGAGATTTCTAAGGCAGGATAATGGGCAGCTGCAAATTTGTGCCGGGCACATTCAGGCATTAGTGTTACAGTGTGCTAGGCAGAGTTCTTACATGTGATAACCACTCAATAAATCTTCTGAACTGGGTATGGGCGACTCATCTGCCCTAGGGTTAACCAGGGGCTGATGCCTTTTCCATCCATCCGAGAAACTGCTCTATTAATGTGTGTCAAACACTTCTGACATTTCTGATTTTCTGCCTAATTGGTTGTCAACTTCTCTGCCGAGTGTGTCAGGAAATACGTATAAATAAAAACAGAAATAGCAACCACATCGTACAACTCACGGGCACCATTCCCATCCCAGCTGACACGAAGGGGATCTCCAAAGCTGTGTTGTGCACGACCCACGTAGCCATATGTGGCGGCCCTTTTGGGGACACTCAAATGCACATGGCTCCTGCCTTCACTGTCCTTATTTGCTTAACAGCTGAATGATGGCTTAGAAAGAAAAAGTGTTCTGTAGGAACAGACCATAATTCCAAGGAATTCATCACTATTAGATCTGTTACTAATTAGATCCATTTTATACACCATATGGCAAACAAGTGTTCTTCTTTTGATGAAATAACCTAAAAAGCAGCTGAATTTTGACATTTTTCACTGTGACACCCAGGATGGTGAAGGAGGCCCAACAGCACTGCGCACAGTGCTGCCGCGTGACGTGCAGGATGCATGTTGGATGTGAATTTGGATTAGACTCAGGGTCTCCTGAAAGTTAAATGCCAGTTGGGACACCAGCCCACTGCAGTAAATTCTGACATTAGAGTCACACCTCACCCAAGTCCCCTGGTTTCTAGTTTTAAAGAGGTCCAATTGCAGTGTGCCCAGCAGCTCAACAGAGTCGACTGCAAAACTTTAAGGGCTTTTGTCAGCCAGTGCGTGTCATGATGGTAGCTAGAAATCAGCCATGGTGAAACTATTTACACCACAGAAATGCACAAATCAGGGCTTTTTGCTTTTCTTTTTAGCTGGTTGGTAAGCATTTACAAGTGCACCACTGATCGTGTGTAAAATGGGAAAGAGGCAGCACCCTCGGGTTTACCTGGGCAGAACCAGGCAAGCCACAATCACAAAAGGCAGGTTGTGCCAATAGAAAATCATCAAACTCTAGAAAAAAGAGTCAAATGACAAATATTCAGCAACTACAGATGTTCTGCCCCATGTAGAGATGAAATAGGAAGCTTAAAGCCAATTCCCTGGCTTTGAAGAGCTCCCAACTGACTTTCCAACTAAGACAGTATCAGTAAAAGCAAACACTCAACGAACCCTGGCTGTGTGCCAGACGTCTGTCACCTCATTTCATCCTCCAAACCCTACAATGTTGGTCCCATTCTTAGCCTTGGTTTATAGATGAGGAAATGGAGGCTTGGAGAAGCTGAGTGCATCAGTCAGGCTTGCACAGAGAGTGGGCAAAGCTGTGGATCCGCCTCCAGCTGGCAGGACCAGCAGAGGATGACCCCCCCATCCAAGAGCACAGCACGAGCGAGGGCTGGCCGTGGGCAGGGACGCCCGTGCCAGGCCATGTGTGTACGCCAAGGAACACCCCAGACAGGGGAGAAGGACAGGGGATTTGAAGGTGGAGGAGGCAGAAAGGGCAGCAGGGGACAAGGGCTGAAGAAGGGGCCGGAGCTGGTGAGAGCACAGGGTGGACCAGACTCGAGCTTGACCAGAGCAAGGTGTCCGTCACCCTGTAGACATCACACAGATCTCCAAGCAAGCTTTCCGGAGGCTTGCACTGCACATATCTCCCGGCAGACAAGCTGCCAGGAGACAATGCTTGAACTGGCCCGTCTACACTGGGTGGAGGAGTGTGCATCTGATCATAGCCCTGTGGAATTTCCTTTTTCTTAGAAATTCAAAGTCATTACTCATTTCCCACAATTAAAATTGAACTAAAACTAATTCTTTCTCAGTGTACCAAAGCATATTTTAATGGGCTAATTACAAAAACCCTGGTGGTAGAAATTATACTTTGCATTCACATCATGATTTAACTAAAGCCGATGATCCTGGAAACTGTAAAACTCTAGTCTAAAACATCCAAAAACAGATTAAGTATTAATTAATGATTTCCTCTCTTCAGTGAGTCTGACATCTCATTAACCAGTTATTATCAATCCTTAACTCTTTCAAAGCCAGGCGCTCCCCTGCCGAGGGATTGTTTTCTTAACACCCTGTGTGTTTCCCCAGCCCCGCTGCAACCCAGCAGTGCTGTGCCCTTCGGAATCTCAAACTCCGCAAGCCAAATTGTACCCTCTGAGATATATGAATGCCACACAGAAAAGCTTTATTAACACAGCAGCTGAAGCGGTTACAGTGCTTTACCGACGTGCAAGTGCCAGAACTAACAAGGGCCTCCCAATCCTGTAGACCCAGAATGGTCACAGAGAGAGGGGAATGCTTTGTCTGTGCTGGCTGGGGTGGGGAGAGCAGGGCAGGAGGAGCTCTCCCAGGCGCCTTCCCTTCCTCTGAGAGCAAGACATTTGGAAAGTAATTCCACTAGTTCACTCTGGAAATGTTTCTTGACTCAGTTCCAGCAAGACACTAAATTAGAACATAGTCATCCCTGGTTTGGGCTTATTAAAGAAGCCACAGGCTGATATAATAAAAAATACACACTAAAATGTAAGTTCAGGATCACTCATTGAAGGTTTTTTAAAAATAATAATGAACATTCGGAAACAATATAAATGGCCAAAATAAAATAATAATTCATTTTGGCTATGACATTATGTATCATATGGCTGTTAAAAATCATGTATTTGAAGAATATCAAATCCCATGAGGAAAATAAGTATTAGATGAACAAAAGCAAAATACAAACTTCATTATTCCAAATTTTAAAAAATCTTTTTGTGTTTCTCCATATACATGTGAACATATACATTATATATAAATAATTAGTGATATTTTGTGTATATTCTTCTCAATATTAAATATATAACATATTTAATATAAGCATTATATAGTATATTTATATATTATATATAAAGGTATAATAGATATTGTAAATATATATTCAATACATATATTTTGTATTGAAAGACTATACATAAAATGCTGCTACAGTTATTTTTGAGTAATTGGCTTACAGGGGATTTTTATATTATTCTTTACATTGTTTAATATTTCCTAATTCTCTGTAACAAGCATGTTATAATTTTATAGTAGGGAAACATTTAAGAAGCCTCAAATTAATTTTCTCACCAAAACCACACTCTTCCTAGACGTGCATATCTCCTGACTCTCCATCATGGCTTCCCTAGCAGACCCACCACCGGTCCTGTCCCGCTGTAGTGACGGTGGAGGCGCTGGCCGGCTCTTGCCCTCCCCGGCTCCCCGTGCAGGCACATCCTCGGAGCTCCCCACATCCGCACACGCTCGCCTGTGTCCCAAATAGCGGGCAGGGCAGAGACAGAGTTGTAGGACAAGAAGTGAAGCTGAACTGTGTCTGGATGTCGGGGAAACTGTTCAGGCTTACATAGGGAACAGAAGCCCTTTTCAGCTCCAGAACATAAGGCAAAGGTGGAAAAGGCCCATGGAGAAAGACCAGTGACAGAGCCAGGATTCCCTGCAAGAATTATAATAGGCAAGACGCTGGAGTCTTCCACATGACTCTTTCTTCATCTAAACAGGAAAATTATGTTCCAGAAGTTTTTTATTAAGCAACTTATATAGTCAAAATATCTTTAAATCATGAACCAAGCCTGCCATGTTTAAATTTTTGTTGCATGGACATTTCACCCACCAGAGGAGGGCAGGTGTCTAAGCAAGACCTATTCTGCCCAGTCTTCACTCTGGAGTTCCCTCCACCACACTTAGCTCGCTCCTGAGGCCGGCTCAAAGGAAAAATGCTTAGGCTGTGGGTACTGCTGCTTCTAGAAGAGTTTAAAGCTTTGCCCATGAGCATCTGTATCAGAATCACCTGTGGCTCTTTTAAAAAGTTAAGTTTCTGGGCTCTGTGTTGGGGCTGCTGAGTCGGCAGTTCTGGGTCTCGACTTTACCGCTCGTAAGTGATCTGCACACACGCTTGAGGGTCCGACACTGCTTTACCACCTTAGATATTGTCACACTTTGCCTGTTGAGGAATTCTTCCTCAATTCTTTCCTTTTCTTTCACTTTTTCTCTCTTACAGACAGCATGTTGTTTTTTCACTTTAGGAGCCTTGTTTCTTAATGTAGTTTAAGCCTCCAAGGATATATATTTCATTGGGTCTAGGCAGTTTTGTCTCACTGTCGATAAAAGTAGAGCTTTCAAAAGAATCTACTTGAACTGGAAACATGAAAATGAAACCCAGCACGACGTCACCCTGAGTCGCTCTGGGGACTCGCGAGGCAGCTGTGCTGGGAGCAGAGGCCCTGATGAGGGGGAGAGACTCAAGACCGCCGCCCAGAGGAGATCGGCAGAGGGGCGTCACTGGGCCAGACCCCGCAAGCGCAGTGGTGCTCTCACTCACCAGGGGCTCACGTGCCTTTGAGGGCGAATCACAGCCCCAACCCGGAAGAGTGGAAGGGGAAAGAGGCCAAACGGGATCAACATTGAGTGAAGATGACGGGGCGTCGCAGGCACCTGCAGCCCAGGGGCTAGCAGCCCAGCTCTCTGTGTGGCCCTAACTTACAGTGTCAGTTTGGCAGCGAATTTGGGCAGCTTCGAACCAAGGAAAGTCATGGAAGCTTTGGTCATCACCACTCCCACTGGCTTCATCTGGAATTCTGATTCTCTTGCTTTAATGGCTCATAATTTCACATCCTTGAAAGAATTCCAGTACACCTCTGTCCACTTAATTTACTAAATCCCTAGAACCGGATTCCTTGAAATTAGATATCTAGAAATAATAGGACTTTACTGGGGCATCCCATAGAAGAATCATGCTGAACAGCCCTGCATGGGTGGGTAACAAAGCATAGAATCACAATACGTGGAATGTTTAAGGTTACCTTCTAGTTCGTGCATATTTCATTCATTTTGGTATTCACTTACAAAATGTTTATTCAGCACCTCCAACACACATGAGGATATGTAGTAAATGAAGACAAACATGCTTTCTGTCCTCAAGGAGCCGGGTTCAGAGAGGGAGACAGGAAGGAGTTAAGCCATCCTATGAGCAGTGCTGACATGAGCTGGGAAGGACAGGTTCAAACCCGGGAGAGTCCAGAATAGGGGCCCTGCTCAGGCCAGGAAGGCCAGGGGAAGCTTCATGAAGAGGTTGCACTGGAACTGGCGGCAGGAGGCAAGTAGGGGGTGACCAGACAAAGAGGCAGAAAGAAGTTAGTGTTGCTAGAGGGGGGCCCTGGCGAGGCGAGGTGGGAGGAAGGTCTGGAGAGGTGGGGAGGCCAGAGTGGCACAGGCATGGAGGCCTAAGGACGGGGGAGGGGCTCGTCATGACTCCAAAGGCAACAGGCAGACACTGAAGATGGCCATTGGAAAAGACAGACCTGTGGTGTGAGAATAGATGTGAAGGAAGGGGTTGGCGAGGCAGTAAAATCAGACAGCTCAGTTAGGACTTGGAACATACAGTGCTTCCGCAAGAGAGAGTGACTGCTCAGACCAGGGTGGGCATGGGTGGCAGGTGGTAAGTGGATGGCTTTGAAATAGCCGCTCTCAATTCCATGCTGCAGAAAGGAGGACAGACGTCTAGAGAGGTCAGCTGGCCTCCCCAAAGTCCCACATCTAGATGGGTATGGAGGCTGGAGCCCAGTCCCCCCAACCCTAGCACAGTACACGATGAGCAGTAAAGCAAGCGCTGTGTCTCTCACATGGTGCATTTATGTGAATGCACTGGGCTTCTACAATGATAGGATCAAGTTCATAACCAAAATTAGACACAAGTGGAACACAAGGCAATGCGAGTGATGGCGTACAAGCAGCCTCTGCTGATAGAGCCCCATCAGACAGACACCCTACCCAGAGCTCCTCTGGTCTTTAATCTTCATAACAACAACAAATCTGTCACATTTATATATAATACTTTGTGCTTTTAAAAACGATTTAATATGTGTGATTTCATTTGATTCAGATGACCTCCCTGTGAGGATGTTGGTGTGTTCCTACATCTGTCCCTGCAGGTGTCCCTACACCCCTGATAATGAGAAAGCTAAAACTCAGAAGACTGAGTTGTCCATGGTTGCAAAGCCAATCAGTAGGAGAACCCAGATTTCTGCTTCTTGTTTCCATATTTTTCTACTAAAAACTGCCATTTCTGAAGTTTACCCTTGGTGCTTCCCATAATCACAATCCCACTCTTCCAAAGTGATACCAAGAAAGTCAATAGAGCACAAGAGAGTTCCACAGATGATGATGAAGAGGACGGCAGCTACGCCTAGTGCTCACAAATAGTGTCTGGTTTAATTTTTGCAATAACCCTGTGAAAGAGGTGGCACCATTATGCCACTTTTACAGTCAAAGAAATCAAGGCTCACAGAAGTCAACTAACTCAAGACCAGCCAGTTTATAAGTGGCAGAGACTCTAACCCACATCTGATTCCAAAGCCTGACTCCAACCACCAAGCCGTATTTCCCCACATCTCAGGAGCCTGAGGCTCTCAGCCACCTCTTATTTGGTCTATACCACGGTCACACGCAACACAAGCCTGGTGGTATGAGCAGTTTTCAATAAACCCTTTGTGATCTCTTATTGATTACTGAGTCTCACACGTAACAGTTTTCAGCCTGAGACCATATTTACACAAACTGTTTGTAAGGTATACGTCATATAAATAGACCATGCACATTCACCTCCAGAAGAAACAAGTCATTAAAATTTTTCTTTCCAAACTGCATCTTCTGTCACAGTAAGAGGAAGTGTCTGCCTGGACAAGTCTATGTGATATTACGTAGGATGGGATACGAGGAAGATCAGCCTTGGGGTTCAGGGGAGTGTTTGGTATATTGAGGCAGGACATGTGACGTCATGAGCATTTAAGTTTTGCACTGATGGCTTCACAGACGCGGCTGGTTACTTCGCCAAGGTTGCTGCGAGGGCGCACTGATAATAAAGCCCCCAGTCCCAGGTCCCCGACTGGTTCCAACTCAGATATGAGCTATGTTTGGGAAGGACAGCGGATGGCCAAAACTCAATCAGGAGGACAACTCAATATGGCCATGAACTAAGCAATCTCATATGAGCAATGTCAGTGTCATAATGAAGTCCCTAAAGGCGATAAGTAGGTGACAGACCTTATCACGTAACTAGGGCAGTTTTGATAGTGGAAAAGGGTCCTATTAACAACTATGTCAGGACAACATACACTGAGCTGTCCCACAAATAATTTGTGAGATCACCCTTGTTAGGTGGAAAGAGGGTGGAACTGAGAAAAAGTTACGAAAGAGGAAAGGATCACGTGACAAGAAAGTTAAGAGATGAGTTGTCGGAAGGACAGACACGTGGCCACAGAGTCCACAGGGGAAAGACAGACAACCCAGCTTCCTGTAGACAGAGGCAGATATGGTGTGTATGTTATGCTTAAGCTTTGGGACCCCTTCCAAGATCCCAGCAATATGTTCACATGGTC
This sequence comes from Cheirogaleus medius, assembly GCA_008086735.1. Taxonomy (NCBI): domain Eukaryota; kingdom Metazoa; phylum Chordata; class Mammalia; order Primates; family Cheirogaleidae; genus Cheirogaleus; species Cheirogaleus medius. The sequence goes on from VBSM01001124.1 coordinate 6,626,012, forward strand.
CCATGTTTTGTAAAATAAGGAAAGGTAAGAGATTTTTGTCCTCTTTTACTTAAAGAAGTTCCACCAAGTTGTATGAGTATCAAGGCCTACCACCGCTGGACGCATTCTTACCTGCAAAGCTGATTCACCCATGTGGCTGCCACTGGGCTCCCAGGCTTTAGTACTAGGCTTACACCATGTGGAAACAAAACGTTTTCTAAAATACAAACACTAATTCTCTGAACTCTTACATTTCCTCAGGCCACAGTTGTCAGAAGAAGACTGGGCAGTCAGTATTAGAGAGCCCACCAACTGGGTTGTGCCAAGCTAGCCATTAAAATGCTACTGACTGAGTGGTCCAAGGAAAAAGTTACACCCTGACCTTCACAGACAAGGTCGCAGGAGCTCTAGATAAGTACGTGGAAGGGCCTGCTGCCCAGCTGACTTTGTGGATGGAGCTGGATCCTGTCTGTCAGTTGTGAAAGCTCTCACCTAACTAATCGTGTTGGAACAGGTGTTCCCCAGGGCCTAAGTGCCAACTCACGGGCTTCCTCCTGTTGGTGCACAGCAAACACGCCTTTTTATCCACCTCCCCCTTAACCACAAAGGGGCTATGGAAAGTGAGAGCAGGAGAAGAGGACGAAGAATCAGAGCTTTCTAGAGCAGGCCTCAGGATACCCCAGAATCACGTACCAGCCTGTGCTGAAGCACATAAAAAAGATGCACGATCCACTTTCTTAAACTGAAGCAGTGGAGGGGAGAAGGGAGATGACAATTTCTTCCTCAGAACAATGAACCTCTGAGAGCTGAGTGGGAGGAATTAGTGACAATAACATGATGCCTGTCAACTTTTGAAAAATTGGAATCGGGAAATCCAAAAGTCAAGTTGAAAGAAGACAAATTAGGTATATCAAGATTTGACACATCACTGAATACCTGCTAATGAAAAAAAGAGATTTCCTTTTAACTTTCTTATTGTCTTTATGCATAACATTTTAAAAAATCACAAAACGTTTTCATAACTGCATAAAGAGTATGTTTTAAAAAAACCTTGCTTCTAATGTGGAAGAGAGTGTGGCAGGCATGTGAAGCTCATCCTCTAAAAGAGGCAGCAGCTCATTCTTGAGTCTAATTTATTTGTTTTAACTTCCTAAAGCTTTCCTTTGAATAATCCAGGTGGAAGCAGAGAGAGAAGCCTTGAAATACGCCGACTGGGAGAGCTGCGGCCGTTCTGCTGCATGTTGGAAGAGGCGATTGCAGGAAAGCCAGAGACGCAATCGCTCAAAGACATTCACTGATCGTGCATGTTCATAGCCACACCCGGGCCGTGGCTGGGAGCGCCAGGGCCACACAGAGGCAGTCTAGAGTCCAACAGGCCTTGGCTTCGGTCCCCTGTGCCTCTCAGTTGTCATGTGACTTTGAGCGAGTTACATAACACCTCCAGACCTCAGTTGGGTGTGTTGTGTGGAACCAATGAGGTAAGACACTTAGCACGCAACCTAGCACCTTATAAGTCCTAAATAATGTTAGGAAAACTGGGGAAGTGGCTTTCTGGCTTAGGTGGAAGGTGTAAGAAGGCTGTCTTATCCAAATTATTATGCTGGCAAAGGAAGTAACTCAGGTTAAATATCCCTGTAAACATACAGATTTTTTAATAATTTATGGGAGCAATGATCTCAGAAGCTTCTAAATAAATGAAGCATTCAAATGTTGGCAACTAAATGACACATTTCACACCAGCCATGGGTATCCCAGATCTGGATTTCTCAAGGTCTGATTCCCTTGGTGTCTCTCATGCCCAACACTGAGAACTCTACTCTTTCTCTCATTCTCATGGCCTTTCTTTCTAGGAAGGAAGAGAAACAGTGAGAGAAAGAGGAAAGGGTCACCCAACAATCAACTTTATTCTTTGTGAACGGCTTTTTAAAATGCAGTGGAGCTGCTATTGAACGTGGCGTTGATGGTTTTGGCCAACACGATAAGACAAGAGAAAGCAATTAGTGGCCTAAGAATTAAAAAGAAGTATGTGATAGAATTATATATCTGTAATATCCCCCTTAAAAATAGGTCAGTGAAAAACCAGTACTAACAATGTGATAATTCAGCGCAGTAGTTTTAATTGATGTTCAAAAACCTCTCACATATAAAACAAAAACCAATTTAAACTATAATGGAAAAGAAGATTCTATTTACATTTAGAAAAGAAAACACTGGGCATAACCTTAACATGATTAAGAAATATATAAAACCTATATGAGGAAAATCATAAAACACTCTTAAAAACTACAGAGGTTGCTGAAAAGTGGAAAGACTTGCTGTATACCTTGGCAGAAAAACTCAATGCTGTAAAAATGTCAGTCCTCCCTCCCTCAGTTGCTTTATATGTTTAATGTTTTCTCAGTAGAATATCAGTAGCCTTTTTTTCTGGAGCTAGATAAGGTGGTAATAAAGTTCATTTGAAAGAACTATCATGCAAGAATAATTACAAAACCCTGGGAAAGGATCATGGTGTGTCGAGTGGGTGGGAAACTTTTTCTACCATATGTGAAATGGCATCATAAATTACTGTTATTGTATAAATGATAAAGTCTATATAATTGAAAATAGAATGATATTGGTTCATGAATATGCAGGCAGACTGATGAGATGAAATAGAAACTCCAGAAACAGGCATAGCTGTATATGGAAATTTAGTACGTGAGAAAAACAGAATCTCAAATAAGGGGGAAAAGGATGCATCCCTTCAGTTGTGTTGGAATAACTGAACAATGATATAAAAAATGACAAAATAGCATCTGTTTCTTAAAATAGACACTCAGAAAATTCAAAATGGTTTAGAGATTTAAATGTAAAAAATAAAACCACACAAGTATGAGAAGAAAACAGAGATGAATTTCTTTATTACCAGAAAATGCACGAGCATTCTTAAGCATGACTCAAAATACAGAAGCAACGAGGGGAAGTATGATAAACTTAGCCCCATGAAATTAAATCATATTTACAGTAGCAAAATACAAGACAAACGACAAACTAGAGAAGTATATTTGCCAGTCATATCACAAATACAAAGAGCTATACACAAAGAGCTTCTAAAAGTACAGAAGAAAAAGACCAACAACCTGGTAGAAAAATGAGCAAGAAGTTACAATAGAAAATTATTTTAAAAGAATGCAAATGATCTTTAAACATACAACATGTTCAGCCTTGCTCATTAAAAAACGTAAATGAAAATTCACTCTTCCAGTAGATTGGCAAAAAATCAAAATATTTGACAGTTATACCCACCACCACCTTTCCCTTCCAATATTCTACCAGCGGCTATAATATGTACAAGGACAAATAAACAGATACAAAAATCCATGGAAATATTTTCTAGTTCTGTACATGCCAGATGGAGCTGTCTGCTCTCACCTAGCCAGAGTGACAGGAAGAATGTAAAACCCAAGGTAATCAAAAAATTTTACTTAGTAGATAGAATGTTGTACTATATCCAAGACTAAGTCTTTTTTAAGAATTTTCAGTTTAAGAAGTAATAAAGTCAACCAAGATGAAGTTTGCCTTTCATTTAGCAAACCGATATTGATTGCCTAGCATGCACCAGACACCACCTCCTCCTTCCCTCATCCAAACCTACACCTTTGCAGAAGCATTAATATTTTTTAATATTATCGACATGCCCTGGATACGCAAAGAGGAGAGGCAGATGGGGAGAGCCGTGCACAGAAGGGAGAGGAGGACAGGTGCAGGATGCACAAAAGGAAACTGCCCTGTTGTGAGGCTGAATACATGCCCTTAAGTCTTACCCAGTGGCGGCTCAGTATATATTCCTGAATATGGTTTGAAGGCTACAAAAACGCTTATCAAAATGCTTCAGTGGTTGTTTCTTTCCCTCGTCCTCACAACTGAGATTACTACTGTAACTTTCTCGTTTGTTCTGTTACTACACCTGGGATTTCCAGCCTCCTTCTGATGAGGTTTAGCTCTGCTGAGAATCACTGTGCTCAGGACCCTAGTAAGGCAAACCTAGCCCCCCAAAATGACCCTCTGTTTGGAGTGAAAGCAATGTTGACATTAGATCTTGCCTACATTCCAGTGGCACACAAAATCCCACATCAAGCAACAGATGTCATTTTGCTGTTATGTCTTTCATCGTTAAAGTTGTTAAGGACATTGGGGAGGTTTTGTTGCTACCATCTTTTAGGAAATTGGATGCCAACATAGGAACCCCTCTCCTCTCTTACCAAGGGTGAGACATTGTGAAGTAAGTACTCTGAAATGGGAGAAAGCTAAAAAAAAAAAAAAGGAAATGTTTTCTACATAAGCACCCTACCTCAACCGGACAAATCTGGAATGTAGGGGGAGTTTTCTGAAATATGCACTTCTACAATTCAATCTGGTACACTTTAATCGGAGATTGTCAGGGTAATTTACTCTTTTGGACATTTAAAAGCAAAACAGCTAGATCTGTTAATGGAAGATCAGGTGTTGGGCCTTTCAAAATATTATTCACAGTCATTAAAACGGTTCCAGGAAAAGCACTCCAGGACAATGTGGTGTCCGTTAGGCAGCGCCGCGAGATTAAACTGACAGGCGCAGTGTCGCAGATGCCTGGCACCAGGATGGGAAGCTCCCAGGGCCTCCACAGGCTTTGCCAGAACTCCTGCCCAGGGCCTGGTCCTTCGGCCAAGAAAAAGAAAGAAGTAGGGCTTTTATGTGACCTGAAGGAGAACTTGAAAGTAAAATGCCCTAAAATATAGAACACCCTGATGGTTCTCAGCTAGATGTGTTTATAACTTTCTAATTTCTCCTTCTTTCAAGTATGGAGTCCTTCACCCGCGTTGTCCCCTCAAGGTGTGAGGGGTACTTGAACTCGCCCTAACAACACAATGAAAGGGTCGGCCTTGCTGGATGGCACCACTCTTGCAGCCAGGAACGAGGGCTTTCTTTTCCCCCTGACCATTATCCAAGTTTGCTTGCAATAGATCCCACTCACCAGGGTTTGCCATCTTGGCCTGTGGGAAGGAATGTTTATTTTCTTCCAAATGCCATCGTATGCCTGAAGCCCACACAGCAGTCAGAAGGTGTGTGGCTGGGAAGCGCAGGCGTGTTGCAGACCTGGGTGCAGGGTGATTGCTGCAGAGGAGCGCGCAGAGGGGTGCCCTCGCTTTCCACGGGGGTAAAAACCCAGACATCCTGTGGTGAGGTAAGCCCAAACAAATATTTCTGTCAAAACAACTTTTTTTTTCAAAGATGCCTTGTAAGAACCATTCATATTGTATTTTAAAAAATTTTCCTGACTTCCTCATGGGACTCATTCTCAACCATCAGAAATTCATTTTCAGGGCTTTTGTGCTGCAAGAGGCAAAACTCAGTTACAATAAAAATATCATCACGCTGAGGGGGAAATGCAGCAAAGTAAAGCTATGTGGCACCATCCACCATATAAATTGTCAATTCCCTATTGCTGCCACTGAGGAAGCACACTTCCTTCCTCCCTAACCACCCAGAACAGGATTCTGTGAGAGACAGGCCACCTTCATGACCCGTAGACTCCTTTTGGAATTCTTTGCAATCACCTTGCCTGTAAGGAGCTAGGTTAGTTTTCATAAAAGTTAAATAAACCTTTTCTTTCAGCTGATTTAGCATTTGCCCAGAAGTATCTGTAATTTTTATTTCTGATTCTTATGTACTTATTATTCTAGGTTTAACTGTAGAGTACTAATGTACAGGGTGCTTATATGCAAAAGTTAATACAGTACTATTTGGGCTTGAATAGGGAGAGACTGCAAATGCATGCAGTTTACAATTCCATAAAGATGTGCTTGGATGTGGGCATTGTCACTTGAAACAGGGACGAGGAAGGCACCAACCCGGTGGAAATTCCACCACATCCAGGAATAAAAGAAACATCCTAAGATTCCAAATGGCTTTGGGTATATTTCTAGTGTTTTTATCTCCAACCTGATTTTTAGTCATATGAATGTAGCTCTTATTCATAGTTGTAACGTCTATTCCTCTGTATAGATGTTTTAGTAAATTTCCTTGTAGAGGTGTTTTGTGATTTAAAAAAAAATTAGTGCTTTATCTTTTTATTAAAAGATACACAGTACATTACAGAGGAAAATTGGCACTAACTGCAGACGTGTTCATTGAAAGCACGGTCAGGCTATTGTTTCAAAGGGGAAAGTGAAATCCAAGTAAACATTTTCTAGACTGCTACTTGCCAGGACATGCTGCAGCTCCTCAAAAAACACATGAAACTGAAATCGTACCATCTGTGCTTCTCCAAAAGATAGAGGGTATATCAAAGTGAATTTTTGTCAGATTTTTTCCTAAACACACAAAGTAAAATGATTCTAGTGGCACATAAAATATACTCCTCAACATGTTTATTTATTTGCAGGTTAAAATTCTTACTAACAGCTTATAACAGCATTCTTATTCCATTGTGAGGGTTCTTCAAAAACTTCATGAAAAATGTGTATTATGAAAACACTATGTATTGATTTCAAAACCTTTTGCACCAAAATAAACTGATACTAACTTGTTATTACATGTCTGAACAGGATTTAGTTTGACATACTAAGAAGGATAAGACATCAGTTGGAAAAGATCGACTATCAGAGCAACATGAATTCTGCTAAAATCGAAACAAGAACAAACATCAAATTTATGGTGAAGCTTGGGTGAAAGAATGGTGAAATCACTGATGCTTTATGAAAACTTTATGGAGACAATGCCCAAAAGAAAGCAGCAGTTTACAAATGGATAACTCATTGTAAGAAGAGACAGGATGACGTTGAAGATGAAGCTCACAGTAGAAGAGCATCCACATCAATTTGTAAGGAAAAAATTATTCTTGTTCATGCCCTAATTGAAGAAGACTGATGATTAACAACAGACACAAAAGCCAACATCACAGACATCTCAATTGGTTCAGCTTACACAATTTTGAGTGGAAAATTAAAGTTGAGCAAATTTTCCACTTGATGGGTGCCAAAACTATTGCACCCAGATCCACTGCAGACAAAAGCAGAGCTTTCAGTGGAAATTTTAAACAAGAGGAATGGAGATCCTGAAGCATTTCTTTGAAGAACTGTAACAGGAGATGGAACATGGCTTTACCAGTATAATCCTGAAGACAAAGCACAATCAAAGCAGTGGCTACCAAGAGGTGGCAGTGATCCAGTCAAAGCAAAAGCAGACCAGTCAAGAGTAAAGTCATGGCAGCAATTTTGGGGGGATGCTCAAGGCATTTTGCTTGTTGACTTTCTAAAGGTCCAAAGAACAATAACATGTTTACTGTGAGAGTGTTAGCAGAAAAATTCTTGAGAATTTTGCTGAAGACCAGAGAGTCCTTTCCCACCACAACAATGCTCCTGGTCATTCCTCTCATCAAACAAGGGCAATTTTGTGAGAGTGTCCATGGAAAATCATTAGGCATCCACCTTACAGTTCTGATTTGGCTCCTTCTGACTTGTTTTTGTTTCCTAATCTTAAAAAAATCTCTAAAGGGCACCCATTATTCTTCGGTTAATAATATAAAAAAGATTCCATTTTTCCATGAACTTTTTGAAGTCACTCATATATTACATATATATTCAACAGATATTTGTTATTGCTAAAGTAGTAATTTATTATTTAAAAAATTGGAAATAAAAGCATTCATCTGCCTTTCTTATATGCACTGTATTTTAGAGTTGACAAATAGTTGATGAGGGAAAGCTCTTTATGTAAGAGTTCCAATTAACAAATGCAGAAAAAATGATAGAATTAAAAATCATAACTTTAGGCTGGGCGTGGTGGCTCACGCCTGTAATCCTAGCACTGTGGGAGGCTGAGGTGGGCGGATCGCTCAAGGTCAGGAGTTCGAAACCAGAGCGAGACCCCATCTCTACTAAAATAGAAAGAAATTAATCGGCCAACTAAAAATATATAGAAAAAATTAGCTGGGCATGGTGGCGCATGCCTGTAGTCCCAGATACTCGGGAGGCTGAGGCAGAAGGATCACTCCAGCCCAGGAGTTTGAGGTTGCTGTGAGCTAGGCTGACGCCACAGCACTCTAGCCCAGGGAACAGAGTGAGACTCTGTCTCAAAAAACAAAACAAACAAACAAAAAATCATAACTTTAAAATTTTTAATGAAATGATTGATCTGCACAGTGATAGCTAAAAACCTTCTGCAAAAAGCTCATGGGGGATTTTACAATGCGTGGATCAAACTCACAATACCTAAAACTGGTCAATTTTAACATCACTAGAAGTGGAATAAACAGAAATTAGTGCCACCTGATGTAACACAAATTAGAACTACACACATTACCTATGACATATTCTTGCCAAAAAATTGAACTTGAATCAAATAGAGCCCCTAGATACATCTGCCAGTTAACATGAAATATATTGAACAGAGAAATATGTTAAACAGCATCTCAAGGGTGCAATCAGCCACGTCTGCAACATAGCGAGGTCTACAGAAAAATTACTTGATTTCTTTAACCCATAAATAGCAGGGAAAGAGAAAAATAAAGAACTGCTAAATGTTTGAGAAAAAAAATCTTTACAAAATGTAATGCAGGGTCCTTGTTCTTGTTCTGATTCTAATTTAAAAAAACCTACTGTCAAAAGTAACTTTCTTGAGAAAATTAAGAAAAACTAAATATAGACTGGGTATTGGGTGATATTATCGAGAAATTATTGTTGATTTTATTAAGCATGATAGTGGTATTTCATAATTATTAGAAATAAAAATGGAAGTATTTATAAGAGAAATAATATGGTCTGGGATTAGTTTTAAAATACTTAGCAATTAAAAAGAGAGTATAGATAAAGTCAAAAGAAAGGCAAAATATTGGTGATGGTTAAAGCTGGGTTTTCTGCATATGAGGGTTCATTTTTATATTCTCTCTACTTTTTTGCAATGGAAAAAGTTAATATGTAAGGATAGATCATGTGGCCCCTGTGTCAGAGGGAAGTACAATGCAATCATTTCAGTTGGTGGCACCGCACTACTCCAAAATGATTCCAAATCAGAGGCAAGATACACAGAGGAAAGAATATTGGCTGGAAGCCTAGATGCTGAGTTCAGTCCCTGCTGTCCCACTAAACATCTGTATGACCTCAAGCAAGTCACTTTTCTTCTCTGCATCTCAGTATCCTCATCTGTATAAAAAAGGAGTTGAACTAAATATTTTCTTCCAGCAATGCTGGCCTCAGCGTGTCCTAAGATGATAGTAGACAATATTGGCATGGCTCTCTGGGGTAGTCTGCCCTGAATCCATGCTCTCATTCTGTTGCAGATGTTCCAGATGTTTAGGAGAGGAGACGTTTCATGAAGCTGCCCCAGATGGTATCTGGCATATTGTACATGCTCATTAACCATTAAGCGACAGCAAAACCATTTTAAAATGTTAATTCCAGAAATAAAAAGGTCCATGGTAATGTGATTTGCCTGATGTTGCCCAGATAGTAACAGAATTAGGGCTATAAGTTAGCTTGCTTCATTATTTCTTCCAAATGCTCCAAGCTGCATAAAGGAGAGTCTAAGACATTTAATTTCCAAGAACAGGCAGAAATGAGACAGGACTAATAAATAAGCTCTAGGGCCTGAATCATAGAGCCAAGAGGGTCCTGAAGAACACCTAAGACAGGAGACAAGGAGTCCTGCCTAAGAAAGTCACTCAAAAAAAAGAAGAACCAGAAAGCAGCAGGGTTGGGCATTGTCAGCCACAGCCTAGGAGGGCCCAGGATCTGAGTTCATTCCAGCTGCCCTTCGCTCTTCTGAGCTGACCTCATGACCCCTGCTCCTGGAGAGTTGTGGTAGTCTGCGCCTTGAGCTTTGTCCACATAGTTGCAAAGTGCTGTAAGCAGCAGTAGTCCTATAGCAACTAAAATGCTGAGAACCTCAGTGGCTTCAGTGACACAAAATATGTAGTGAGCACCAATTACCGTGTTTCCCCGAAAAGAAGACCTACCCATAAAATAAGCCCTAGCAGGAT
>VBSM01001124.1:6672523-6684399 GCA_008086735.1 Cheirogaleus medius
CACTGCTGGTGGGACTGCAAATTAGTGCAACCTTTGTGGGAAAGAATTTGGAGAAACTTCACACAGCTGAAAATAGAAATACCATTCGACCCAGCAATAGCATTGTTGGGCATCTACTCAAAAAAGCATAAGACATTCTATTATAAAGACATCTGCACCCGAATATTTATGGCAGCACAATTCACTGTTGCAGGGTCATGGAAACAACCCAAGTGCCCGTCAATTCATGAGTGGATAATTAAAATTTGGTATATGCTCACAATGGAATATTACTCAATTCTAAGTAACGACAGTGAACTAGCACCGTTTATGCTATCCTGGATTAAGCTTAAGCCTATTATACAAAGTGAGGTGACACAAGATCTGGAAAATGGGCTCCACATCTACTCGCCATCAAATTGGTACTGGCTGATTAAAACTATGGTGCTCAAATAGTGGCAGTGTTCACCAGGGATTCGGGGGGGCAGGGAAACCCACATCTTAGGGATGTGGCATGCATTGAGGGGGAGGAAGGGACTACCTCTAATCCATCTTAGGGAGAGGCAAAGATATACAATGTAACCAAAATGTCAATAAAAAAACACTTTTATCGGGTTGTGGGCAAGTGGGAGGGAGGAGGAGGTGAAGGGTGTATACTTACATAATGGGTGCAGTGAGCACCACTTGGTGGTTGGACATGCTTGAAGCTCTGGCACGGCAGGGTGGGGGAGGAGTGGCAGGGGCAATATATGTAACCCTAACAATATTTGTACCCCCATAATAAGAGGAAATAAAAGGAAAAATTAAAACAAACAAACAAAAAAATTGATGGACCAATTCTAGTTTATCTATATAAAAATGTAAAGAATCTAAAATAGAAAAAATATTACAAAATAAAAAACAAATTTGGAAGATTTACAGTTTGATTTCAAGATTTAATAGAATGCTAAAATAATCAAGACAGTATGGAATGTTGGCATAAAGATAGACTCAATCCACAGAGCAAAGAATCACACAGAATTTTAAAATAGATTCACACATATGTGGTCAATTGATTTTTTTAGGAAGTTGCCAGGATAATTAAATGGGGAAAAAATAGTCTTTTCAATAAATGGTGCTGCAAAGAAGCCAGGATTTGAGGACCTCATGGGGACTAAGCAGAAATTTTGGTTCTCCAAGGACTGCAATGAGGGGCGTATCTGTGGCCAAGGCCAGGCGTCCCCTGTTTGAGCCCAGCCACACCCACATGCTGCCCAGAGCAGAGCCCAGCTAGGTCACCGTGTGCAACATTGTGTCAGCTTCCAGGAGCCCACAGGCTGGGAGTCAGGCGAGCTCCCTATCCTAGGCATCCTGAGCTTCTCCCTGGGACAGTCCCCAAGCTGGGGGAGGGGAGAAGCAGATGGCTATGAGAAGGCCTTGGCTGCATCTACCCATTTAACAATTTGCATCGTGTCCTCCAGCTTGGGGATGGAGCTAGTGTGACCTGCATGAGCAACTCTCTGCCTCACTCAGCTTTCCCTCTGAGACTAAAGATGAATACAATGGTCAGCAAAGCAGACAGATGAGGACTGGGGGTGGGCAGATGGGCAGGCCCAGGGGAGTGTAATTTTTAAAGGCCCTCACAGAGAAGGTCACTTATGAGCAAAGACAAAGGAGGTGGGGAGCAAGCAGTGCAGGCATCTTCAAGGAGAGCATTTGCATTCTCCAAGTAAGGCAAATGGTCAGCAAGCATGTGAAAAAGACACTGGATATCACTAGTCATCAGGGAAATGTGAATCAAAACCACTAGGGTGGCTATGATCTAAAAGTCAGACAACAACAAGTGCTGACAAAGGTATGGAGCAATTGGAGCCCTCCTATACTGCTGGTGGGAGTGCACAATTGTTCAGCTACTATAGAAAACAATCTAGTGGCTCCTCAAAAATTTAAACCTATACAGTGAATTATGATTGGTCCATTGTACTCCAGCCTGGGCAACAGAGCAAGACCTGGTCTCTTAAAAAAAAAAATTAACCTAGAGTTACCATTCAACCCAGCAATTCTACTCCTAAGTATATGGATGAAATAAATAAAAACCTATGTTCACACAAAATATTACACATGAATGTTCATAACAGAGTTATTCACTACAGCCAGAAAGTGAAAAAACCCAAATGTCTACTAACTGATGAAAAGATAAGCAAAATGTGCTCTATCCATACAACGGAATATTATTCAGCCTCAAAAAGGAAGGAAATTCTAACACAGGCTACAACATGGATGAACCTTGAGAACATTATGTTAAGAAAATACTTCAGTCATAAAGAGGTTGCCAGGGAATAGGTGAGGAGAGGTGGAAAGTTAGTGTTTAATGAGGACAGAGTTTCAGTTTAGAAAATGAAAAATTCTGGAGATGGATGGTAGTGATGGTTGCACAACACTGTGAGTGTACTTGATGCCACTGAACTATAGCTTAAAAATAGTTAAAATGCAAATGTTATGTCACATATATTTTGCCACAATAAAAAAAGATTAAATCCAAAAAATAATTGGTGCTGGAACACTAAACATTCATTTTCAGAATAATGAATGTTTATCCTTATCTCATACCAGCCACGAATATTAACTAGACATATATTAAAGACCCAAATATACAACTAAAACTATAAAACTTACAGAAGTAAACAAGACAATGTCTTTGCAATTTTGGGGTAGGCAAAAATTTCTTAGATAGGACAAAAAAAATGAGCTATAAAAGAAAAATTGACAAATTGTGGACTTTGTCAAAATAAAAACATTCTAGCCAGGCGTGGTGGCTCACACCTGTAATCCTAGCACTCTGGGAGGCCGAGGCAGGCAATAGCTCAAGGTCAGGAGTTTGAGACCAGCCTGAGCAAGAGCGAGACCCCATTTCTACTAAAAATAGAAAGAAATTATCTGGACAACTAAAAATATATACATAAAAAATTAGCCAGGCATGGTGGTGCATGCCTGTAGTCCCAGGTACTCGGGAGGCTGAGGCAGAAGGATCGCTTGAGCCCAGGAGTTTGAGGTTGCTGTAAGCTAGGCTGATGCCACGGCACTCTAGCCTGGGCAACAGAGCCAGACTGTGTCTAAAAAAAAAAAACAAAAACAAAAAATAAATAAATAAAAACATTCTGCCCTTCAAAAGAAATGGTTAAGAAAACGAAAAGTCAAGCCCTAACACTGGGAGAAAATATTCACAATAGATATATATACGAAAGGACTTGCAGCCAGAATATATAAAGAACTCTTAAAACTCATTCATAAAGAGATAAACAATTCAACAAAAATGGGTAAAATATTTGAATAAACACATCACAAATTATATGAATAACCAAAAGGCACATAAGAAAAGCTCTACATCATCAGTCATCATGGAAATGCAAATTAAAATTATGTGATGTCAATACACACCACAAGAATGTCTAAAATTAAAAATTAAAATTGAAAAAGATAATAACTTCCAGGTGAGAAATTCACTCAGAGCGAAATGCAGGAGCAAAGGCAGAATAGAAGAAGAGAGTATTTAAAGTGGTTGAGCTTGAGCTGCCTGCAGCACAGATACATTAAGACATGTTTCTATAGATAAGGAAGGAGCCTGAGCTGGAGATAGAGATTTAGGTGATACAGAGATGAGAAGTAAAGTCCAGGAGTGGATATATTGTCCCAAGCAGAATGCGTAACTTGAGACAAAACCATATGGAACATCACCATTTAAGGGACAGATGAAGGAAGAAAACTCCAGGATAGAATAAGAGCAGCAACCAAAAAGGTACCAAAAAACAGCGTCATGGAGAATACCCAGAAGGGGGGAGTGGACAGTGGGGTCCAATATTGAAGACATAGCAAGTGGTATAATGGTTGAAAAGGGGTTTGTTCGATTTTCGTCTAAAAGGTATTTTCTGATTTTAACAAGTATAATTTTACTGGAGTGATAAGAACAAAAGCAAATTTTCAGCAGATAAGGGATTCACAGGAGATGAAGGAGGGCTAACAAAAAAGACCATGTTTCAACAGTCTTGACTGCGATGATAGAGCTATGACAGAAGTTGGGCAAGAAGGAGAATCATTATAGATTTGGAAAGTACTTTTGTAAAAACAGCAGAAAAGTAAGCATGTTTGTATGCTTATACAGATATATAAGGACTAAGAAGCAAAAGAGAGTCAAAATCTGACAATTTAAGAGAGAAAAAAGTAACCAGTTGCTCTCCCCCAGCAGTGATCCCACAGAGGCTTCGCCCTCAGAATCCTTGTCCCTCTGCCACATGGCCCAGGTAGCTACATGTCTGCAGGCCTCAGTGAGGGTCCCTCCTGACTGCAGCTTCTCGCTAAGAGTGGCTGAGTGGTCAATCTCCTTTCTTCCTGTTTTACTCCCACTGCCCCCCACCTGATCCCACCAGAGGCTTCTTACATCAGGCCAATCCTTATTCATACTCCGTGGCCCCTCAACAACTCTGTTCACTGGCAGGCTCCGTCCTGTCACTCTGCCTCATCCTAAGCACCCTTTTCTGTCTTCTCCACTTGTTTGAATCCTGCCCTTCTGTAGAACCCCTGAGCATCCTGGTCTAAACACTTCTCCTACATATTTTTCCCCTAATTGGCTCTGCTACCTACAGAAGCTTTGGAAATTAATGGTACATAATATATCCCAAATAAAATAACAATAAGATTCGTGTGTGATATCTATAGGTCCTCTTTCTTTAGGAATATCTTGTAACAGTTTCATGAATCAGTTTTCTACCTGCAGTTATTATAAATTGTTCTATCATTGTAATTTTTTATATGGAGCACTGGATCCATGTAGATAAATAGCCTGTTTCCTTCAAACATTATCAAAATACTCCCTTTCTTTCATTATTTGAACACTCTGCTAAGGCAACCAAATGATAGCTCCAAAAATAAGGACCAAGAACATGACAATCCAGGAACTGAGAAAAAGCCATTTTGGTCAGAAATTCAAGCTTAATTAAGAGTCAACAAAAAAGAAAAAAAAGAAATTAAAGCTTAATATGGCACAATAAAAAGTATCATTAATAAACAAGTCCATACCAAGCACATAATACTCAAATTGTCAAAGACAGAAAGAATTTTGAAAGCACTAAGAGAAGCAAGTCATCACATGCAAGGAAATCCCTATAGACTACCAGTGGATTTCTCAGCAGAAACTGTGAAAGTAATAAGGAAGTGAGATGTTATATTCAAAGTGATAAAAGATTTTTTAAATGCCAACCAAGAATGTTGTATCTGACAGAACTGACCCTCAAAAATGGAGATATAAAGACTTTTCTAAATAAACAAAAGCTGAGAGAATTCGTCATGACAAGACCTGCCTTACAAGGAACAATAAGGAGAGTACTTCAGGTTAAAACAACAACAACAAAAATGCTAAACACAAAAGCACAAGAAAATATAAAGCTTGCTGGTATATATATATAGACAAATACAGAATATTGTAACATTGTAACAGTAGAACATAAATAATTTTTAAATTTTGGTATAGAAGTTAAAAAACAAAGATAAAAAACTGTAAATATAAACTGTTAACGGATACACAATGTAAAAATATATAATTTGTGATATCAACAACATAAAGGTGGGGGAGTAAAAATGTATAGTTTTGTGTATGATTGAATTTAAGTTATCAGCTTGAAATAGATTGTGATAACTAAAGGATGTTTTGTGTAGTACCTATGGTAACCACAAAAATATACCTTTGGAAGATACATAGAAGAAAATAAAAAAAGAATCAAAGCACGTCACTAAAAAACTCCAACCAAAAACAAGGAAGAAAGCAAGAGAGGAAAAGAGAAACAAAAGAGCTAAAGACAGGCAGAAAACAATTAACAAAATGGCAATAGTAAATTTATCCTTATCCATAATTACTTTATCGCATCAAGCTAAAAAGTTTCTGCACAGCAAAAGAAAACAATCAACATAGTGAAGAGAGAACTCACAGAATGGGAAAAAATATTTGCAAACTACCCATCTGACAGGTGATTAATAACTAAAATATATAAGGAGCTCAATAGAAAAATATCAAATAATCTGATATAAAAATGAGCAAAAGATCTGATTAGACATTTTTCAAAAGAAGACATATAAATAACCAACAGATATGTGAAAAATACTCAATATCATTAGTCCTCAGAGAAATGCACATCAAAACTGCAATGAGATACCATCTAACCCCAGTTAAAATGGCTTTTATCAAAAAGACAGGCAATGATGAATACTGGATGTGGAGAAAGGGGAACTGTCATACGCTGTTGGTGGAAATGTAAATTAGTGCAACCACTATGGAGAACAGTATGGAGGTAACTCAAAAAACTAAAAATAGAACTACCATATGACCCAGCAATCCTACTGCTGAGTATATATCCAAAGGATGAGAATTTAATATATCAAAAAGATATATACACTCTCATGTTTATTGCAGCACTATTCACAATAGCCAAGATATGGAATCGACCTAAGTGTCCATCAACAGATGATAAATGGGTAAAGAAATTGTGGTACACATACGCAATGGAATATTATATAGCCACAAAAGGAATGAAATCCTATCATTTGCAACAACATTGATGGAACTGGAGAACATTATATTAGGTGAAATAAACCAAGCACATAAAGACAAATATCACATATTCTCACTTATATGTGAGAGCTAGATACTAAAAACAATTGATCTTATGGAGACAGAGAGTAGAATGTCAGTTAGCAGAGGCTGGGAAGGGTGGTGAAGATGGTTAACAGGTGCGAAAATATAGTTAGATAGATAGAATGAACAATATTTGACAGCACAACAAAATGACTATAATGAACAATAAGTTATAGTATACTTTAAAATAACTAAAAGAGTGGAATTGGAATGTTCCCAACACAAAAAAATGTTAAATACCAGAGATGATAGATACACCAATTATCCCAATTTGATTAATTCTCATTGTTTGCCTGTATCAAAACATTAAGTTTTGACATAAAATTATAATGTACCCATAATAATATTTAAACATTTTTAAAAATTAAATTTTTAAAACATTTTAAAGAAAGAAAAATTAATGTAAATCTTTCTCAAACTTTTGTTAGCAATTGAAAATCATGGAATATTTACAAACTCATTTTATGAGGCCAATATTACCCTGATATTAAAGGCAGAAAAAGACACTGTGAGAACAGGAAACTACAGTCCAATATCCCTTATGAATGCAGATGCAAAAATCTTCAACAATATTATGAGCAAAGAGCACCTTAGAAGGATCATAACCATGACCAAGCGGGAGTTATCCCTGAAATACAAAGATGGTTCAACATATGAAAATCATTCAGTGTGATACCCTACATTGATAGAACAGAGAATAAAAATCACATAATCATCTCTATATATGCAGAAAAATTATTTGACAAAATTCACCACTTTCATTTTTAAAAAACTCAACAAACTAGGAAGAGAAGACAATTACCTCAACATAATAAAGCTATATATGAAAATTCCACAGCAAACATCATACTCAATGGTGAAAAATTAAAAGCTTTTTCTCTTAGGATCAGGAACAAGAAAAGGACTTTCACTCCTATTCAACATAGTAACTAAAGTCCTAGCCACAGCAATTCAGTAAGAAAAAGTAATAAAGGCATTCAAATCTCAAAGGAAGAAGTAAAATTAACTCTGTGTTCAGATGGCATGGTCTTATATGTAGAAACCATAAAAAATACAGCTGAATACTATTAGAACAAATAAACAAATTCAGTAAAGTTGCAGGATACAAAATCAACATATAAAAATCAGTTTTGTTTCTATACACTAATAAATAATCTTAAAAGGAAATTAACAAAACAATTGCTATAGCATCAATAAAGAATAAGCTTAGGAACAAGCTTAACCAAAGAACTAAAAGACTTGTACACTGAAAACTATAAACATTGCTGAAAGGACTTAAAGAAGACACAATAAATATGCATTCTACATTCATGGATTGGAAGGCAATATTGTTACAATGTCTGTACTACCCAAAGCAATCTGCAGATTTGACACAATCTCTATCAAAATTCCAATGGCATTTTTCACAAAAAATAGGAAAAAAAAATTAAATTCATAAGGAACTACAAAGGATTCTGAATAGCCAAAACAACCTTGAGGAAAAAAAAAAACAAAGCTGAGGCCTCACAGTTTCCGATTTCAAAACATATTAAAAATCTGCAATGATCAAAACAGTGTAGTATTGGCATAAATACAGATACATTGATCAATGGAATAGGATAGAGAGCAAAGGAATAAACCCATGCATATCTGGTCAATTGATTTTTGACAAAGGAACAGACAGCACACAATGGGGAAAAGATAGTCTCTTCACTAGATGATGTTGGGGTAACTGGATATACATATTTAAAAGAGTAAAATTGGACCCTTATCTTATACCATACACAAAAATCAACTCAAAATGGCATAAAGACTTACACATAAAACCTGAAACTACAAAACTACCAGAAGAAAAACATCAGGGAAAGTCTTCATTACATTGGTCTTAATAACAATTCCTTAGATATAACACCAAAAGCACAGGCAACAAAAGCAAAAATAAACAAGTAGAACTACATCAATCTAAAAATCTTCTGCACAGTCAAGAAGACAACAGAGTGAGAAGGCAACCTATAGAGGAGGAGAAAATATTTGCAAACCATATATCTGATAAGGGGTTAATATCCAAAATATATAAGGTTTACAACTCAATAGGGAAAAAAACCAAGCAATCTGATTTAAAATGGGCAAAGGACTTGACCAGACATTTCTCCAGATAATACATATAAGTAGCCAATAGGTTTATGAAAAGGTGCCCAACATTGATAATCATCAGGGAAATTCCAGTCAAAACTACAATAAAATACTACCTTACACCTGTTATCCAAAACAACAAACAAACAAATAAATAAAAACCCAGAAAATAACAGTTTATCAAGGTTGTGGAAAAATTAGAACCCTTGTGACTGTTGGTGGGAATATAAAATGTTGCAGTAACTATGAAATATAGTATGGAAAATCCTCAGAAAATTAAAAATAGAACTAACAAGTGATTCAGCAGTCCTAGTTCTGTTCAAAATAATTGAAATCAGAATTTTGAAGAGATATTAGAACCCCAATGTTCATTACAGCATTCGATATTTTATAAGATAGGATCCAATTTCATTCTTCTGCTTGTGGATATCCAGTTTTCCCAACACCATTTATTGAAGAGACTATCCATTCCCCACTGTGTGTACTTGGCATCTTTGTCAAAGATTAATTAACCATAAATGCATGGATTTATTTCTGGGCTTTCCATGCTGTTCTGCTTTGCCATAGGTTTATATGTCTATTTTTATGCCAGCATCATGCTGTTTTGATTATTATAGCTTTGTAGTATATTTTGAATCATGTAGTGTGAAGCCTTTAGTTTCATTCTTTTTGCTCAAAATTACTTTGGCTATTTGGGTGTTTTCTGGTTTCGTACAAATTTAAGGATTTTTTTTCTATGTCTGTGGAAAAAAGTCATTGGAATTTTCATAGGGGTTACATTGAATCTTTAGATCCCTTTGGGGAGTGTGGACTTTTTAACAATATTAATTCTTCTAATTCATAAACATGGGATATCTTTCCAGTTGTTTGTGTCTTCCTGAATTTATTTCATCAATGTTTTATTAGTTTTCAGTGTGAAGATCTCTCACCTCCTCAGTTAATTTTACGCCTAAGTAATTTTTATGCTATTATAAGTGGAATTGTTTGCTTGATTTCTTTTGCAGATAGTTCATTGTTAGTGTATGGAAACACAATTAATTTTTATATGTTGATTTTGTATCCTGCAATTTTACTGAATTCATTTACTAGTTCTAATAGGGATTTGGTGTGTCATAGTTTTGTATTTTACATTTAGACAGTCTGTGGTTCATTTTGAGTTAATTTTTGTGATGAGTATAAGATCTGTATCTAGATTCATTTTTTTGCATATAAATATCCAGTTATTTAAGCACCATGTGTTGAAAAGACCATCTTTTCTCTGTTGTAGTGCCTTTGTTCCCTTGTCAAAGATCAATGGACTATATTAATATGAGTCTATTTCTGGTCTCTCTATTCTGTTCTGTTTATCTATTTGTCTATCCTTTCACCAATACCACACTGTCTTGATTATTATAGCTTTATGTAATAGTAAGTCTTGAAGTAGTATCAGTCCTCCAACTTTGTTCTTCTTCTTTAATATTTGTTGATTATTCTGAGTGTTTCACCTCCCCATATAAACTTTAGAATCATTTTGTCAATAATCACAAAATAACTTGCTGGGATTTTGATTAGGTGGCATTGAATCTATAAATCAAGTTGGGAAGGACTGACATCTTGACAATATTGAGTCTTCCTATCCATGAACATGGAATACCTCTCTATTTATTTAATTTTTCTTTGATTTCTTTTATCATCGTGTTTAGTGTTATGGTTTTCCTATAGATCTTGCACATATTTTGTTATATTTATACCTATTTCATTTCTATGGATGTTACTGTAAATGGTATTGTGTTTTTAACTTCAAATTTCACTTGTTCATTGGTCCATAGAAAAGTGATTGACTTTTGGGTAGTAACCTAATATCCTGCAACCCTGCTATAATTGCTTATTAGCTCCATCCAGGAGTTTTTTGTTTGGTTATTTCATATTTTCTACATAGATTATCATGGCATCTGTGAACAAAGATAGTTTTATTTATCCCTTCCCAATCTGTATATCTTTTATGTTCTTTTCTTATCTTATTGCATTAGCTGGGATTTCCAGTACAATGTTGAAAAGCAGTGGTGAAATGGGGACATCTTTGCCTTGTTCTTGTTCTTAATGGGAAAGCTTTGAGTTTTTCATTGTCAATCATGATATTGGCTGTAGGTACTCTGTAGATAGTCTTTATTAATTTGAAGAAGTTCTCTTCTATTCCTAGTTTAGTGAGAGTTTTTATCATGAATAGGTGTTGGATTTTGTCAAATGCTTTTTTGTATCTATTGATATGATCATGTAATGTTTCCTCTTTAGTCTATTGATGTGATTAATTACATTAATTGATTTTTTTAAATGTTGAACAAAATTTGCATACCTTGCATAAATTCCATTTAGTCATGGTGTATAATTTTTTTAATACATTGTTCAAATTAATTTGCTAGTATTTTGTTGAGGTCTATGCTCATGGAAGATAGTGGTCTTTAGTGTTCTTGTCTTATAATGTCTTTGTCTGTTTTTGGTATTAGGATGATACTAACATCACAGAATAAATTAGAAAGTATTCTCTCTGCTTCTACATTTAAAAAGATATTACAGAGAATTGGTATAATTTCTTTCTAAAATGTTTAGTAAAATTCACCCAGTGAACTCATCTGGATGGGCCTGATGATTTCTGCATTGGAAGATTATTAACTATTATTTCAATTTTTTTAATAGATAGGCCTATTCAGATTGTCTGTTTCTTCTTGTGTGAGTTTTTGTACATTATGTCTTTCAAGGAACTGTTTCATTTCACCTTAGTTATCGAATTTGTGGGTTGTTCATCGTATTCATAGAGTTGTTCATAGTATTCCTTTATTAGCCTTTTAATATCCATGGGATCTGTAGTGATGTCCCCTTTTTAATTTCTGATATGAGTAATATGTGTCCCCTCTTTTTTTTCTTAGTTAGCTACCTTATTGGTTTTATTAGTCCTTTCAGAAAATTAGCTTTTGATTGTATTGCTTTTTCTCTATTGATTTCCTGTTTTCAATTTCATTGATTTCTGCTCTCTTTTTTTATTATTTTACTAAGTGGCTGTCAGTGTTTATTCAATACAAAGGCCGGGGCCGGACGCGGTGGCTCACGCCTGTAATCCTAGCACTCTAGGAGGCTGAGGTGGGCGGAT
>VBSM01001124.1:6684499-6708238 GCA_008086735.1 Cheirogaleus medius
AAAAAAAAAAAAAAAAATACAAAGGTCGGTTACATGTCAAAAGAAGTTGTAAGAACTGAGGTTTCCAGCTGTCAAGACAGACAAGGGCCAGTTGGAGCTTATCGCCTACTTGGTTCACAAATAGACACTACACAAATCACCTCAAATAGAAATATAATAGCCCCCCCTTCTCTGTGTGGGATATGTTCCAAAAGTCAGGACATCTCAAAACAGATGCTTACAGGTTATAGGTAGGTTCAGAGATTCTTTGATTTGTAATTGGTTAAACAAGAAATCTTTGTCTAAAGGCTTGGAATGTTTTAAGTTGAAATGAGGAAATTTGTTAATCAGAGGGTAAGCCATGATGTACTGACTCAGGTGAACTATTAATATTAAGCAAATTGATGACTACAGGTGTGACTTAACTTTTGCCTTGCATGGTCTTAGGTCCTGTTAATAATTTAGTATCTTATTGTCACAGAGTCTCTTTTGTCAGTCTTATGATCTCTGTTTTAACATTGCTAGTCAATTTTGTCTAAACCCCAAAGGCGAGTGGAGAGTGGTGAACAATGAGGTGTGTTCAAACTCCCTTCCCTTCATGGCCAGGAACTCCGTTTTAAGATTTTTCTAGGGTCCCTTTAGCAAGATGGGGTCTGTTCAGTAAGCAAGGGGCTTATGGTTTTAGTTTTGGATAAAGTTTCTCTTCCCCTTCTTCAGTGGGACATAATGGCTGGAATGCGCTGAAGTTGGGTATTTCTCTTCCCCCTGGTCAGTTGGTTTCTGATAAAATTCCAGCAGTTAACTAGAGCAGGTTAGGTTCTAGCTACTAGTTTCTCCTGAGGGCAGACCTTGTTAAGAAGAACAGAGTGCTCTGGCACATTTCAAAATGGCTCCTTTTTCTCTTTCCCTCCTTGAAGCACAAGGGAATTTTTCTCCAACATTCACCGTGAGGACCTGGCTGAGCTCCTAGAGGTGAAACTAAAGTGTGGAGGTCTCCATATGACTGGGTTATAGGATAAAAATCCCCCTGGAATTTTTAGCTCAGATTGCTTCACATTGAGCCTCCAGGAATTTGTCAGCTACAATTCAGATTGTCCTACCTCTGCACTGGTTCTCTTGAAGGTTTGTGCTCATGGGCTTCTGCACCAGCAAGCTGAGATTCTCTGTGTTCACTTGTTGGGCTCTCCAATTTGAGATGGGGGAGTGGTTTGCCCTGTGACTCCACCTTTCCGATGGCTCTAAGAAGAGTTGTTAGTTTTTCAATTTGTTCAGCTTTTTGCTTATCAGATTTGCAGGGATTCAAAGTCTTTCCCTGTATAATTTTATGAAAACATTTTGGCTTCTTGAGTCCATCCAGGCACATGGGAAATATGTAAGATGTAACTATAAGCCAGAACATATTTTTTAACAGCAACTTTACTGAGTCCCTACTATGTGGAAATATCTGTGCTGTGGGCCATATACAAAGGAATTCCCTTAAGAACCTGGTAACCTGGATCCATTGCATTTATTCCAATTACTTATTGTTATTCAAAACCTCTTTAGAACTTCTCTTCTAGCATTCTGTCAGCTATAGACATCGTTTCCTTGGTGGATGTTTCATTCATTCTTTCAATTAATATTTTTGAGTGCCTTCTATGTCCCATAGGTGGGATCTGGAATTTGATTTTAGAAACAACCAAAAACAAATCAAAGTCAAGTCATTAAATAAGGTTTGTGTCCAATGAGGCAATACAATTTTTCAACACAACTGGTTCTCTGTGGTGGCTAATAAATTCCTCAAGGCAATTCCAAAAGTTGTTATTAAAAGTCAAGCTGCTCAAGAAAGCCTGTATTGGATAGATTCACTGCTACATATTTTTTTAATCTAATGAGTCATTATATAACTTGCTTTATTCATTATCTATTTAGCTATACTTAATACTAAAATTTATCTTTTCCCTTTCTGAGAACTGAAGGCCAAATTTAGGGAGTGCATTTCAATATTAAGTTTACAGCGCATAAACAGTATTTTGATATCCTTAGTTTACCTTTCCTTTCTACCTCCCTGTATGCACATTGACACATTTTCTATTCTTTAAACTCAATTATAGGCAACTTTGTATCAGGTTACTTTTTCTTCCAAGGGTTTTTATTCTGTTTCCTGGATTTTTGTAAATGACAACATATCAGCATTCACTTTCCTTAAAATGGGGACTTATGACACAATAAAAACATCTTGCTCAAATTGATTCCACTTACAGCTGCTCTGTTCCAGTGTTTTGAGCCAGTCTGAAAAAGAATCCCTTAACAGTGATACTTCATGGTAACATGCCCAGCTCACAGAATCGCATTTTGCAAAGTGTATACTTAGATTATAACTGAAAACAGGCAAGATTCCCTGCCTCTGGCTTGACTCCAAACATCTGAAATGTTAGAACATGGTGCTTTTACTCTGAAACATTATGCAATCTCCAGAGTGCAGAACTGCCTCGTCTCTACCACTGCTACTTTAGAGAGAAAAGGGCAGAAAACAAAATAGCTTTCTGTAATAAAATATATGAGTTTCGGAGGAGAGGAACCGGTATCTGAAAGAGATAAATTAATTTAGGCATATTCCATTCTAAAAATGATGGAAGAGGACTTTTTAAAATCCCACCTTTTAGGCTCCCAGAACACCTAAGAACTGAGTAAAACAACATTCATCATTAGGGCTTTACAAGTCACATTTCTTGGTCTCTGAGCTGAATCTCTTTGGGCTAATGCTTGGGATCCTAGTATCAGAAAAAGATGAGATCTTAATTCTGATCTGAGAATCAGAACTCTCTGGATTAAATCCTTTAAGACAGATCCCCTTCCCTTTCTTCGGTCTGACTTCTGGAGTAGTTTTTTGTTTTTTGTTTTTTTTTTTCCTTCAGAACATAACTGCAAAATCTCTTAGTTATTGATAAATATTCAAAAGATCATTACAAAATGAATTTCTCATGGCCTGAGCTTCTTTGCCACCATTCAAATATAAAGAAATGAGTACAGAAATGTATGACTTTTATCCTCCCAGATCGATGGGGGAGGGTGATGGGAAGAAACTGTCACTGATTTGGGGTATGCAAACAAGGTGTCGACCTACGCACCCTCGGCCTCCTGGTTTAAAGTTCTCAGTGGTCCCAGGTAAGCAAGCACTCAGATATAGCAAGTTGCATTTACTACTTTCGCACCGAGTTCTGCAGTGTAGTTGGCTCCCTTTACAAAGCCTGGCAACGGCAGGGGACTAGCTCCTTTAAGTAAAGGCGGACGGAATCTCTCATTTGCGTCGGGGGAAGGTAAGGAGCTGAAGAGGACACCGTCAGCCCCCTGATGGGAAGTGCTTGAAAGGTCAAAGGGGAAAAGTCCTGCTTTCCTGCTTTGAGGGCAGTGCTGGCTCCTTAGGGCTTTGTCCGGCGTTCTCCCCGCCACGCCAGCGTTCTGCTTTCCCACCGCAACAGCAGGGCTGCCCCGGCCGGGAAGGCAGGCGGCGTGCGGGTGCAGCTCCAGGGCTGCTCGCGGCGCGGTGCCCGAAGCCCGCCTGTTGAGGGCTGCAAGACCCCAGTCCCCAGGACGCCCAACCTACGCAGGAGAGTGCTGCCCTCTAGCGACTAAAATGAGAGAGGCTGCGCGGCCCGAGCTTCGCTGCACAGAGAGGCTGCGTCCCCACGACGGTTGGTGGCGTGTCCTTTGTGGAGGGTGCAAATGGCTGCGAAAGGGTGCAAATGGCCTGGGACTCTATGTATGGGCTCTGGAACTGTCTGTGGTTTCTCCCTGGGTCAAGGAGAGATAGAAACATAGGTAGATGGATAAATAGACAATAGATGTAAGGTAGATGATGGACAGACAGACAGAAAGGTAGAGGGATAACAGACGGTTTAAAAACGTGCGTGGAGGGCTTGCTATACGCCAGGCACAAAGCTAAGTGATTTCATCCAGTATTTCATTTGATTCTCTCCGGAACCCTATGAATGACGTACTACCTCTGTCCCTATTTTCCAAATGGGGAGACTGAGGCCTCAGAGAATGCAAGTAGCTTGCCACTTAGCTATCATTTGCAGAGTCAGGAAGTGAGAGAGCGGGTCTCAGTCGACAGCCCCAGCCTCTCAGTCCCCTCTCTGTGGACAGAATGTTCCAATCCCTGGTACCCTGGGGACGGCGTCCCTCTTGGCTTTCTTGTCACCACACTCCTGGAACGCTGACATCACACCCGCCCCAGCGCCTCCTCTCACTCATCAGACACCCCCAGGACACCCTGGACAGCGCGCTCTAGCCCCCATCCGGCTTGGGAGCCCGCCCGGGGAGCCGGATAAACACGGGTCCCCTCCCACAGCGTCTGAACCGGGCGCAGTCCCGGTTGGAGCGCCTTTCAAAAACCTGAGGTTTTACTGCTTCTGCGTTTGGCCAGGGTCTCCCTAACTGGAAAGGGAAAAACTCCGTCGCGAGATTTTCAAATTCTCAGCAAGTTCCAATCATTCATTCCTGTGACCATTAATTGAGCGCCTACTGCGTGCCTGACGCTGTTAGACGCCGCAGCAAGGAACCTGGAGTCAAGTGTGGAGGGTGGGGGGGCACTGGTGGACAGATGACGACATTGGGGGTGGCTGTGCTCGGTGCCCACGAGGACTCAAGAAGGGGCCCCGGGCGGAGGAGGGAAAAGGTCAGATTCGCCAGCTTGGAGGGTCTCCAGCACATGCCGGAAATCTAAACCAGTCCACCTGCCCTTACAAACGCCCCCGCCTCGCTTTGCTCCCTGGAGCCCGTACCCCCACCCCCGCGCAGTTTCGGTGACTTTATGCGGGGAAACTTGATCCTATTCCACTCTCCCCAACTTCCTAACTGCCTTGGGCTTGTCACACGGCAGTGAGGTGAGCCACCGAGCCTCTCCATCACCTCCCAACCCCCATCCTCGGCGGGGGAGCGGCGCGTGGACGCGCGGGACCCACCCCTCCCGCGAAGGCGTCCGCGCGGGGCTGGCGTAGGGCTTGCGTCAGCTGCAGCCCGCCGGCGATTGGGGCGCGCGCGCCTCCTTCGGTTTGGGGCTAATTATAAAGTGGCTCCAGTCGCCGTTAGCCCCGGACCGCGAGGCAGGCGCTCAGAGCCCGGTAGCTTGGCCCGCGGCCCCGCGGCGACGCTGAGGACTGCGACGGTGAGGCCCGCGCCTGCCAGCGCAACCCGGCCCGCTTCTCCCCGACGCCCGCCCGCCTCACACTTGCCTTCTCTTCCTTCTAGAGTCGTGTCTGGGACCCGGTTTTTCCAACCAGCCTGCTCCATCTGAACAGCGTCAACGTAAGTGAATTTTCCCAAAACTCGCCTTTGCTCCGCGGGTTTGGGGACATCCACCTGCTCTCTTTTACTCCACGTTTCATTGCATGGGTTCCCCAACTTTCTCCCGGTTCCTCTTTGTGACCCTGCTCAACGTCGTGCCTCCCCAGCCGCCCACTCTCTAGCGTTTGGTCTCAGGTGTGCTCTCCAGAATCCTGCCCGGGGCAGCGGACACTGAGGAAGAGAGCCGGGTGCCCCAGGCAGCCAACTCCGTAGCTTCGAGGAGATCTGGGCCGTCCCCAGGTCTCCCTAAACGGTGTTGGCCGGGTGGGGGGCCCAGAGAGGAACGTCCCTAAGGGCTATTGCTCGACGATCCCCCTCTGGGCCTGTCGCGGCGAGGAGTCTCTCCCAGGGACCCTTTCTGCGCCGGGGCAGGCTCGGAGCGCGCGTCCTTGTTTCTCTCCTCCAGTCCATGGCGCGGTTCTTGAGATTTTGCACTTGGCTGCTGGTGCTCGGACCGGGGCTCCTGGCGACAGTGCGGGCGGAATGCACCCAGGACTGCGCGACGTGCAGCTACCGCCTGGTGCGCCCGGCAGACATCAACTTCCTGGTGAGTGTTGCGCGCGGTGAGCGAGTGAGTCGCAGCTGTAGCCCCCAGACAGCCCGCCGCCCGCCGCTAGGTGCATCTCGCGGTCATACCGGGTGGGAGCCGCAGCGGCACGAACACTTGGTGACCCGGGTGTCCTGGCTGGTCTTGGGACGCTGACCGAGGTCTCACCTTGGCTCTCAGCTTCGGGGCCCCACGACTCTCTGGGGACTGGTAAAGGCGACGGTTTATCCTCTCAAATCACGTTTGTTTTAAACCTGGGGATTCAGGAACCCCGAAATGTGCTGTCTTCAGCACCTCGGATAGCACTGGGTTCTCTCCTAGTCTGTGGGAAGGAAGATGTTCAATCACCCCAACTCCTATCATATCCCCACTAAAGACCCCTCCACACGCAGCCATCTTCACATCCTTCCTACAAATAGTGTCATTTTTGTTGTTAGTGACTTGCGTCGCCTTTCTTTGAATTTCTTTTGCCTAGTTCTCTTAACCTCAGGTTCCTTATGCCCTTACCTCCCCTGTGGGTAGGAGAGAGCAAAGAGATGGGAAGGGGATAAAGGCAGAGCAAGGGGAAACCGCAGGAGACCCGAGAGAAAGAGCTCTTAGTTGTGACGCAGGAGCCCAACTTGTCTTGTTTTTACTGCACTTTTTGAATACCGACTGAAACATTTTAATCCGGCCATGAGACAGGCGCAGGAGAGGTGGCCAGTGTCCAAAGAGGTGGCAACAGTCCAAAGATAAACTACACCAGGAGGACCTTGGAGTGGGAGGGGGAAGGCTGTGGACAAAAGAAACCTCATTCTAATCATAGTGCATGGGCTCTAGAATCACCTCCGGTGCTCTAGTTGAGGCAGAATCCCCCACCTTGAAACTTGGGGAGTTTGCTTTTAACTAGCTCCATTAACGATTTTTCGCACTGCCTTTGAAATTTGTTGAAATTCTGTGATGACTTAAAAAGCTCAGTGGAGAGTAATTTAAGCAGATTTAGACTCACTTGAACAGTTGAAGAAATGCTATGTTATGTAGAAACTTGAAAAGGAGAGAAAATTAAGGAAAGGATTCCAAAATCTGTGGTATATATGTCAGGGTACATGTTTGTTTGTTTCATTTGAGTATTTGAATTACCTGATCTATTTCATTTGATACATGTTGACTTGACCTTACAGAGAAGACTCATAGTAGGGTTGCATATTTAAACTATGAGAAAAATGTTCCATTGTCAATAGGGACACAATCCCCTTCATCTACCTTTCTTCCTTTTCTTGTAGTCATGAGCTTTTAAGCCATGCCTAAAAATCGAGAGTGTGCTGCAAACATAAAGATAGATCTTGTGAGTAAAGAATTTTACTCACAGATGGAGGAGAGAAATCCAAAACATGCCATATGCAGAACCTTGCTTTCTGGTCTCGTAATTCCCCCTGCCCAGTCACGCAGATTTTGAGGTTTCCTGCTTGACGGGCAAGGGATGAGCCTCCTCCCCTATCTTTCTCTGTCATCTACATAAATGATATGTGGATTCTAGTAGAATTGTTCTAATCACACAGTCTGATCGCAAAGAAGTATCAGATTTACCCAAATTATATGATTCAGTGAATTAATATAACTGACATTTAACAACGCCTGTTCAATTTTTTTTCATATTTCATTTGCTTACTTCACCAAGCTCCCAAACTGCTATTCATCTTCCTTTGGCATTGTTGATGAACTTGTGCTCACTGGGTGGCAGCTAGCCTTTTCCTAGGTAACATCCAAAATCCTGACTTCTCTTCTTTCTCTCCCCCTCCTTTCATCATTTAACAGGATTTGGGGATGAGGGAGATCAAGACTAACTGCTCTTCTAGAATTTTCCTCAGTGCTTTCTATGGTCTTGTTGTAGCTTTTTATTATTTTTTTAATCCCCATGATGGTATAGCATATGTTGTATTAGCAACTTGAAAAATAAAATAAAATAAAAATATAGTTTCGTAGAAAGGCATTTTGAATAATAACTGATTTGTTTCGTGTTCAGGCTTGTATTTAGGGATGTTATTTTCTCAGTGACAAAAGGTTTAGTTAATGACTGTGTTGCTAGAATGACAGAAGTTCTGGAATTTTAGCTCAGATGCAACAGATATATGAGAAACGAGGTTGCCTAGCCAAAACTATGTAGTAAAATCAATGTAACAAATATTTATTGTGCTTGTACCATGTGAAAGACACTTATGCTTGGTACTGCAGTGTGTGCAAAGATGAGCAGGCATGCCATGGCTGATGTACAGATAGCACTTCCCATCTAATATGACCTTGCCCATAGCACATAGCGTGAGATAAATACCGCAAAAGACACACACGGTTATGGGAGCCATAAATTAACATCATTGCTTTATTATGAGTGTGTGTTTTCTGATTATTTGTCACTACTGGTTTTTGAAGAAATCCCATATTGCATACATTTAAAAGTCTTTTGGTATTAGTATGCAAAATATTGAATTTTAATTTTTGGCAACAAGATCATTTAAATACAATTTTAGAATGGAAATATTATTGCCCCTTGAACATCTTAAGCTTTTAATAATGCTTGGTTTCTTCATCACATATCAGGAATAAACTAAACCATTTTAATTGCATCATCTTTAGATTTTTATATACCCCTGTATTTAATTTACTCAGATACAATGCTTAAATAACCATTAAGAGCTGGTTAAATATTACTCTAAGGATCTGTTGCATTAATAAGATGCTTTCTCTCACTGAGAAAATAATGTGTGCTTTTAACATCAATTAATATAGCAGTATATTTTTAAATACCAAGAAAGGGCCTGGCTTTTCTGCTTGTAACCCTCAGATCTATAATGACATTTCAGATGGCTATAAAACCTCTGAAATGCTAAGAAATATCATATATATTTTGTAAATATTCATGTAATATTGGTGCTGTTTTTATCATACCCAAGTGATCTGTTGAGTAGAAAAAAAAAATCTTAAGATCATTAGAATATATAGACTTAAAATGATTTGAATTTAATTACTGTGTAATAAAAAGGAAAGAATTTTATGCTGATCATTTCTATTTTATCAAATAACATGATTTTCCTTGGAAAAGACTTTTTCTGTATACTAGTGTCTAAACGTTAAGAAAATAAGCATGACTAATTTGTGCATTTGCATATGTATAATTTCATATCTGATCTCATCATTATAGACATTTGGTTCAAGGTGATATACAATCTGTTTTAATCAACATGGAAAAAGGAAAAAAAATCTCTACTTTCAACAAATTAATGTATCAGAATTCAAATAATTCATAAGATTTAAATTGAGTTTTTAAACTTATTTTGAAATTTTTCTTTGAAGATTGAATGTGTTTGCAGGAATATTGGATACCATTTTAGATAAAATATTAACACAAGAAAGCAAATGTATCTTATGGTATTAGTATTGATTTTATCAGTAAGACAAAAAGATAAAATGAATTTTGAGGAAAGGTCCCTGATTAGGTAAACAAAAATTTCTCCCTATTGGTTAGAAAACTCTCAAATAAAATTAGATTGTAAAGGCAGACAATCTAAGTTAAAATAGGGTTGAAAAAAATCCTTTAAGATATTGATAATTCATGTAACCAAAACGTTTGTACCACCGTAATATGCTGGAATTCAAAAAAATAATAAAATAAAATATTGAAATGGTGCAGTATCTACAATGGGTTTAAAATCCAAATGTGGATTTCTAATTTGATTCATTTAATTCCCCCCTACTTTTCCCCTTCCAGTTTTCATTTCTTTCATTTGCCTGTTCAATGCGATAAAAAGTTGTGATAAAATAGAGATGACCTTATTAGCTGGGAGTTTCTATATCAAAGCAAACATATTTTGGTCCACAAGTGTTCATTCACTTAATCAGAGAAGCCTCTTTTTCTCATGACATCAAATTGTTTTCCCAGGCTTGTGTGATGGAGTGTGAAGGAAAACTTCCTTCTCTCAAAATCTGGGAAACCTGCAAGGAGCTCCTGCAGCTGTCCAAACCCGAGCTTCCTCAGGATGGCACCAGCACCCTCCGAGACAGCAGCAAACAGGAAGAGAGCCATTTGCTGGCCAAAAGGTATGGGGGCTTCATGAAGAGGTATGGAGGCTTCATGAAGAAGATGGACGAGCTTTATCCCATGGAGCCGGAGGAAGAGGCCAACGGAGGTGAAATCCTTGCCAAGCGGTACGGGGGCTTCATGAAGAAGGACGCGGAGGAGGACGACTCCCTGGCCAACTCCTCAGACCTGCTGAAGGAGCTTCTGGAAACGGGGGACAACCGGGAGCGTAGCCACCACCAGGACGGCAGTGATAATGATGAAGAGGTGAGCAAGAGATATGGGGGCTTCATGAGAGGCTTAAAGAGAAGCCCCCAACTGGAAGACGAAGCCAAAGAGCTGCAGAAGCGATATGGGGGCTTCATGAGAAGAGTGGGCCGCCCCGAGTGGTGGATGGACTACCAGAAAAGGTACGGAGGCTTCCTGAAGCGCTTTGCGGAGTCTCTGCCCTCCGATGAAGAAGGCGAAAGTTATTCCAAAGAAGTTCCCGAAATGGAAAAAAGATATGGAGGATTTATGAGATATTAATACCCTTTCCCATCAGTGGCCCCAGGCCCAGCAAGCCTCCCTCTATCCTCCAGTGGGAACCCGCCTCCTTGATGGTGTGTTGCTGCTGTGTGTTGCTTGTACTGTACAGTTGACTTCATTGTCTGGGTGACTAGACAACCTGAAAGCTGTCATTTCAGGTTCTGTGTTCTTCTTAGAGTCTTTAAGCTCAGTGTTGGTTTATTGCAGCTATCTCGTTTTTGTGCTAAAATATTTTTTGTTATCTTGTCCCTTATTTTTGACAAAGCAT
Organism: Cheirogaleus medius; assembly: GCA_008086735.1. Taxonomy (NCBI): domain Eukaryota; kingdom Metazoa; phylum Chordata; class Mammalia; order Primates; family Cheirogaleidae; genus Cheirogaleus; species Cheirogaleus medius. The sequence continues at coordinate 6,695,201 of VBSM01001124.1, forward strand.
CAGTAAATGCTTACTTGTATATAGATATAATAAACCTATTACCCCAACTGCATAATATCCTCGTCAGTCTCTTTTTCTCCAAGGCCTTCATTCACCATTAGGTTTCCACCATAAAACCTAGGCTCAAGGATGGTAGACCGTCTGCTTTTGACAGAATAATCACTGGCCTCCTCCCAGCTGTGGCTGCAAAAACTTGTTTTAAATTTAATTCCTCATATATGAAATCTTAGACGAGTAAACACATTGAAGTAAAAAGTAAAGTATATTGTATATTTTTACTCTCATTTGTAGAAATCAGATACATGAAGAAAAAGCAAAGCTTAATAAAGGAACTAGCTATTCCCTCATTTTAAAAAAAAACAAACTCTATTGACATCAGATGTATATGTCTCTTTTCTTCAGTAAAGTATTTTAAAAGTTGGTAAGAAATTGAAGATAATTTAGCTCCCATTTTACAAATGAAGAGAGTGAAGCCCAGAAAGATAAAGTAATTGGCCCAAGGTTGCCTAGCAGTTGGAGGATAAAAATGGGATGAAAACTCAAACTTCTCATTCCCGATCAACATTCTTCCCACTGCAGTCCCTTATGTCCTATCCAGGTCACTAGCAAGAACTGGGACTACATCTTGTTCACCATTGTACATCCCTACACTGTAACTGTAGCAGTTTCTCCAATATCTGATGAATGAATTTGATAACCAGATAATCAGGAAAGGTATTGCAAGTGTTTTGTAAGGCAAACTCTCAAAACACAAGGTACTTATGATGGGACATTCACATATAAGAAATGTAACTTTTCTTCATGTTTCTAATTGAAACTACATAAAGCTCAAGCCCTATCCACTAAGTTATTTTCCCAGGACCCTCAGCAATCCTTTCCCTTGTGTTCTTAAAAATTACAATTTAGCAATTCGGGAAAGCAGAGGATAAGTCTCTGTTTCACAGCCCACCAGGGTTGCACACAAGACACCCACTGTCCAAGCCTGTGTGCTCCATTCTGATGCAGCTGCACTGTCTTCTGCAGTCATTCCTCTACACCCAACCCTGACAGGGATCCCAGGACATCCACGTGGCCATGCTCTGTTAGAAGACCTGTCCCTTCCTGATCAGTGCAAGGGTCACAGGTCCCCACCCTTGCAGAGCCCAACTGCCATCTACCTTCCTGACCCTTGGTAAACTAATTTTTGCTTACAGGCAGAGCCCTGGGAGCCCTCCTCCTCCTGAACTAGAGATGCGAGTGATGGAAGCGAAGCAGATCAGAAACAACAGGATAAACAGAGCCGGCCCTAGGAAATCCCTGCTAGGAGCAATAGGAGTGGGGGCTGCAGCACGCCGACAGAGGAGGTCTCTATTCAGCCTCAGCCAATTGCTTCCCTTGCAATTGCCAGCCCGGTATTGTCAGGCTTTTCCACAGAAACCAGAAACCTAAATTCATAAAATAATATCCTACATTTTTACATTTTGGCAGTCGATTCCATTTAAAACTGTGGGTCAAACAAAACACATCTTCAGATTAGATTTGGGAGAGGTACAGGCTAGTGTTTTGAGGAATAAAGTCACTTAATTCTTTCCCCTGGAGCAAAGGGTTCCCAAACCTTGGAAACAGAAGTTCAGCCTAACCCTTGAGACAGGTAAGGGGAAAATGCCCTTGTTCGTGGTAAGATAATAATACGATTATTATCTTACAGTAATACAATATACATATTGTATACAGTATGTTTGAGAAAATAACACCAGGTCACCATCAGATGAATACATAAAGGAAGCACAATTCTTTATCTAGGAGTTCTTTCTCTTCTGCCTGGGATAGCTCTGCATAACAGGCTAAAACACTGGAGGTGCGAGGGTGGGGGGTTAACAGCCACTCGCCCGCCGCCCCATTTCACCCCGTGAGGAGAGGGACCACCCAGCGGCACTGTCGCCGCAGAGGATTACAAGGCTGCGCGCCCGCGGGAGCGTCCACTCGCGCGTGACCCTCGGCCGCAGACGGTCCTTAACCGTGAGAGTGGGGGTCGTCCACACAACACGACTTGAGGGGTGCTATGTAGGCCTCCCTGGCTCTCCAGATATCTCTGGTGCCATCCAGCCTTCAATGGGAAATTCTGACATTAGAATTTTGCTTCTTTAACTCTTAAAGTCCTTGATGTTTTCAAGAGCATCCTATCTAAATTCTGAGGCTCATTTGCCTCAGGTCGCCTGGGATGCTGTTCCGAATGCAGATAGCCAGGCTCTGCCTTGGCCCTCAGTGTGTGCTCAGCACAAATGTTCTGAGTTCCGTAAACAGGAGAAGGGCTAGGGTTGGGACTAGCCTGGGACTAGCCTGGGACTAGGGCTCAGGGTGGGATGAACCGGAAGCCGCGGCCGGCTGCGGAGCGTCGGGGAGAAGGCTGCGCGGCCAGGGGGAGTGGAGACCCACGCCACCTGCAGAGGGCGCTGCCGCCACACGCGGCGCCTCTGCCAGGGCTCGGGCTCCCTCTTCGCCTCATCCCCACGCGCTTGGGCCTCCCGGGTCCCACCTCCAAGCCTGCGCCCTGGCCTGGGTTCCTTCTGAGGGTTCATTTGTGAGCTCTGGAGCCAGGCTGCCTGAACGGAGATCCCAGCTGGCTGTGTGAACCGAAGCTCTTCCTGCCTTACTCCCCTCCTCTGTCTCTTTAGGTTGTTGTAATGAGTAAACGTGTGTTAAGGTGCACAAAGTCCTTAAGCCACAGCCGGTATACCCAGCACTTGCAAGGTTGGCTGCCACTCTTGGTCAGCCTCCCAGTTCTTCCAGTTAGATTCTGGGCTCTCCCCACCGGTCCCACTTCACCCCGGGTCTCCCGGGAGTGAGATGCTGTCTGTCAGCCTCAGTCCCGTTCACCAAGTAGGGGGCTTGTTTCCTAACGGTTGTATCCCAGGAGGCAGAAACTACTTGCAGAACCTCTTCATATTTTGTTCTTCACTCTCTCAAGTTTCAATTACAAACCTGTGAAACCTGTGTAATCAGAGAGTTATCCACATAGCATTATACATTTGTCCAAACCCATAGAAGGTGCAACACCAAGAGTGAACCCTAATGTAAATGATGGATTCCAGGTGACAAGGATGTGTCAATGCAAGTTCATCAACTGTAGCAAATAGATAGCTACAAATGGTGAGATGTTGCTCATGGGCGAGGATGTGTGCGTCTGGGGCAGGGAATACATGGGAAATTAAGCAAAATCTCAATTTTGCTGTGAACCTAAAACTGCCCTAAAAAATAACATCTTTTTTAAAAAAGAAGTTATGCAAAAATAAAAGGCATAAAGATCCCGAGCCTTGAGCTACTATACAAAGGTTTCTTAGGAGAAGACGAGAGGGGTGTAAAGCTTTGAATACTTGTATTTACATGTTTGTTTTTCTTCTTCTCCTGAAATGTACAGAAGTATCCCCACATAAATCAGTTCATTCATTCAACAAGTGCATGAAGCCAGCTGTATTTGACACCCCATGGAAGGGGATTCCAGATGAAGGGAAGAGCAAGTGCACCTCCCAGAAATGGAGACATGGTGGGTTAGTGGAGGAGCATCAAGCCTTGTGAGGCATCCTGGAGCTTGGGAAAGGAAGGGGTGTGGGGTTTTCTTCTCAAGGTGATAGAAAACGATTTGAGGCTGAGAGCAGGGCAGGGGCAGGATATACTGATATGCGTAAACCTTGCCTTCTGCCATGGAGAACAAGTTACCTCTCACCTCATTCTCCTGAGGGAAGAATGTACTACTTATCTGTCATCATTTTGCATCTATCAAAGCATCTCAGTTTACCTTTAAAATTTTATATAAAACTTTCAGTGTTTTGTAATTCAAATGCACTGAATAAGTTTTCTTTATCAATTCCTACACCAAAGATCAGAACTTACAATGCACACCCATTGCCTTCAGAATGAAAATACAAACAAAACAAAACATGCAGCAACATTATTGGCCAAGAAGGTGTGTCTCCACAGGGAAGGAGTGTAAAAATCACTTCTGCAGAGGGAGCGTGGCAAAAGCTTAAACACACCCATCCATGTCTTGTGCTTACACTTTTTCTCTTTTTTTTTAATCAGGTATAGCACATACACACAGAATTTCACACATCATAAGTGCACTCACTGGATCTCTGTGAAGCACATATACCATGAACCACTATCCAGGTCAAGAGAGTTTCGTCAGCACCTCAAACACCTGACCCATGACCCCTTTAGATTTCCTATTCTTCCTTCTCCCTCAAGGTAATCACACTTCTGACTTGGACAAATCAGATTAGTCTGCCTATTTTTTAATTTTATATAAATGGAAACATACTTTTTTATCCATTTGGCTCAATATTTTATTTGTTAGATTCCCCCATGCTGTTGTATATAGCTGTGGTTTAGTATTTTTACTGCCATACAGTATTCCTCTGTATGAAAATCCTGCAGTTCCATTTCATTGTTGGTGGATGCTTACATTGTTTCCATGCTTAGGCTATTGCAAATAATGCTACTATAAACATCCTTGACTGGGTCTCTTAGCACACATGACACATTTTTCCTGGGTATATAACTAGGAGTAGATTGGCCAGATCACAGGGTATGCATATATTGAAATGTAGTTTATAGTGTCAAAGAGCTTTTAAAAAGTTTGTACTAATGTAAACTCCTACCTGCAGTGTAAGTCCTACCAATACTTCCTATTATCTGTCTTTTTAAATTTCAGTCCTTTTGTTTTTAATTTACGTTTCCATAATTACTAATTAGATTAAGCATTATTTGATATGCTTATTAACCATCTGCATATCTTTAGCTATCCTTTTGCCTTTCAAATGTACTTTTCAGGGAACACATCTGAACTATTTTCTGCTCTATGGTGAATTGCCTTATACTCATGAAATGCATGAGTTTTTTTTAAACTATAAAATACCTTCAAGAGTCATTTTTTATCTCCTTGTTAGAGTCTACACAAACCTATCCATCATCCTTGTATTTCTTAAGCCATCCATGTAATGCCTCAAATTATAAGTCTCTTGAAAAACCTTTGGAATTTAACTTTGTTAAAATTCCAGGAATCAAATGTGTTTTACATGGGACGTTACTCCAAATAGGAAACAAGTTTAACTGTCTTCTGATGGTAAACTGACAGCTATAATGTTAAATCATGCTTTGTACAATAAAGCACAAAAAAGTAGAAATATTCTAGAATTGGACTACATCACTGGAAACTCCTTTGTGCATAAATAATCTCATAAAACAATCTGGCAACCACTAATCCATGCATTAAATTATTGACCTAATCAACTTCCCAAAACTGTAGTATGGTCTAGTAATGGCTGCTATAGCAAATGAAATGCATAGCACCTTCGGACAGAAGAATGTTGAGCTATGAAAGGAGGACCAAGAAGAAGTAGTTTGATATTATTAGGGATCTCTAAATTGAAGTCTGTCATCCTCCTTGAAGCAGCACAGGAAGATTTGTCAAGTTGAGCATCTACTATACCTGAAGGTCATCAATTGAAACAAAAACTGGATTGTAGATGACTGAATTATTGCTGTTCAGGATCTTAATAGGTATTCTAGCAAGGGAAAAAACTTTACAGAATTTGATCAGAATTTAAGAGCCACTAAAATAAAACATTTCACTTTATATTAGTCAAGCACTACAAATCAAATGCACTAGAAAGCTAGTCATTAATACTTGTTTACCCTATTATTAATGACTTCCAAAGGTCCACTTCCACACTCCTGCTCAGATTCAGTCTAGTTAGGTCCCTTCATTATAGCTCTCATTGAACACTCTTTTTTGTTTGGAGGTTTGTTAGTGCTTTTGTCATCACAGCACTCGTTTCATTTTATAACTATTCATTTGTATAATTAATTTCTTTCTCAACAAGTAGACAGCCCTAGGAAAGTAGGAACAATGTCTGTTTTGCTTGCCATAGGCATTCAATAAGTATCATTATGAGTCTCTGTTCCCATCCAAACTCATAGCAAAGATATGTAAATCATTTTAATTTAAAAGACATAATTATGCCTAGAAATAATGAATCATGTTCAGCAGAGAAACAGAATACATAAACAGCACACTGAGCAGGAGCTGAAATGGTGGACTCCTGGGCTCTGAGGCTGGTGTCTGATAGAGGCAGCCTCCTTTACTTCTTCATGATAACTGGGACCAAGAGGCAAGGTACAAGAGCCAGGTCCACTGCCAATGACCTCAGATAAGGGCAGGTCTCTCCCATCTATCAAAGGAGGCAGTAGGAGTAATCAGATGCAGTTGAGGAATCAGGATCTGAACAAAGACACTTGCCAGCTTAGCCACTGGATTGGCAATATTACTGACATCATTATGGGGAAGTGGCCTGAAACCTTCAGTGTAAAATTTATCTCTGAAACAAAACCGCAAAACTACTAAATAGATAAGATTGAGGAAAGAGAGAGAAGTAAGCACTCATGTTTTATATGAGTAACACTATAAAATTCTAAAGTAAATAAGGAAAATAATATTAAGAAAGAGAACCAACAAATGCAATAATGACTCCTGATGAAATGCAAATATTAAAGCAATCTGAAAAAATATAAAACAAGTATTTCACTATTTTCAAAGAGATAAAAATAGGAAGGCCATTCATGAAAAAGCAGCAAGAAATTATGAAATTAAAATGTGTGAGCAATAGATGAAGTTTATAGTCATTAGGGATAAAGTCTAATTATACAGGATAAATCCTAGACTAAACACAGTTAAAGACATTACTCAAAAGCGATTAGTAGCTAACCCATAACAAAAGGAAATCCTTTTAAGTAAAAAAAAAAAAACTACAAATAACAAGAATAGATTGAATTGCTTCAAAAATATCTTTTAGAAATTTCAGAAGATGAGACTATACAGGATGACACAGAAGAAATTGTGAAAAAACAGTGGCCCCTCAAGGCTACAAGGATGACTTTAATCAAAAAGGTGAATAAAAGGCTGGGCACTGTGGCTCACACCTGTAATACCAGCACTTTGGGAGGCTGAGGTGGGAGGATTGCTTGACTCCAGGAGTTTGAGACCAGCCTGAGCAACATAGAGAGACACTGTCTCAAAAAAAAAAAAAAAAAAAAAAAAAAAAGGAAGCAATTGTTCACAAGTATGTGAAGAAGTTGAAACCCTTACACATATCTGGAAAACAGTTTCATAATTCCTCAAAACGTTAAATATGAAGTTGCTATCTAACCCAGAAATTCCATTCTTACATATATATCAAGAGACTTGAAAAGATATGTCCACACAAAAACTTTTACATGATGTTCATAATAACATTATTCATAATAGCCACAAAACGGAAACAACCCAAATGTCCATCAACAGATGAATGGATAAGTAAAATGTAGTATATCCATACAAGGGAATATTATTTGACAACAAAAGAAAAGGAAATACTGATACATGCTGCAACATGCATGAACTTCGAAAACTTGCTAAATGAAAGAAGTGAGACACAAAAGTCAGATATTGTATGATTCTATGTATATCAAATATCCAGAATAGATAAATCCATAGAGGCACAAAGCAGATTAGTGGTTGCCCGTAGTCCAGGGACAGAAGGAATGGGAGTGACCTTAATGGTTATGAGGTGTCTTTTGGGAGTGATTAAAATGTTCTGGAATTAGCTTTGTGATTGTTGCACATTGGTGAATATACTAATAAATTACTGAATTGTACACTTTAAAAGAGTGAATTTTACAGTATGTAAATTATATCTCAGTAAAGCTTTTATTTTTTTTAAAGTGGCTGCATATTTTGTGCGATTGCGAACAGACTTTAATCTGAAGATAGAAAACATGAAGAGGGTGCCAAGTAGGTTACATAAAGTAAGTCTACATCTGGTACACTATAGTGAAACTTATAATCTCATCAAGAAAGAAAAAATATTAAGACTACCAGAGATAAAAGACAAATTACCTACAAAAAAGTAACAGGCAGACTGAAGGTTTTATATCAGATATAATATATGCTAGAAGATGTTGGAAAATATCTTTTAAAGGTAGTGGAAGAAAAGAGGGATATGGAGAGGAGGAAGTGATTCAAGCCAAAATCCTATATCCTGTTAAACTAGCATTTAAGTGTGTAAAATGAAGACAATTTGAACAATACAAATATTAAGAAACTTTGTAACTCTTTCTAGAAGATATACTAAAAGATATACTTTGGCAAGAAGAATAGTGAATGGAGAAGGAAAAGAGGAAAGAGAAAAGGTAAATCTAGAAACAGGTAAACAAAAAATTAAGTATAATTAACACTGAGACTCTTTTATAACTTATCTCTTTACTGTTCCAGAAACCATAATATTAATTAGTACTGTTTCAATAAGGAAATTTTATATATTTTTAAGCAAAATAAATATTCCAAACAAAAATAACAAGGGAGAGAAAAGGCAAAAAATTCAGTTGACTAAATAGTGCTATAGCTAAAACTATTTTCAAAAATAACAAGAGCTTTCCTTAATACCCATCATATACAAAAACCAAATCAAAATGTATTAAAGACTTAGATATAAGACTTGAAACTGTAAAACTACTGGAAGAAAACATTGGGGAAAATCTACAGGAGATTGGATTGGGCAAAGACTTTTTGGATAAGGACCTCAAAAGCATAGGCAATGAAAACAAAAATAGATAAATGCAATTATATCAAACTAAAAAGCTTTTTGCACAGCAAGGGAAACAATCAACCAATAAAGAGACAGCCTACAGAATGGGAGAAAATATTTGCAAACTATCCATTTGACAAGGGATTACTAGCCAGAATTAAGGAACTCAAACAACACAATAACAAAAACAAAAATAAATAAAAATAATCAGATTCAAAATGGGCAAAAAACCTAAATAGACATTTCTCAAAAGAAGACATATTATACAAATGGCCAATAAGTACATGAAAAAAATACTCAACATCACTAATTATCAGGGAAATGCAAATCAAAACCCAAGGAGATATCATCTCACCCCAATTAGAATGGCTATTATCAAAAAGACAAAAAATAACAAAGGCTGGAGAAGATGCAGAGAAAGGGAAATATTCATATACTGTTGGTGGGAATGTAAATTAGCACAGCCACTATGGAAAAAAGTATGGAGATTCCTCAAAAAACTAAAAAATAGAACTACCATTTGATACGGCAATCCCACTGCCAGGTATAGTGGCATTTTTCCTTTTCTAAAAAAAAAGGAAATCAGTATACTGAAGAGATATCTGCACTTCCATGTTTATTGCAGCACTAGTCACAATAACCAAGATATAGAATCAGCCTAAATGTCTATCAATAGATGAATGGATAAAGAAAATGTGGCATGTATACACAATGGAAATTAGCCATAAAGCAGAATGAAGTCCTGTCATTTACAGCAATATGGTCATTATGCTAAGCGAAATAAGCCAGGCGCAGAAAAACAAATATCACATGACCTCATTCATACATGGGAGCTAAAAGAGTGGATCTCATTGAGGTAGAGAATGATGGTTGCTAGAGGTTGGGAAGGGAAATGGGGGGATGAAAAGAAGATGGTGAAGTGGTACAGAAATACAACTAGATAAAAGGAATATTTCTACTATTCAAGAGTACAGTAAGAAATTATAGTTAATAATGTGTTATATATTTCAAAATAGCTAAAAGACATGAACTATAATGTTTCCAACACAAAGAAAAGATCAATGTTTGAGGTTATGGATATCCCCATTACCCTGATTTGATCATTACACATTGCATGTAGGTATTAAAAAATCACATGTACTCCAAAAATATGTACAACTATTATATAGCAATTAAAAACAGCAAGAGTGGAAAGCAAGCTACTCAATTCTCTTTATGAGGCTAATAAAATTTTAATAGCTTTATTAGTATATACCTGATATATAATAAACTGTACATATTTAAGGTTAAAATTTTGGTAAGTTATGACATATTTCTATAACTATAAAACTATCATCAAAATCAAAATAATAAGTGTAATCCTACTCCAAATTTTTCTAGTGCCACTTTTTAATCCCTCCTTTCCTTCCTACCCCTGCCTTTCCCCATCCACCATCTGCTTCAGTCACTAGACATTAGTTGCCTTTTCTAGAATTTAATGTAAATGGAATCATACAGAAAATACTCTTTTTTATCTAGCTCCTTTCACTCAGCATAACTGTTTTGAAATTCATCCATGATGTTGCATGTATCAACAATTCATTCCATTTTATGGATAAGCCACAGTTTGTTTCTCCATTCACCTGTTGATGAATTTTTTTTATTGCTTCTAGTTTAGAGCTCTTGCAAATAAAGCTCTCATGAATCTTCATACACAATTTTTGTATGGACATATACTTTCATTTTTATTCGATAAATACCTGTGAGAAGAATAACAAAATGGTACAGGAGATGTATGTTTAACTTTTTAAGAAACTATCAAAACTTATTTGCAAATTCTTCCAAAGTGTTTATGCTATTTTATATTTTTTTGGTTCTAGTAGCTTAGTTTTGTATATTTCTTTGGATTTGGATTTTTTTTACATGGACAATGATGTCATCTGTGAATAAAAATATTTTTGGTTCTCAATTTCAAATTTGTATCCATGTTATTTAATTTTCTTGCCATATTGCACTGGCTGGAACTTCTAAAAAATGATAATAGTTGATCCTTACCTTGTTCCACATCTCAGGGAGAAAGCATTTAGACTTTCAGCATTAAGTATGGTGTTAGTTACAGGTTTTTCATAGTTGTACTTTATCATATTGAGAAAGTTTCCTTTTATTCTTAATTTGCCAGAAGTTTTTAAAAGGAATAAATTTTTATTTTATCAAAATCTTGACTGTGTCTATTGAAATGTTAAGATGTTAAAATGATGAGGTATGACATATGTATACAACTGTGGTAAATTACATTTTTTATGTTAAACTATCATTGCATTCCTGTAATAAAAGCCACTAAGCCATGATGTATTATGCTTTTTATCTATTGATGGATTGAATTCACTAAAATCTCAATAAGAATATTTGCCTCTTTGTTTGTGAAGATGTTGGTCTGTGGTTTTATCTTTTTCTGGTTTTGGTATTAGGGTAATGCTGGACTTACAGAATGAGTTTAGAAGTAGTCTTTTCTGTTTAATTTTCTAGAAATATTGTATGCAATTAGTATTATTTCTTCTTTAAATATTAATAGAATTCACCAGTGAAGCCATCTTGACCTGGAGTAAATTTTTTAGGGGGAAGGGAGGAGACAATTTTTAACTACAAATTCAGATTCTTTAAGAATTATAAGACTATTCAGTTGTCTATTTCTTCTTGAGTAAAATTAGGTAGTTTGTGTCTTTCAAAAAATGTGCATCTCACCCAATTTGTTGGCATAAAGTTGTTATAAATGCTTATAAGGTGTATTGGCATAAAGTTGTTCATAGTATTACCTTTTATCCTTTTTGTCCAGAGGATCTTTAATGATGTTTCCTCTCTCTCCTAGTATTGACAATATGTGTCTTCTCTCTTCTGTTCACCTAAGGACTTATTAGTTGTATAGATGTTCTCAAAGAACCAGCTTTTGGCTTCATTGACTTTCTTTTTTATTTTTCTGTATTACATTTTATTCATTTCTACTCTTCCTTCTTATTTTCTTTTTCTGCTTACTTTGTTCTTTTTTGGGTTTCTTGGGCTTAAAGCTTAGGGAATTCACCTGTGATCTTTCTGGTTTTCTAATAGAGATATTTAGTACTACACATTCCTTTTTAAGCACTGTTTTACCTAAATCTCACAAATTGTGATGTAATGTTTTCATTTTTATTCATCTAAAAGCTCTTTCTAACTTCCCTTTTGGTTTTCTCTTTGATTAAATTGTTTAGATGTGAGTTATTTAGTTTCCAGATATTTGAGTATTTTCCAGATAATTATTCTTATACTGATAGCTAATTTAATTCCCTTGTGATCAGAGAACATACTTTACATAATTTGAATATCTTTATATTAACTGAGACTTGTTTTATGGCCAAAATATGGTCTATCGTGGTAAATATTCTGTGTATTCTGTACTTGTTACATGCTCTAAATGTCATTTAGGTCCAATTGCTTGGTTGAGTTGTCAAATTTTCTTTATCCGTGGTGATTTTCTGTTTATTTGTTGTATCAATTATTGAGAGTGGAATGTTGAATCTCTGGCTATAATTTCAAATTTGTCTATTTCTCCTGACGGTTCTATTGGGTTTTAAAATATGTATTTTTAAGCTCTGTCATTAGGTATATAAGCATTTAGAGTTACTATATCCTCTTGATTAATTCATCGCTCTATTATTATGAAATGACCCTCTTTATTCCTTGTTCTGACATCCACTTTGTCTGACATTAATATAGCCATTATAGTTTTTTAAAAATTACTATTAGAATGGTATCACTTTTTCTAACCTTTTACTTTTAACCTATTTGAGTCATTATATTTAGTTGAGTCTTGCTTTTCTTTATCCAATGTGACAATCCCTGCTTTTTAACTGTGCTTTCTAGACCATTATATTTAATGTAATTATTTATATGAATGAATTTACATTTACCATATTGCTAATTATTATATAATGGTCTCATCTATTTTTTCATTCTCTTTCTCCTTTTTACTGCCTACTTTTGGATTAAATGAGTATTTTAAATTATTATTCTTTTTTATTTCTTTTGTTGACATAGTAGCTAATCTTTGTTTTATTTTTTAATGGTTGCTTTTGAGTTTATAGATATTTCTTTAACTTGTCACAATCTACCCTCAAGTAATATTATATTACTTCATGTATAGTATGAAAACCTCAACAAGATGCTTCCATTAACCCTCTCCTGGACTTTATGTTATTGTTGTCACACATTTTACTTCTACATATGATTTAAGCTCTTCAATAAATCATTACTCTTTTTTGCTTTACATGGTCAATTATCTTTTAAAGAGGGTTAAAATAAGAAAAAGAAATGTTTATTTTCCACAGCACTAATTCCTTTGTGTGGATTCAGATTTCCACCTGGTATCATTTTCTTTTTGTGTGAAGGACTTTCTTTTTTTTTTTCTTTTTTTCTTTTCTTTTTTATT
>VBSM01001124.1:6722755-6765824 GCA_008086735.1 Cheirogaleus medius
GTAGTATAGGTATGAGTTCATCTTTGTATGTTTGGTAGAACTCTGAAGTGTAGGGCAGGGCAAAGATCATCATAATGAGGCTTTGATAACATTGCTCCTGAATTTTTCTTCACATGAAATTTCTCCTCCTCAGACATCGTTTCTGTAGTGTTACTTCCCAGTTAACAACCGCAAAGTGGTAGTGAGGTCTGAGAGGCATAGTCCAGCCAGCTGTCAGCCTGTGCATGGCCTCTCGGGTGACCAGTGATGACCCACGGACTCTTAAGGAATTGCACAGAAAGGTCCTGTGAAATAGTGCCCAATCTAGTGTTCCTAGAGGGAAGTCCTCTGGGTCTGAGGCTTATTGCCTGAGTGAAAAGAGTGTTTAAATGTTACATACCCAGAACAAAGGGTCAAAATCAGGGCTTTGAGTTGCAAAACAAACCTCTAAAGGCTGTTCAAAGTTGAGTTGATGTTGAGATAAAAACTTAAGCGATAAATGTTTCATGAGCTCTCCAAAGACATTGAGCTTAGAGGACTCAACCAAGGAAAGGAAGGTTCACAGGTTGTTGGAAGCCCAGTGGGCCACTATGCAAAGAGGACACACCAACCTGACAACCACTTCTTCAGGATAAAGGTGCCTAGAGATAACTCAGAGAGGAGAGTGAGAAAATTGCTATTGGGCTCAGGAGGCAGAGTGATGTGTGGGACCGGCCTCTGCACAGCAGGATGAGGGGAGATGCCAGCAGGAGACACCATAAGATAGAAGCCCACAAAGGAGTGTTACGTCAACACCAAAAGCCATGAGGAAACTCAACCAGGAAGACCCACAGCTCCCTGCAATGTCTTAATGCCACCCAGTGGAGTGAGGCAAAGTATAGAATTTTGAATTGACTATCCAAAAGAGACTAGGCTGTAACCTAGAAGACATAGGGAATATTTTTGAATTGGTATTAATTATCTGCTATTAGTAGAAATGAAGGCTTGAGAGCTAAGACAATTTAGGGAGCTAAAGTGCTATTTCTTTAATTTCAAAAGCTTTTTACAATTTTTTTTTTTTGAAACAGGTTCTTGATGTGTGGTCCAGGCTGTTCTCAAGCTCCTGACCTCAAGAGATCCTCCCATCTCAGCCACCCAAAGTACTATCACAAGCATGAGCCACCACGCCCAGCCATAAAGTGCTATGTCTGCACCTGAGTCTGGTGGCCCTGGTGGCCATGTGGGAGGTAGGTGTGCTGCAGTGAAGTGATGGTTCATCTGCCAGTGGCAAAGATGAAGTTTATTGGCAGGAATGGGGTTTTGAGGACAAACCTCCGCGGACAAAGGAGCATAGGTAGCCCACCCACCTGTGCTCTCACTCTTCCGACCAGCGGTGTCTGGAGGCCTCGCTAAGCTCGGGCCTCCCGTGGAGCTGGGCAGTGGCTCCCCAAGGGCTGTGCCACTGCTGAGAGTGGACACTTGGCACAAAATGATGGTTTGGAAGACTTGCTTATAGTGTAAATTCAGGAATTACTGAATAAAAGAGCAAACACCTGAGTACTGTGCTAATCAGAGCCACCCTGGACACTTCAGGAGAGGGTCCTGTCTAACTCTACAGCCTGCGCTCACTGCTTCTGACCCTTCACACCTTCTCCTCAACATCACTCCCAGAGAACTCCCAGAAGGCCATGACAAAAGTGTGCATGTGTGTGCGTGTGTGTGAATGTGTACATAGGTGATAGATAGTAAATACATACATGTATGCTTTTATTTGTACATGTTTATAAACATATATTTCTATGTGCATATGTAATTAATATAAATGCATACATATATGTATTTGTGTAACTATGTATGTACACATCTTTGTGCATGTATATGTATACATATGTAGACATGTATATGTGTATATCATATTTGTATATGTATATATCAAAGTACTGTCTCCACAAAGTCATATCAGAAGAGAAATTGGATGAATTCAACTGAAGACAAGACAACTCTGCTAAAGATTTCAAGATAGAAAATAGGATATTTTGCCCCAAACTGATTGTGCCTGAATACTAACCACTGCTTACCTAGTAGCAGAATATTAATTTCATTGGAGGAGCAATATGCCCAACTAAGAGATGACATTTCCTAACTTCCTCTGCAGAGAGGAGTGGCCATGAAGATATAAGCAGAAGTAGCAGAAGCAGTCTTCAGAGAAAATGCTCTTTTTGCTTCTTGCCTCTCCCTTTTTTCTGGCTGGAACTCGAATGTGATGGTTGAAGCACCAGCAGCCTTCTTGTGAATCTGAGGAAGGAAGTTATAGGCTAAAAAAGACACCCTAGGAGGACAGAAGGAGCCTGGAATCGTGGTGACTTGGGAGAGCTAGTACATTAATCCAGGACCATCTAGGCACTGTATGTGTGTCTAAATTTAAAGAGCAATGATTACTTTTTTAAAAAATAGCACAGCAGTAAACCAATCTTACATCTTTATTTCATGGATTCAGCAAATATTTATGGGGAACTGACTCTGAGTTAAACCCCTCATTGGGTACTGGGAATACATAGTGAATTGGGCCAGTCTTTCCACTTGAGAAATTCATAGTCTAGTGGAAGAGAGGGACATGTAAACTAGTAATTACAGGATGATAAATAATCTTTTAAAAATGCTGTAGCAAACTCTGAGCTTCTATATATATTGCTCTTCAAGATATATCTCTTCTGCCATAATATATTTAATTCATATCATTTTTCCATTTTCCAAGGACTTTCAAATACATTTAGAGTTCACTGACCATATTCATAATAGCATTTGATAATCATTCTTAAATTAAATGAAATTCAACAAATAATTACTGAGTACTTGTCATGTGCAAGGCATTGACTAGGTTTTAAGGGCATACAAAAATGTTGGAATAACAGTCAGTCTTCATATAGCTTTCTGTGAGTGCCTGAGAGACGCAAAGCATGATAAATCCACATGGCCAAGAGAGTCATTCTTTTCTTTAGACTCCTTCTTTGTGAGAGAGACTTTTAAAAAAATACAGCAAAATAATACCTGTTGTGGAGGAAGGCCAGTTAATACATGTAGAGAGAGTGCTAAATTAGAAAATCACCATTTTGCATGTCCGATTGTAATCATCAGTTCAAGGAAAGGTCATGAATGGATGTTATAACATAATTAGCTGCAATGCATACCTATTAGAATGGCTAAAATCCACAGCACTGACAACATCAAATGCTGGCAAGGATGTGGAGCAATAGGAACTCCCATTCATTGTTGGTGGGAATGCAAAATGGTACAGCCACTTTGGAAGACAATTTGGAAGTTTCTTACAAAACTGAACATACTCCTACCATATGACCCTGCAGTTGTGCTCCTTGGTACTTATCTGAAGGAGCTGAAAACTTATGCCCACATGAAAACCTGCACATAGATATTTATAACAGCTTTATTTATAATTACCCAAACTTGGAAGCAACAAAGATGCTTTCAAGTAGGTGAATGGATAAATAAAAACTGTGGTACCTCCAGACAATGGAATATTATTCAGTGCTAAAAAGAAATAAGCTAACAAGCCATGAAAAGACATAGAGGAAACTTAAATGCACATTACTAAGTGAAGGAAACTAATCTGAAAAGGCTGCATACCATATGACTCCAGCTATATGACATTCTGGAAAAGACAAAACTGTGGAGACAGTAAATATATCAATGGTTCCCAGGGGTCAGGAGGGAGGAGGGATGAATGGGTGGAGCACAGGGGATTTTTAGGGCAGTGAAACTACTCTGTATGATATTACAGTGGTGGACACATTTGTCAAAACCCATAGAACATACAGCACCAAGGTTGAGTCCTAATGTAAGCCATGGGGTTGGAGTGATAATGACGTACCAACACAGGTTCATCAACTGTAACCAATGAAGCACGTGGGGGGCTGTTGATGGTGGGGAGGCTGGGGCAGGTGGGCAGTAATTATTAGATGAAAGATTGTGGGGAGCAAGATAGTCGCATAGTACCCAAGTACCATCCCAGAGGCTCCTAGTGATTGTAAGGGGGAAATGTGCCTTTATGATGGAGAAAGCTTGTGGTTGCCTCCTTCTCCTAGGGACCGGATTAGCATCACTAATAGGGGAACAGCCTGACAGTAGATATTACGATGTGTTGCAAAGAGGTGTGTGACATCCTGTATGACATTGTCTTGCCAAAAATGTTTAATCTGAACATAATCAAGCCTCTAACTCTAACTTGAAGGTTGCAGAAGATACAAGAAAAAGAAGTCCAGGTAAATGACACCATGAGAAAAGAAACTGAGACAAATAGAGAATATGGGACATTCTATACGACACCTGGCCTGAACTCTTCAAGAAGTCAGTGACATAGAAATAAATAAATATTTTAGAAAGATGGGGCAGAGCTATTCTGAACAAAAAAGATATTAAAGAGATATCACAACCAGATGCAATACATAAATCTTATTGGATCTTTGGGATAAACAGGGAAATTTTAACATGGATTAATATTAAATTATAATATGGAATTAATATTAATTTTATTAGGTCTGATCATTTTCTTGCGGTTATATAGGCTATCTCCTTAGAAGATGAGGGCTGAGTATTCACAATACAATATCATGATATCTGCAATTTACTTTCAAATGGTTCAGCCAGAGATAGGAGGAGATAGAAAGTTATATAGTAAAATGTTGGGTCCAATGGTTTAGCTCAACTGTTGGTTCTTGGAACACTTATGTACCATTTCCTCAAATTTTCTGTTTGTTGGTAAACTCCCATAATAAAAATTGGGTGAAAATATTGTATCCTGAGCATCAAATTGTTTAGATGAATCTGCAGCTATATTTCACATTTTCCTAACTGAGCTAAAGAAACGTTTATGACCTCAATGTATGAATAAAGATTTCTGGACACTCCCTGGAGGCTGGATGCAATGTCACACTGTCAATGACTGTGAACATATGCCTTCACAGGACACACCTCTACTCCAGGCCACTGCGGGAGGTGAAAATGCAGACTCTATGCCACAGATTGCACAAGCGCGGGCGAAGCCCAGGCAGGTCCTCATGACTGGCACTGCCTTCTCCTGCACCCACACCGATGCCAGAAGGCGTGGGAGGACAAGTAAAACCAAAGTTATTTAAGAGACAGCTTCTAGCTGCTGACACAAGCTCGGTTTGCTCAGCTGCTGTGAGGACACCTATGCTGCAGGTAATGTTCTCGGGAGAACATTCTGTGTGCCTACTGTTAGAATCAGTGTCTCTCCACACAAGGTAGTGCAATTTCTAAATAGGGGCAGAAAGGAATTCTAGTTGTCATCTCCAATGTCTCTTTATTTCTCTTTTCTAATTGTTCTTGTTCACTTTTAACGCTTTTGGCGGGTTGAGGGGAAGAGGTGGTGAAAAGATGAGAGAGAAAGCTAAGGGGGGGGGGGCGCGTGTGCCAGTGCGCAGCAGGAGCCGACGCTGCCAGCACAACCCTTTCCCGAGCCCTCCTCACACTTCTGTGGTCAAGGCACAGCCCTAAACTGTAGAGGAAAGCTTCCCATACCTTGGTATCGGACATCTTTATTTATGGCAGGCTGACTGCAAACTTGGTGCCATTGTCAAAGAGGATTCTGGGCAAGTGAAACTAATATTTTGCATGGCATTTTACAATTTATAAAGTTCTTTGTTAACATTTGTTATTTCAATATGTATCACATTTCTGGGAGTTCAATATTATGCCCATTTCACAGATAAACACACTGAGGCTCAGAAAGGCAAAACTTGCACTCAACTAGTTGGTAACAGGGCCAGCAGTCAAATCCATGCCTCCAAAGGTGAATCCTGCTCATACCCCCTGCACGTGTGTGATGGTGGTACTAACATCTCATTCTCATGGTCTAGCCTTTAACCCCAAGAACTCAGTAGTACATGCCTGAAAAATGAAGGGAGGTCTTTGTGATTCAAAGCCCAGTTAACTGAAAGTTATTTTAGGGCATTACATATGTAATGGTCAAAAGAGTAGCAGTTCTGGCATCACAGAGTCTGGGTTCAAATCCCAGTTCTACGTACAAACAGTGCAAGCCTTGGCGAGTTACGTCACTACCTGAGCCTCATATCTACCCCAAAGGCTATTTTGAGGATTAAATAAAAGGCAACGTGAAAAGCACACAGTGCCACTTAGTACCTGATGAATGTCTGCTCGTTGTGATGCTTCATGATTGTTTTTCTAACTGCCTGGTTGCCACGACTGCCCAAGGCCCCGCCTGGGAGCAATCGTCTCTTCTGGCAGCACGTCCTACACCAGGAGTCAGATGTACTTTTTTCCTTTGTTTCAAAATTGAATGCTCTCAGTGGTCTGAGAGTGCGGTCTATTAGTTCAGGGAACATTTAAGCAGTGAATGATTGGAGAAATGTCAGAACTCTTGTCCTCGGAGTGTCCCGAAGCATAACAATATGTTGCTGAAATTTACCGATTGTCATAGCAAGCTACTTGAATTCCTTTCAAGATAAATCATCTACCTTGAGAACAAACTTTCTTGTGGAGAAAAGTTATGAGGAAAGTCCCAGTCCTCTTATCTCCATATAAAAATCCTATGTCCCAGAATGCCCTTCTCCATCATACCCGTGTTGGTTTTTCATAGATGACAAGATATGGTTTCATTTCATCGTTGTAATTATGTTTCTAGAATTGTGCTTGAGCCAGAAAAGTCTACATAAGCTTGGAGAAGAGAGTGAATGTCCTACAGCTTCGTCTCTTTCCTGATTATAAACTTGAAATCTGCATTAACTCTTAGTGAACATTAAGGTAAGTGGAAGTCCCTAAAATTTTCCAAGGATAATACCTTTCAGAATATAGTTAATATACAGATAGAAGGACACATTAGGCTTTATTTATGTTATAATATTATTTATACATTATTAAACAACTGCCTAATGAAAGGCAAATTTCCATTAGATATAAGATCGTTGAGTGTGTTCATATAATAGAAAAATGACTGGACTGAGAATCCAAAATATTTGTTTACTAGTCAAATAATACTGGGAAAGTCAAGGCTTAAAGACTTAAAGGCTTAAAGACTGTAAAACTGTCCTAGTAATCTGTGACCTACCTATAGGTTAAATTATGTGTAAGAAAGTGCCCTGTAAATTGGGAAGGTTCTTGTGAACATAAAATATGCTCATAATCATTATTTATATAGTTTGAAAATACAACAATTTTAAAAGACATATTTTGAAGCATTAATGTCTCAAAGATATTAATAAATTTCCTTGTACTAAATGCTTTATTTGCAGTGCAGTTGTTGCCGTAGTGTAATAGATTTATCAGTTATCTTTTTCCTTATTAGGACATTCCTTTCTTCAGTCAATCAACATGGATATGATTGTGGACACCTCCATATTTTTGGGAAAATTTCTATATTACTTTTTAGAATCTTTTGCTTACAAGATAATTCCCAAGAGAAAAAAGAATGTTGCTGGAGAGATAGTACTTATAACAGGAGCTGGAAGTGGACTTGGGAGGCTCTTGGCCATACGTTTTGCCAGCCTTGGAGCCACTTTAGTTCTATGGGACATTAATCAAGAAGGCAATATGGAAACGTGTAGACTGGCCAAGGAAAAGAGTGCCGTGAGAGTATTTGCATACACATGTGACTGTAGCAACAGGCAAGAAGTCTACAGAGTCGCTGATCAGGTAAGCTGACTGGTGTGCTTTGCTCCTATGCCTGAAAGAAATACTGCATCTCGTATGCACTTTTACGAAAGGAGGAGGAGAGGAGTTTGTCATAAACTTCCCCCAAGATCTCTATGCGTCTCCTTGTAATTCTGCATGTCAGAAATAGGACTTTGTAACGTCCAAAGAAGGAATACAGCACAAAGCAATGCAAGTGGGAATCTGATAAATCTTCTGAGCCCAACGTTCCCAGCTGTCCTTCTGGGTGACTCATTTACCATCGGGAGTTCGTAGAACCTGGGCTTAGTCCTGGCTCTGCCACTGGTCGGTTGTGCAATTTTTGTCAAGTTACTCGCCTTCTCTAGGTTCCTGTTTCTTCATCTGTAACATGAAAGGATTGAACCAGATAATCTTCACCATATTCAACTTTAACTTAACTTTCTGTATTTCACGATTCTAATGCAGATCCATTATCAACATGTACTGAGGATATAAGGAATATGAAATATAAGGTAGAAAAATTAAAATAAAAATATGCTAAGTGCATTTCCTCCTAGACTTAGCCTATTGATATTTGTTCTAACGCCACACTAAATATTGATAAACACTCTAAATATCAGCAAACACTTATTGTGTAGTTACCCCTACTCTAACGGCGATGGGTAAGCTTTCGAGTCGTGCTTTAACCATCTTACCGTGAGTAAGGTGTGGTGAGGCAGATGCAGATTGAGAGAGAGAAATAGGGCAAAGGTCTACAGTTTTATTACACTCACAGTCCCCTGGGGAGAACACAGCACATCACGCAGGACCACAGGAAAGCCCTGGGTCAGTCAAGAGGCAGAGCAAGAGGGGATGATGTTTCCACAGGAAGGGATGGGCAAGGCAGGGTAAGCAGGTATAGCACTGGCTAATCAGAATAATTTCACAGGGCTGACCCTGGCTGTCGGGTACCTGGCCCAGGGGTGACTAGGATGGGCATATAGTAGCACAGAGTGTGAGAGCCCAATAACTGAAGTGGTTGGACGTGTGGACTTAATTGGCTGCTCAGAAAGAAGAAATGACCAACCTCTAGCCAGGGTCAGGTAGCACCAAAAAAAAAAAAAAAATTACAAATAGTTACTATTCTAAGAATTTTGTACACTTAATAGCTCATTTAATCAACACAACATCAATCACCCTCTTAGGTGTATATCATTATCATCATTTCTATTTACAAATGAGGAAACTGAGGAACAGAGTGAATGTGCAATTTGCCCAAGACCATGAAACAAGTGATTGGCAAAGCTGAGATTACAACCTGAACAAGTTGGAGCCAAAGTCTGCTCTCTTATGCATGACACAAAAGGGTGCATGCAGTTTTATAACAGAATCCCCAAAGGATTTTCCTTCCCCTTGGCAATCTGAGCTTCATATATAGAATTTGCATATTGATCCATTCAAAAAAATATTGATTTAATCACTACTCTAACACTTACCTTCTGAACCACCCTCGTCACCCTTCTCCTTCATTTTCTATTGCCTCCTTCCCTGTTTGGGGGCCCCACAGGATTTACTCTTTATAATCCATCACCAGCTAATGTGAATATGTGTATTACAGATATCTAAGTATATTTTAGAACACAGCAAGTGAAATCAAAATTAGTCTTCATTTTGCAAAAGAGAAAGACACGTGGCAGGAAAAGTACACCGATAAGTCTCTTGCTGTCAAGCTGAAGGAAACAGTCTGTCTACTTTGCAGGGGCTCCAGTCCCAGTGTCACTAACTAGGCAGATCAGGACCTTGCAAAAAGTCTTCTCTGCTGAAGCATTATCATATGTCATCTTTTATGATGTTTTTTATATCTATTATATATTATCTCCATTTTATTCATTATGAAACAAAGGCAGAGAGAGTTTAAGGAACTCGTCCAGGCCACAGAGCACGTAAGTGACAGAGCTAAGTGATGACCCCATCTGGGATCACAGCCCCTGCCTTCCCCAAAGGGCGATCAGCACATGTGTGTGCAATGGAAAGACTCCTTCATAATCCTCTTCCTTGTTAACTGCTGCTCCCCCACCCCATCTTCCCTTCTCGATTAAAATTTGCTTGCTATCTAGTAGAAAACCAAGCTAAAGATTTTAACCTAAAATTATCTTTTCATCATTGAAATGTATCTTAAACATTCTTTCTTTTCCACAGTCCTATAAATAGAATTTGTCCAAATCAACTAATTTTTATCTGCTTTTTTGTTTAATTTCCATTACTAATCAACTCCCAAGAAACCCAAATACTAATGTTAGACTTTACCTACAAGAATTTCAACAAACCACAGGCATTACCCAAATCCTTGAAATTTGTGAGGGAGTCAAATAGCAATGACAGCATTCTAAAGGGGCACAGTAATTAGCGTCCCAAGATTAGATCGAGGTAACATGTTCATCTCCAACATAGAAAGCCCATATACAAATAAATTGTTTTTTGTTGGAATAACCAGGTTTACAATTTATTCCCAAATTTCCAGGTCCAATCAATCAGTAATAATTATTTGTATATGTGTGTGTGCACATGCACACATATGAGATTTGTTTTGTTACAGCAATAATCATTTTGGCTAACGACAAGTAAATTTGGCTGAAAACAGCTTTTGTGTATGAATCCAAATTGGGTATGAATCACTGCTGTTCCTCTCAAAAGCCGTGGGTCTTTTGGGAAGATCTTAAGTCTTAATTTCTCAGAACCTCGGTTTCCTTGTCTGTGAACTAGGATAATAATGCCTTCCTAAACTGCCTCTCAGAGTTACAGTGAAGATTAAATCTTAGGATCTAGATAAAATTCCTTTTGGCTCTGATGTCCCCAAGGCTCAGAGCTTCTTGAAGTGGATGACGGCAAATACTGAGTTTTTCTTGTGTATTCAGGAAAGCCTTAGGCCAAAGATTCCACCTCCTTCTTGGGCCCCTGTATCTCTCTCGTTGGTCTAAGATGGAGTACATGCTCACACTGATTACTTCACCAAGCCAATGGGTCTTTGTTTAAAAGTTAGCCTCTCGTGGATGTTTTCCCCTGCCCTGCTCTCTCCAAAGTAGAGGAGTCTAATCCCTCAGTCGAACCGCAGCTCAGCAGTATGAACTCCTCCTTTCCTAGCTCATTCCAGCTGACTAGTCAGCAGCAATATCTACCTAATATCTCCACATCGTGTTTCCTGGCAGGCTCAACACATAGCAGTGCACCCACCATGGACCAGGAATCAGAAAACCAAGTCAGGGCAGGCAATGCTTCTTGTTTGGGAAAAAAAAAAAAAAACAGATTGTCATATCAGCCAAAAGATCTAGTTCAGGGAAAAAAAGGAAGAAAAAAAAGTCCTCAAGTTGTTGTTTAAACATGCTCCATGCTTTGCTGCTGGGTCAGCTTTATCAATGTCCCCTACAAAGTCATAATTTGCGACAAAAATGGTAAAAGAGAAATACAGTCCCTCCAGTGTTTCCCGGAGCATGCTTTCCTCTGAGCAGGGCTTACGGTGGATTGTAGGATTATGTGAGCAGGCGATGTGGACAGTTTAGACGGGGTGCATGAAGGAAAATGCAAGGCACAGTAGCAGCAGCGCAGCTGTGGACCTCTGGGAAGTATCAGTCACGGACAGGAAATAAATCAGGTGTGGTCCTTGGGACAGAAGTGCACGGCGTCCCAGTGGGCAGTGGAGCAAACACACCCATGTTTGGAATGTCTTCATGCCAAATACTGGCTTGCCCTGAGGGGGCTGGGCGGCGCTCTTACTGTCCTGCTCGCAGAGGAGCCTGGGAGAAGACCCCGCAGAAGTGACCAGCAGACACCTGCCATGCTGTGAGAACACCTAGCACCATCTGAAGGAAGCCGTTCTGAGCCAGGCAGCCACTCTGGAGTCGCTCAGACTCCACCCCCACTGGTGCCCCCGGAAAGGGCATTAGCGCAGCAGAAATAGGAGGTAAAGGCAATATGCTGCCACATACGGCAGGTCGTCTCCACACAAAAATCAAAACTCTTTAAAGAAAACTGCCAAATCCAAGTGTGTTTTTTAAAAAAATATAATTCCTCATAAGGTTACAGCTGCCAACTTTCTATATTTCAAGATACAATATCTACTTTTAAACAAACTACCTGAACAAAATGAGAAAAAAAAAAAAACTTGACTTAGGAAAACAAATATCAAAATGCAATACTTCAATTGAATTAACGTTCATCTCACTTCTGACCAGGTCAGAGAAGAAGTTGGCGACGTGACCATCCTCATTAACAACGCTGGCGTCGTAACGGGAAAGTTCCTCCTCGACATTCCGGATCACATGGTAGAGAGATCATTCCTTGTAAATGCTATCTCTCATTTCTGGGTAAGTCTTCCTTCTTTTCCATTTTTCTTTACTGAGGTTTATGGAAATTCCACATATTTCTATAAACATCTGTTCATGCATTTGTCTGTGAACAGACCATTGAGAGTCTTCTGTCGATAGACGGGTGGGGTCCCACCCTTGCTAGGGTTCACTCTGCCACTGCCATCTGTATTTTTCCTGATCTTGCCCTATTCCAAATTCTCAGAGAAATTCCTTTCCCTCCACCCTCTCTTGTTTGGTCCCAAGATTTAATAGGCTGTTCAGAAATCTTCCTACCGAAAGACAAACTGGGAATGTGACAGCAGTTACACACCTGCTCATGAGGGAAAGAGGAGCGTGTGGAGAGCAGGGTATTTTTAGAGAGGGGGCTACGTGCATGCCAGGCTGTGCGTCCTCACGACGGAAACAAAGGCAGCGGAATCACGACAGCCACCAGTTACTGAGCGCTTACTCTACGCTGGGCACTTTTCTAAATGCTTTAACCACAGCGCCATTTTCATTCTCATTCACAAATAAGGAAACTGAGGCCCCACGTGTTTAAGTAAATTCCCCAAGGTCATGCTACTGGTAAGAAGTGGCACAAGCTTATAGAAGGAAGAAGTGAGAGAGGAGGGACTCTTGACAGAAGGGGAATTAGTGAATTTATAACTCAGAAATGTTTTCCCGAGGCCTGGAGTGGCTGGATGGCTCCGTCCGGCAGGACTGTCTCTGGCGATGGAAATGTGCTTCGTCTGTTGTTCCTGGTATGGTAGCCTCTGGTCATCTGTGGCTACTGAGTGCTGGTAATGTGATTAATGGGACTGAGTCACTAGACTTTTAACTTTATGTCATATAATTCACTTAAATGAGTGCTTAAATAGCCACGCATGCCTAGAGGCTGCCGCCTTGCTCAGTGCAAGTCTAGAAAACGGGTAAGAGTCGAAGGAGACTTGAGCTACCAGAGGCGTTTCTACTGAGAGGGCCCACAGGAGGGACAGGTGGCTGGACCCGGGCCATGGGAGACATGGGGAAGGAGGGGCAGGAAGGACTGGATTTTAGTCCTCTGTGTCTCTGAAAGTAGGACCAACCCTGAAATGGGCTTGCTTTAAGTGTCCCTGCTCCTCCTTCTTTCCACTCAACACTTGCATACCAGCCTCCGAGCTGTTTCCTCTGCCTTCTTTCTTGGTCACCAGGAAGCCAGTGGGAGCCCCAGTTAGCACCTAACACGGTGCTTGACATGTAACAGATATTCTATAAACATGTGTGAAAACTATTGATTCCCTTCCTTATCCCCCACCCCAAAATCTTTCCTTTAGAAAGGGGAAATACCTGCTTGGTCAATGTAGCTAGGGTGCACCCATTCCTAATCGCACTGCAAACCTAGAGATCATCCTTGATTCCTCCCTTTCCCCCAACCCCAGCATCCCTGGCCCTCCCGGCATGACATGCCCATGACACTCCCCGCCTAGCCATCCTCATCTCTCGCCAACACTCCTCGTGGTCTTGCATCTTCCACACTGGTGCCTTCTAACCTGGCTTCATATGGAACAAGGTGATTTTAAACATATCAGTCAAATCATCTCACTCCCCTACTCACACATACTCAGACGCTTCCAAATGTACTTAGAATAACCTGTAAGCCCAGGCAGGACATGGCAACATCCTTACCTGCCTGTCTCTCATCTCTCATTTTCTCTACTTTCTGCTCACTTTTCATACTCCAAGGATCCTAAATAAAGCCCACAGCACATCGTCTCTTTCTCATTTGAGGGTCTTTGCACAAGCTGTTCTCTCTCTAACAAGAACTTTCTCCTGACTAACGGAGTAGCTCCCTCTCATTCTTCAGGCCTCATGCAGTCTCTGAACTTGCTCCTTTATGTTGTGTGTGTTCTTGTTGCTTTATATCATCTACATAGTTAACAGTAAAAGGTATTAAGAAACATGCATAAGCCTTCTTGTTGTATGTCAGCACATCTAGAGACGATAATTCTGAGTAACCAATAAAACCAGGGAATCAACTTCCATCTGAAGATTATGGAAGGAATCTTCATTCATCTTAGAAGTCAACAGATTTTTAAAAATTTTCTACAGCTCCTATTAGCTCATTTATTCCGTAGCTAGGAAACCAAACCCAAGAAATATGTCTCCACTAGGTTTTACCTGCAGTACTTCTAGTGAGAAGTTTCCTTTATTTCTTGAGATAACTTAAACCTGCCAAGGTTCCTGGCCTGCTAGGAAGTGACTTCCCTTACCACCTAGAAGGTTGGAAGGGGTTGTGTAAGCCATGGAACAGGTGTCAGTCCAGTTTCCTGGGGAGGCAGCTTGGTTGGCATCAGTTCCACATATTAACTACAACCAGTGTTCCTAATGAGTGAGCTTGTCACACATGATTACAGGAAACTTATTCTTAAATAGGGAACACCTGTGCTCTGGTTGTGTTATCAAACTCTTCAGGTATATCCTGGTAAAAAGAAGCCTGGTTCTTACTGAACGTATGTGTACGTCCCTCACCATGAAAGATAAAGGATCTCAGAACAGCCATGGGGACTGCCTACTGCCCCAAGTAGATTTGTGGACAAAGGCAATTAATACCTGTTGTATTATCTATAAAATGGTTTGATTGTTTATGGATATATGGTGATTAGAATAAGTTAAATTTTATTCCATATGTTTTTCTAAGCTTCATCCATTGTGAAAACATTCATCTGAATTTCAAGTACTAGAATTATCATCATTCCTTTGATGACTCACTCAATTTATAATCTAAACTAAGATTCCCTATAAGGCATTTTCCTTGAATTCAGGGGATATCAGTTAGGGATTAAGACGCCATCCAAAAAAAAGTTTTATTCCAGCTTGCACAACTATAGTTTCCTGGAGAGAGGATTAGAAACAGATCAAGAAGAAAGAAAAAGGGCTTCTTCATATGCTTATCAGAAAATAGAGCCTCGACCATATAAATTTCCCTTTGATTCCATGATCCAGTAGTATGTAATTAATTCCGCTCTGCTCCATCCTGGCCAGGGTCTGCTTTCACACAGCCATCTGCTCCTGGACCAGACAGATTCCACCGACCTGATTCAGCACTGGGCATAGCCTTGCAAGGGCCTTCTCACAGCAGCAGTGGCGCTCACACTAGGATGCCCGTACCGATAAGTCCGTCCTGGGCGCAGCCCAAGCCACACTGTGACTTTGAGTATGTCCTCCTGTGCCTTGTCTTCACAAGGCTCAACTTCTGATGTGTAGTATCAGAAGCCATCAGGCAAGAAGAGGGAGCCCAGAAACTTCCTATGGATGACAAAACTGAATGGCTCTAGTTAATCCATTTCAATAGCCAAAAAATACCAAATTATAGAACGTAGAAACTGCTACTGGGGTGTAAGGCATAACTATTTTATAAGGATTTGGTTAATTACTGCAGCGAGGGCACGGACAAAGCCCCAGGCTCTTTCTATGCATCCCAGCAAGTGGGCAGTCTCTGCCGCAACATATTGGTATTAATAAATTCCCCCCAGAAAAGGTGAGTTTCTCTTTTGGATTTGATGGTTTTTCCTCCACATTTCCTCATGGAAGTTCCTAAAATAAGGTTCAGCTAATTAAGAAATGTAGCACACCAAATGTACCTCATGTTTCTAGTACCCCTGTTGCTGCTGTTGGCCATGTCATGAATTTCGGGCTAGGCAGCAGACCGTGGTCACCTAAGAAGTGCCAGAGGTAACTTTGAATGCAAAATACCTCCACAGTTTTATTTTTCTAAACAAAAAATCCTGAATGGTTGTAAATGGCTACCTTAAGAGCCAGAGCAACAATAGTTTTGTTTTTTTTAAATAAACCTAACAGCAGTTAACAATATAATTATTAAGGGACTTTAGCTCTTTGAGATGTGACAATTTTTGGTTATTTGATTTAACAATTCAATGGCATAACAAAAGTTAGTTAGGGCTCAAGTGCTCAGAGTGAGTATTCTGACAAGATAAGAATCTCTGCTCTCTGGGCAGACTATACAAAGGTGAAGAATAATCTTTTAATCCCTCTTGTTTACAGCAGACTAAATACTCCAGGACCAATTTTAAGCTACCAGGCCCCTCATCTTTATCATACATAGTTCCTTTTGCTCATTAACTGTAATGTGTGCTTATATATGTGCATGAGCTTAAACATACAAAACATATATACTTATGTAACGATATCATTTTAGCTTTCAACAATAACTTTAAAATACAAATAACTTTATCATCATATTAAAAGGTAAAGTATATACTATTAATACTTTGAATTTACCATCTCAATTGAAGCTTTACCAAAAAATAAGTCAAAACTGTGCTTGGTGACTTGATACCTTTTCTCTATTGACATAAATTTTAATTTTTTTAAAAAATTTTATGGATAACCAAAGATTTCTCATAAATTCACCCAACTTAATATGATATTACCCTAAAAGTTTCAAGTAATTTAAGTCAACACTACAGAGCAACATGATCACTGGTGATATTAAAAGATTATCAAAGAGATGACATTGAAAAATTATAAGACAATGCAAGAGGAGTTGATGTGGGCAAATCTCGAAACTAGTAGGCCAAATGGGTTTCTGGCTTCATGCAGGAAAGAATTAAGAGTGAATCAACAGAGTAAAGCAAAAACAAGTTTATCCGAGTAACAAAGAAACAAAAGGAAGGCCGCTGCACAGGCAGGGCTGCTGGCAGGCTATATTTAAGGCCATCTCCAGATTGCGTATTAAGTAAGGGGCAGAATATTCATGGATTTGGGGGGAAAGGTGTGGGGAGTTTTCGGAATTGAGGGTTCCCTTTTTAGGACATTTACGGTAACTTCTGGGAGTTGCCATGGCATTCATAAACTGTCATGGCACCAGTAGGCATTTCTTTTAGCTTGCTAATGTATTGTAATTAGTGTATAATGAGTAGTGAGGGTAACCAGGAGTTGCTTTCATCATCATCTTGGTTTTAGCTGTTTTAGCTGGCTCCTTTACTCATCCTGCTTTATTAGTGGGGTCGTGTGGTCTGTGTCTTGTGGAACTAATCCTTGCTGAACTCCTATCTCACTCCCCCTCTGAGATTATATACTCCGCCTTAATCTTAAGGGGTTGTAGAAGGACAAAGTCTATCTTCTCTCTGACTTGCTGATGTTATGGGCATAGGCCCTGTCTAGTATTAGTGGAGTATAAATCTCTGGATGCCTGATCCAAAGGGCCCTAAGACAGGATGTTTTTTTAATTTTCTGGATAGGAAGTCAAGATGGGTTGGAAGCCTTCTGCCAGCATCATGTTTATGTGGAATTGTACTCTAGAAGACATAAACTTTATAAGGAGGTTAAACAAGTAAGGGCCAAAAAGCAACAATGATAAGAGTCCCAGTAGAAGCAGAAACCACGTGGCACTTGGTAGGTATCCTTTAATAGAGTCCCAGATGGTTTGAACAGAGGGGTTATTGAAATTACATACAATTTAGCTTATTGGTAGATTTGTAGGATGTCTACTTTTACTTCCTTGGAAGTGTTGACTCATGTGCAAAATGAGGTGCTGATAGCAACATAAGCTCTCCCTTGTTTGGTTGTCCAACACAACATTGGCCAAGGATTCTAGGGAGATATGCAATTTTTGAAAGGGCATTCCCTCTTCTTTGGGGAGAGAGGGGAAGGAGAAGAAAAGAGACATTTTATTACTTTGGACTTCCCAGATTCCAACTTCATGGTACTTTCTCAGGATGGGTAACCCTGAGGCAGCAGAGGTCTTAAAGCAGCCACCAACAATTGCACCTTTGGGGTCTTTCTTAGTTTTCTCCACTTCCTTTGCTCTGTCCCTATTGCTGTAAACTCCAAAGGCCATGTCTAAACGTTGGCTCATGGGAGTTTGGGGTCCTATTCCTATCAAAAATAGACTGGGTGATAAAATACATGCCCAGAAGAGCATATCCCTCTGAAGGTTCAGGGTCTGCATTTGTATAGTATGTTTTCTAAGTGCCTCTACTAGACAGCCCTGAAACAGAGCAGGGTTTGTATCCTTTCTCTGGGTCACTTCCCTAACCCTTCACAGTTGACCAGCTTGATCGCACCCTTTTCACACCTTGTATCAGACAAGTTATCATGTGGCTCCTGTGCTCGAGGTCTTGGGAACCTCTCCGGTAATTACACCGGAGTCAAGATCTGGGACCACATTTTCCCCCACATGGTGGAAGACGTGGCCCTGATTTTGAGTGGCTGTTCCATCTTTGTGCTCATGAGAAGTACCAGGTATCCTCTGTTTCACCTCCACGGTACAACAAGTAGACAGTAAGATCTGTAAGTCATGCCAAGTTGGGTCAGAGGACATAGTCAACATAACAAATTCCTCAATAAACTTTCCTGGATCCTCCAAAAACTGGCCAAATTTTTCTTTGCATAAAGCTGAATTAGACATAAGAAAAGGCACATTTACTCTAATCATCCCTCCACCTCTGTCAGCCACTTCCCACAATGGGCACAGGTTTGATTTGAGAGATCGTTACAGGGCCCCACTCCTGGTGGTGCCAGTAGGGCTGACTTCTTCAGGCAGCAGGGTTATAGACTGGGGCCGACTGGATAAGGAGGAGGGGTATCTAACGACCTTGGGGCAGAGACCTATACAGGAGAACACCCCTCAGAGTTGGGCGACTGAGGAGACTGGAGGGGTGGGCGCAGGCTTTCTGGGGGGTCAGCTAAAAGGGGATCACCTAGAATGTCCCCCACAGTTTCTTGGTGCCTGGGAATAATTCAAGTCAGACACATGCTACAGCTATTTCTCTAATTTGGATCTTGGTTGAGGGCTGTAGGAAGTCCCTTATGAAGGCTGTATGTAAGACACTTCTCATTCCCCCTTCTTTTTATGGAATAACTCCAATTGTAAAAATGTGTTATATAGTTCTAAGAACCAATTTTGGGCCAAATTTCCTGGTCTCCAAGCCGATACTGAGACCAGGCAGTATTGCAATAGAAAATAAACTTTTTCCTTTTTAGACTTTCTAGCTTAAATTTTCCCAGTTGTCGAGGCACCCTAGCGGGGAATCCTTTGGGCTGCTTGCCAATGTCCCCACATCTGATCAGGGTTTCGGTTTGACACAAGGGTCTTCCTAAGTCTGGCAAAAAGCAGTTGTCTGGTCTCTCGGATTCCCACCTCCTGGCAGTTATCTGGTCTCTCAGATTCCCACCTCCCTCCTCAAGAAAAGAAAGGAGGGATAGTGCCACAAGCACTTGCAAGGGGTGGGAAGACGAGGAGGCTCACAAGGCATGGAGCACCTTCATTATACAAAAAAAGTTGGCCAGAAGAATGAGGGCCATGGGGTCCAGCAAACAGGATACAACAAAAAAGATATTTGAGTAAATAAGAGAACTGAGAGGGGGTGACATTTAGTTGTAAAAGTTGTGAGTCTTCCCTACAAATAGAGCAATGAGGACCAAAAAGACGATTATAATCTGACCTCCACACAAACAGTCAAAGGAGTGAAAGTTGGCAACAAAAGAAATGACCGGAATGCCAACAAGCTGAAGTCTCCAAACAGGCTAAACAAAGTTCCTGCTCGTCATAAAAACCAAAGATAAATCTCGAGCCTTAGAGTTTTAAATAGGTGTCACTGATCTATATGATGATAATCATAAAGCAAAAGTAAATTCTTTAAGTTCTGTTCCTTCCGATGGCTATTGTGACCATGGCAGAGCAAGCAACCCTGAGGACGAAAATCGACCAGTTTCTGGAGAAAGAAATAAGTCTTGACCTCGGGACAGACTGACAAGAGACCACCAAGAATGGGCCACGTGGCAACGACAGCAAAGAAAACATTGACAAGGAGCACAAAGGGGTTCAATATCCCATAAAAACGAAACAAAACTGGGACTGGCTGCTAATGCAATTACCTGACCTGAATACAGGGTGAGAAGGCGGGAGTGAACAGTAATGATAGGACAAAAGAGAACAAAGGTCCCCAAATGGGCTTAAAACAACAAGCAATGACAGGCAGACAGAAAGAAATAGTTGCCTTAACAACAGGCTTTCCCATGTTTCAGGACTTATTGCCAAAGAACCCAGAACATCCAAGTTTCAGCCAACTATGATCCCCAATGACACAGCGTCTATCAGAGACTAGGATCATGGCATGGGGACTTAGAATATTGAATTACTATCTTGCTTGAGGATGAATGAGTGAAGTTTACTAAAATGGCTAAGAATATATTATACCTAAGTCATGGTAGACAATCCCAAATCATTTTATTTATCAGAATGTGTTTATCTTGCTTTGAAATTCACCTTTCTTCAAGCAATTTCTCCTTCCTCAAGCAATTTCTCCCATTCTGCCAATCCCCATTGAGGTGAGGGCAAATCTTGTTTATGGTAAAGCCAGGAAGGTAAACGCATCACATTTTAATACAAATTGCTGAAGACTATAGGGAAGAGCTCAGCATACTAGAAAAGTTAGGCTTTAAGATTTTTAGCCAACCATAAATATAAAATGTTCATATATTTTACTTCAAAGGAAAAAGAAATCAAATAATATCTCATAGATTAACACACAATAAACTCTAATATCCTTGAGAACAGTGACTATATGGTACCTGCTTTTATATTTCCCCAGAATTTAACATATTACAACTGTTAAATAAGTATTTGTTAAATGAATTAGTAAATTTTCATCAAATATTTATTGAGCAAATAAAGTAATAAATCAATGAAATGTTGACACAGTGTATTTATACCTTCCAGACTTACAAGGCCTTCCTTCCTGCCATGATTAAAGCTAACCATGGTCACTTGGTCTGTATTTCAAGTATAGCAGGACTAGCTGGTATTAGTAGACTATCAGGTGAGTACTTTGTTTTGCCATGTGCCTTTGTATTCCCCAATCCACAGCACTCAAAAATTAGGACTCTTCCAAGAAAGACAGAAGCTCTTCCTGCACCAAGGGAAATCTCTGGAACATTTGGCTCTGTGTATAATGTCAGCATTCACTTCTATTTCCATAAGAAGAGATATTCTCATCTTTAAAAAAAAAAAAAAAAAGAATGTGCCTATTGGCTCATTGGTATTTTGGGGTTAAGAAAAATCCAAATGATTTCCATCTTTTTGTTGGGATAGAGTGTGGAGATACAGGGGTGGAGTGTTTGTCCACATAAATAACTTTAGCAGTGATGCTTTGTCCCTAAGAACAAGCCAAAGAAAGGGGAGAGGGGTTCAATTTTTAAAATAATTCCAAGAATTAACTTGTCAAACTCTATTATTAATAGCTCATTTTATTTCAGATTATTCTGCAAGTAAATGTGCAGCCTTTGGCTTTGCTGAATCTCTCTTTCTTGAATTAAGGGCATTAAAGAAAAATGAAATTAAAACCACCATTGTGTGCCCATATTTCATCAAAACTGGAATGTTTGAGGGCTGTACAACCAAGTAAGTGAACACTTACAATAATCTTTGCTCTTATAATTATTTTCCAATATATGTCATCACCTGATCATTTTTAAGTTTTGAAATATGGACAGTAAAATGAAACAATTTGAATGACTAATTTAGTAAAAGAAAAAAATTTCAGTATGTATGAAATTTATAAATTTGTTCAATTTAAAGATAATATACTTATAAAGTTTATGATGTGTTAAAAAACTAAACAGAAATACTATTCAAAATATTAAAATATAACAGAGAAATTGGTAGTGAAAACTTTTCAAAATATTTAGTATGGTAGTATTGAGAAAATAATTTTTTCCTAAAAAAAAGGTATAAACAACTGCAAAAATAAAATATTTTATAAGAATGATTAAGATATATGGGGAAGTATTACAGAGAGAGATTTTGGTATAAAGGTTAAATTTGGCTAGAACAGTCCAAACTAGGATGCAAATGAAATGTGAGAGCCAATTAGCTGAGTATGTTGGAAAGTGTAAATTAGATATGAGGACAATTGTTTACAAAGGTACTGATATGATCCAAATGACATGAATCATCTATGTTTGTAAAAGAGAGAGACAGCCAATAAAAAGACTGGCAATGAAACTATTTATAGTCCAGTGATACTATAAAATTAAATAAAGAGTTCCAAAACCGGTGGTGAAGAGTTGACAGAATGTAGAAAGGAAAGATCTCTCCCAAAGAGACATCTACTAAGCTGGGCAAAATTAGCAAAGACAATCATTTAAAATCTCAGGAGACTGATCAAAGGACATGCTACAAATTGAGATGTATCTCTTCAACAAAATCTATGGAAATTCAATAAGAACACTGGAAGGCCATGACACTGGGGCTAGAGACAACATCCTTGCTTTGTGGGATAACTGTTTCAGTAGACTTGGCAATCAAGTGGCAGTTCCCACCTGTGTCAGCTCTCTGGGGTGGAAGAGCTATTCTGGATAGTTTGGCAGCAGAGAAACATGAACAAGTCCCATTTTGACAGCTCCATGCAGTGGAAGGCCTATATTGAGTGAATATCCTTATCCAGAGAGTGCTGGTTCCTCCACCCCAACTCTCACTAGATAGGGAAAATCCAGAGAAGGGCTATTGGTGAAGAAGGCAGTTCCTTTTCCCAGAACAGCTCTTTCTTGTAAGAGAACTGCTCCGGTAAGCTCAGCAGTCAAGTGGCAGGTCCCACCTTCCCCAGCTTCTTAAGACAGAAGACCTGTTTGGGTAGATTTACCAGCAGTTAATATCAGCAGACCCCATCCTCCCAGGCTCTGGGCTGTGGAAGATCCATACAGGCTGATGGCAGTAGCTGGTTGGCAGCACTATTTCCTGCCTCCAACCTTCACATCCTGACTAATGGGGACAATTTGGGTGGAATAGGTGGTGAAGAGTGAGTTTCCTATCATGCTTATCTCCTGATCCATAGCACAGATGTTCTGCCAGGTGAGGGTCAAAACCAGCCTCAAAGATTGGCAACTCTCCACCCTGCCACAGGACCTGACTTCAACTGGATCAGAGCATGAATCAAAATACAAAAAGAACAGTATAGCCAGCTAGAAAATTGTGGAGGTTAAGAGCTGGCTGTGATATGAGTAGAAGCAGACCAGCCAAAAGTTTAACTAGTAGATTAAGTGAAATAGAAAGTAAAAGATTGCCTGTCTAAAACCACAGTCATTCCTGACAGTCAGAAGTGTTGTGTGCATATCCAAGACTGCATCCTCTGAGGGATGACATAAAAGCTACACATTGAAGAGAGAAGTAGACTTTACTGAAATAGTCTACCAAGTCACTAAATAAGCAAGCAAACAACCATAACAAGTGCATGGGAAAGTATTATACAGAGTTCCTAAAATATATTATCTGTAATACCCACTTTTTAGCAAAAAAGTTATGAGACATACAAAGAAACAGGAAAGTATAACCTATACAAGAAAAAACATAGACAATAGAAATTACTTTTAAGGGGGTCCAGATGTTGAACTTAGCAAACAAACTTCAAAGAGCTATTATAAATAGGTTCAAAACTCAAAAGGAAGGGCCAGGTGCTGTGGCTCACACCTGTAATCCTAGCACTCTGGGAGGCTAAGGCAGGTGGATCACTCAAGGTCAGGAGTTCAAAACCAGCCTGAGCAAGAGCGAGACCCTGTCTCTAATATAAATAGAAAGAAATTAATTGGCCAACTAAAAAAAAATGTAGAAAAAAAATTAGCTGGACATGGTGGCACATGCCTGTAGTCCCAGCTACTCAGGAGGCTGAGGCAGTAGGATCACTTGAGCCCTGGAGTTTGAGATTGCTGTGAGCTAGGCTGACACCACAGCACTCTAGCCCAGGCAACAGAGTGAGACCCTGTCTCAAAAAAAAAAAATCAAAAGGAATCTATGTTTCAAAACAAAAAGAAGGTATGAGGACAATGTCTCATTAAATCTTAATAGATAAAAAATGTAAAGAAAAAAGCAAATATAAATTTAGGAATATAAAAGAAAAATAACTGAAAAAAAAAGATTCACTAGAGCAGCTCAACAGTAGAATTGAACTGGCTGAAGAAAGATTGAGTGAACTTGAAGACAGATGAATAGAGACTATGCAATCAGAAGAAAAGAGAGAAAACAAAATGAAGAGAGACGAACAGAGCCTAAAAAAAATCTGGGACACCATTAAATACGTAAACATATACATGAGGAGAATAACATAAAGAAAGGGTACAGAGAAAGGAGCAGGAAAAAATATTCAAAGAAACAATGGCTTACAAGTTCCTAAATTTGATTTAAAAAAAGAAAACATTAATTTCTATATTCAAGAAACTCAATGAACTCCAAGTTCACTGGATAAACACGGGGGGCCCACACCCAGATATGTCATAAAATGTTGAAAGTCAAAACCAAAAAATAATCTTGAAAATAGCAAGAGAAAAAAGTATCATAATATACAAAGGAACCCAAATGTGATTAACAGCCAACTCCTCAGAGTACTGAGGGGGGAAAAAACTGGCAACCAAGAATCTTATATCCAGCAAAGCTATTTCTCAAAAATGAAGGCAAATCAAAGTGGAGAATTTGTTGCTTAGCATCCTACCTTACAAGAAATACTAAAGGAGCTTCTTTATGGTAAAAGTGAGAGATACCAGAGAATAGTCTGAATCCACACGAAAAAAGCAGAGTGACAGTAAAGGTAATAAAGTAGGTAATTTTTAAAAGATAGTATAAATGCGCATATATTCTTTCTTCTCTTGGTTATAAATACAATTGCATAAACAATATGTACATAATAGTATTGTTGGGCCTACAACATATAGAAATGTAATATTTTTGCCAATAAAGGAACAAAGGAGCTGGGTGGAGACAAAGCTGTATTAGAGTAAGTAAATGACACCAGATGATAACTCAAATCTATAGGAAGAGATGAAAACTGGAAATAGAGAAGTTTGATATAATAAACTCTATAAATATATACTTGTTCTCCTTTATTCTCATGACTTCTTTAAAACATAAAACCTATAAAGTAATAACTTCAACAAAGTGTTATTGGTTTTATAACATATATAGACATAATATGTATAACAATAATAGCATCAAAGTAGGAGAAGTCATACAGCTATATAAGAGTAAGTTTCTATATCTTACTAGAATTAGGAGAGTATAAATCTGAAGCTGATTCTGATAGGTTAAGATGCATATTACATGCCCTAGAAAACCACTAAGAAAATAACTTTTAAAATATAATTTAAAAAATTATTAAAGGATGCCCCTGTGATCAAAAAGGGCATAACACACTATAAGCTAAGTAGTACTAACAGACATCTATGGAACACTCCACCCCAAAACAGCAGAATGTACATTCTTGTCAAGTACACATAGAACATTCTCTGGGATAGACTATATACTGAGCCATAAAACAACCATCAATAAACTTGAAAGGAATGAAATCGTACAAACTATGTTCTCTACTAAAATGAAATGAAATTAGAAATAAAAAAGAAGTAATCTTTTTGAATTTACAGATTTGTGAAAACACAACATATCAGAATTTATGTGATACAGCTAAAGCAGTGCTTACAGGGAAATTTGTAGCTGTAAATGAATACATAAAAAAAGATTTTAAATAAATACCTAACCTTCCAACTTAAGAAACTATAAAAAAGAGTACAGTAAATCCAGAGCAAGCAGAAATAATAATTATAGCAGAAATATATGAAATAGAGAGTAGAAAACTAGAGAAAATAAATGAAACCAAAAGTTGTCTCTTTGAAAAGATCAACAAAATTAAAAAAAAAAAAAACTTTAGCTAGACTGACCAAGAAAGAAAAAAAAGAGAGAGAAGACTTAAACTACTAAAATCAGTAATGAAAAAGAGGGGAAATCACTACTGACATTACAGGAAAAAAAGGATCATAAGGAAATACTATTAAAAAACTAGCATGCCAAAAAACTATTTAATAGATAAGTTAGATGAAATGGAATAATTCCTAGAGAGACACAAACTGACAAAGCTTATTCAAGAAGGGAAAAAACATCTGAATAGAATTAAAACAAAGATATTAAATTAGTAAGCTAAAAATATTCCCACAGAGAAAAGCCCAGATCCAGATGGCTTCATGGGGAATTCTATCAAATAATCTGAAAAAGAACTAATACCAATATCTTTAAAACTCTTCCCCAAAAATAGAAGAGAACTGAACACTTCCCAACACACTCTAGGAGGGCAGTATTACCTTAATACCAAAACCAGACAAAGACATCACAAGAAAATAAAATTAAACACCAACACTTCCTATGAACAGAAACACAAAAATCCTCAAGAAAATACTAGCAAACTGAATCTAGCACCATATAATAATGGTAGTAT
Organism: Cheirogaleus medius; assembly: GCA_008086735.1. Taxonomy (NCBI): domain Eukaryota; kingdom Metazoa; phylum Chordata; class Mammalia; order Primates; family Cheirogaleidae; genus Cheirogaleus; species Cheirogaleus medius. The sequence goes on from VBSM01001124.1 coordinate 6,748,953, forward strand.
ACCATGATCAAATGGGATTTATCCTGGGCATGCAAAGCTGGATGAATATCTTAAAAGAATTTAATGTAATATATCATATCAGTAGACTAAAGGACAAAACCTGTATGATCATCTCAACACACACAGAAGAAGCATTTTACAAAATCCAATGCTCTTTCTTGATAAAACACTAAAGAAAATAGAAATATCGAGGAACATCTACACACTGATAAGTAGCATCTGTGAAAAACACACAGCTAATATCATACTTAGTGGTGAAAGACTGAATATCTTGCCCCAATGATCAAGAACAATACAAGGCTATTCATCTTCCCGACTCTGATTGAACTCCTGTTCAACAGAACATTTAGGCAAAGTGTGAAATAAAAGGTATTCATATTGGAAAGAAAGAAGTAAAACTATCTTTATTCTCAGATGACATGACCTTGTATATAGAAAATTCTGAGGCATGCAAACACACACACACACACACATAAACACTCAACTATTATCAACTATATATATATATATCTTTGAAATGAATTCAGCAGGATCAATATATAAAATCTATATACAAAACTTTTTATGTATTTCTATACACTTGTAATGAACAATCCAAAAATGAAATTAATAAAACATGTCCATTTACAATAGCATCAAAAATAATAAAATACTTAAAAATAAATTTAACAGAAAAAGTATAAAACTTACACTATGAAAATTACAAGATATCTTTGAAAGATATTAAAGAAAACTTAAATAAATAGGGAAAATCCCATGTTCATAGACTGGAAGACTTAATATTAGTAAGATGTCAATACTTCCCAGACTAATCCACAGATGTTACACAGTTCCTATCAGAATTCTAACTGTCTTTTTTGCAAGAATTGACAAGTAGATCCTAAAATTTATATGAAAATGCAAGGGACCCAGAAAGCCAAAGCAATCTTGAAAAGGAAGAAGAAAGTTGTACCGAATCACATTTTTCTATTTCAAAACTTACTGCAATCTCTCACCATACACAAAAATCAAATCAAAGTGGATTGAAGAATTGAATCTAAGACCTGAAACTGTGAAACTACTAGAAGAAAACATTGAGGAAACATTCCAGGACATTGGTCTGGGCAAAGATTTCTTGTGCAATACCACAAAAGCACAGACAACCAAAGCAAGAATATATAATTGAAATTATATCAAGCAAAAAAGCTTCTGCACAGCACAAAAAAAAAATAAATAAAGTGAATAAACAACCCAAAAAATGGAAGAAAATATATTCAAACTATCCAATGAGGGCATAATAACTAGAATATAAAAGAAGTTCAACTTAATAGCAAAAATAAATAAATAATCTGATTTAAAAATGAGCAAAAAATCTGAAAATTTACTACAAAGCTACTCTAATTAAGATGGTATGGTACTAACATAGACATATACAGATCAACTGAATAGAATTGAGAGTATAGAAATAAACTCTTACATTTATGCTCAACTGATTTTCAACAGGAATGCCAAGACAATTCAATAGGGAAATAATATTCTATTCAACAAATAGTGCTGAGACAACTGGACAACCATATACGAAAGAATGAAATTGGACCCCAATACTCACATCATATACAAATATTAACTCAAAATAAATTTAAAAACTAAATATAAGAGGTAAAACCAAAAAACTCTTTTAAAAGTGGTGTACATTTCCATGACCTTGGATTAGGCAATGGTTTATTAGCTATGACACTGAAATACAGCAACAACAGCAGAAGATAAATAAATAATTGAGTTCATAGAAATTAAAAACTGTGCTTCAATGAACATCAATAAAGTAAAAATACAACTCAAAGAATGAGAAGAAAAATTTTGCAAATCTCATAGATAATTTTATTCATAATATGAAAAGAGTTCTTAAAAGTAAAAATAACCCAATTTTAAAAATTGGCAAAAGATCTGAATAGACATTTCTCCAAAGAAGATATACAAGTGGTAAATGTGCACATTAAAAGATGCTCAACATCATCAGTTATTATGAAAATGCAAATCAAAGCTGCCATGAGAAACCACTCACACTCACTAGGATGGCTATACTCAAATAGACAGTGACAAATGTTGATGAGAATGTGGAGAAGTTGAAACACTCATATATTGCTGGTGGGATTGTAAAATGGTACAGCCACTTTGGAAAACAGTTTGACAGACTCTCAGAAAGGTAAACATAAAGTTATCATATTTCCACTCATAGGTGTCTACCCAAGAAAAATTAAAACAAAAACTTGTACACAAATGTTCATAGCAGCATTATTCATAGTATCCAAAAAGTGGTAACAATTCAAATATCTATCAAGTCATGAATAAACAAAATGTGGCATATTCATAAGTTAAATATTATTCAGCCATAAAACGGAATGAAGTTCTGGTACATGCTACCTCAAAGATGTACCTTGACAACATCATTTTAAGTGGAAGAAACTAGACACGAAAGGCCACTTATTTTATGATTCTATTTACATGAAATATGTATGTCCAGAATAGGCAAATTCATAGTATATAGAGACAGAAAGTAGATTATTGGTTGCCAGGGACTGGAGAAAGGGACAATTGGGAGTGACTAATAATGGGTATGAGGTTTTTTGGGAGGCAATGATGAAAATGTTCTAGAATTAATAATGAAGAACTTTATGAATATACTAAAAATCACTAAATTTAATACTTTAAAAGAGTGAATTTTATGGTATATTAACTATATGTCAGCAAAACTATTATAATAAAACACAATGAGCAACTCTTCACATCAACTAGGGCTATGATAAAAATGAGGGACAATAACTTGTGTTGGTGAGGATATGCAGAAATTGGAACCCTCATGCATTGCTAGTGGTATTGTAATTTGATGCAACTGTTTTGGAAGTTAGTCTGACAGTTCCTCAAAATGTTAAATATACCATAAGTCACCACATGTCCCATCAATTCCATTCTGAGGCATATACTCAAAAGAAATGAAATACACATCCTCTCAAAAACTTGTACACAAATGTTCATGCAGCATTATTCATAACAGCTAAAAAGCAAAAACAATCCAAATATGCATCAACTGATGAATGGTTAACCAAAATGTGGCATATCCCTACCATAGAATATATGTGACATAAGAATTCAACAAAAATTGATAAAAGCATTCTGAGAGAAGTAATTGACTATATGGAATTTATAACAAAAAGTATTGCATTTTCTTAGTTATAGTAAATCATGTACTATAATACTTTATATCTGTAATATTTATAATAAACTTAGATATTTATACATATGTATGTATATATAAGGTAAGTGTATTACATATACATTTTTAAAATTATTGTCTTTACTTCTTTGTTTCTAACATTATTATTAAAATAACAATATTAGTAAGAATTGATAATAATATGTGACTAAGTGCAATTAAAAGCTAGATTATCAAGATCCCAGAAGGAATGCATGAGCAGCCAGGATCGGGGCATAGTAGCTAGTGGAGGCAAAGATGTTAAATGATGACTTTCATAAGCCTGGGGTCCTTAGGTCCACAAAAGCTAAAAAAGGAGTCTCCAGAAAAATAAAGATTAATAATCCTAAAATTTTAGAGAATGAAATAATGATATGTAGCATATATTTTTAAATAAATGTTAGAGCCTTTTAGGTTATAGTTCTAAAGAACCTTTAGGAGAATAAAATATAAAGACTAGTTGTCAACATTCAATTATGGAAAATTGATCAGATTCCAAGAATCACCCAAAATAAACAGAATTTTTTGAGGGAGTGTGTTTTAAATAATGGAGAAGAATAATATAAAAGTGTAAAATGTCAAAATAATACCTTATGGGATCTTTATTTATATTCTTATCCATTTCAACTTCTATTGATTTCACAAACATCTATTTCTGCTTAATGCTATAACAATGATCTGCCTAAAATGATACATTACACATGCTCAAAAGATATTTTTCAGTAGATAATTTTTGAATTTTTGCTTCTTAATGGCATACAATTGTTTGATATTTGGGAGGAAGAAAGAGGGAAAAAAGATACCAAAAAAAAATATCTAAAAGCAATTGCTTCTGTATGTCCAGACCATCAAATAGCAGAAAATCAACAAAAGCATGAAGAATTACTCTAAGAAATTCAATATATTAGCACTGGTCCCAATATTGGTCATGAGAGAAAACACAAAGTAATTCCTAAGATTTACATTTTGTTTGATACATATATACAGCTATATATTATAATTCCATATCTAAAATTTATTAATCGATGCTCGTGATGACAATAAAAATTGCCATTCTGATTATCTCACTTTTTGTTATTGTTATTCCAGGTATCCATTTCTGTTACCATTACTGGAGAATGAGTATGTGGCCAAAACAATTGTAAATGCTATTTTAGAGGAACAAGTTTATTTATTAATACCCAAATTTTTATATTTCGCAATGATTCTTAAACAGTAAGTTAATAATGGCCTCACTATCACCTCGGTTATTTGTGAACAAATTGTCCAGTCATTACTATCTTGCCTAGAAAGAAACTTCTTATTTTTTATGAATGATGAGAGGAAGACCACTGATAGTACAAAGACAATTTGTTGTACTATTAGTAGCTGTGTCTTGGTTACTTCAGACATTGAACCAAAATTTAACAACTCTTCAGGTCTTGCAGGGCACACTTTGTTTCAACACAGAAACATATAGCACACAAATTGTTTGAAGTTTTTTGTTTGTTTGTATGCTTTTGATTTTGGTCAACTAGTTTGACTAATGTAGAGTTCTATTTTGAAAACAAGGGACAGAAAACCCAAGTGTGTTGCCTTGCCAGAAAAACAGTAAGGGTATTTGGCAAGTTCTTCATTTCTTTTAGTGAAAGAGCTCCTACAACTTCAGACAAGGCCTGTGCTATGAGCTCCAAGGTATTTGTAAATGGATTCTGCCCAGGCCCACATCTAACATTTATGAGGTGCCTACTCTGTGCCAGCTACTACACTTACAGCTTTGCATGAATTTGTGTCACATTTAGAGAACCTGAGTATTAGAGAGAATAAGTAATTTTTTCAGGGTTAAACAGCTAATACATGCTGGAACAAAGTTTCAAACCAAAGTTTCTAATCTGAATCCAGAGCTTAAACTCTTACCATCATCCTCTGCTATAAGTACTAGCAGAGTAGAAAGTACAAGTAGAGATTCACTATTATGAAATTATGGTTATTGATAAATACAATATTTTATTTCTATCTACTCAACATATTTTCTATTCTTCCTTAGCTGCCCTGATTGCTTAGGTAGGTCAAAGTCCCTCATCGTACCATCCTATCACACCTGTCCCTACCTTTTGGAGCACTCACTGCACCAGTGGTTGCTTGCTAGCTTACATGTTCCCTGAGGACAGAACACATTGTCTGAATTGTTTCCTGCTCCAGGCTTGTGGCCCAATGCAGTACCCAACATTTAATAAGCATGCAATAAATATTTGATAAGTTGAGTTGAGCAGAACCGAGCTGATTTAAGCAGAACTGAGCTGAATATACAGCCTCTATCCTCAAGGAACTGAAGCAATGGATCCTTGCCTTGGGTACACATTGGAATCACCTGGTGAACATTTAAAACTACTGATTCCTGGGCCCTACCCACCAGAGATTCTGCTTTAATTGGTCTGGCTTTCTTTCTAGTTTTTGCTACCATTTGTTTGTTAGTCCATGAAATAAAAATATATGTAGTCTTTCCACAGAACTCACTGAGTGTGATATATGGATAAATTGTGGTCTGACCATTGGGACTTTTCAGAGCTCCAGGGGTGATTCCAAAGTGTAGCCAGAGTTGAGAGCCATTGGCACTGAGGATGTTGATGGCACTCAGATGGGACACAGCACGTCTCTGTTCAGCCCTCCCACTATGTGATATTTTGAACTGTGTGTAATTTGCACTTAATCTTTGCAAAGTATTCTCTTTTATTCCTCTTAAGGAACATAATTTTTTCTCTGCTTTCCTCTAGAATAATATCTCCAAAAATGATGATTGCCCTTAGTGAGTACCTTGGAGCGGACACCTGCATGGATTCTTTCAAAGGGAGAGAGCAAGCAAATGAACTTCAGATTGAAACCAAAAGAAAACACCAATAAATGAAGCCACAAATGTGGTGATCAAAGTGTTATAAGGATGGACTATTTGGAATTCGTCTTAATGCTTAAAGCATTCCAGTCTATCAAGGATCACTGAAGCTTTCAAAAGTGCTGACTTTATTCCCAGGACACAAATTACACACCAGTTGTTTTTCTAAGCATTCAAACTACCTATCTAGTCTTTTCTATCATTTTTTAGTTTGATAAGTAAGAACGTCATTTTACTTTAGTAAATAAGCCCATTATATTCAATGGGCATTAAATATAATGTGTTTCTTCCTCTCTTGTTTATCTTTGCAGTTGGTGGTTTTCTGAAGTGATTACATTTGATTCTTTTCTCTTTATTACTTATGTATATGATCTACCATTTATGTTGAGCATATTTTCATGATGGTAGATACTGCCCTTTTGCTTCCAGATGTAGAACTCCATTAAGCATTTCTCAATACTTGTCTAGCAATGATGAATTTCCTCAGTTTGTGATTGTCTGAGGAAGACTTTATTTCTCCATTCCTGAAGGATAGCTTTACTGGATATAGTATTCTCATCTGACAGCTTTGTTTTTTCAACACTTTGAATATGTCATCCCATTCTCTCCTGGCCTGTAATGTTTCTGCTGAGAAAGCTGCTGTTAGTCTGACGGGGACTCCCCTATATGTGACTTAATGTCTTTCTCTTACTGGTTTTAGAATTCTTTCTTTGTCTTTGACTTTTGATAGTTTGACTATAATGTGCCTCAAAGAGGACCTTTTGGGTTGATCTTTCAGCATCCTGTATCTAAATGTCCATATCTATCCCAAGACTTGGGAAATGTTCAGCTATTATTTCATTATATAGGTTTTCTATGCCTTTTTCTATCTCTTCTCCTTCTAGAAATCCCATTTGAGTATTTGTGAGTATTTGTTCACTTAATGGTGTCCTATATGTCCCATAGGCTTTCTTCATTATTTTTTCTTATTTTTAAATTTTTTTCTAACTTGGTTATTTCAAAAGACCTGTCTTCAAGTCCAGAATTTTTTTCTTCCGTTGATCTAGTCTATTGTTGAAGCTCTCATTTGTCTTTTTTACTTCATTTATTGAATTCTTCAGTTCCAAAAAGATTTCCATTTGGTTCATGCTTGTGATTTGTATTAACACCTCTGTTGAATTTCTCATTCAGATCATGAATTGTTTTTATAATTTTGTTGAATTGTACATATGTGTTCTTTTGTATCTCCTTGAGTTTCTATAAGATTATTATTTTGAATTCCTTTTCAGGCATTTCATCAGTTTCCTTTTCTTTGGAGTCTGTTACCACAGTATTGCATTCCTTTGAAGGTGTCGTGTTTCCTTGCTTTTTCATATTTCCTATGTCTCTATGGTGATATATGAACAACTGTGGAACAGTCACTTCTTTCAATTTTATGGAGTAGCTTTTGTAGAGAAAGACCTTTTTCCTGTAGATGTGTCTGTAGTGTCAATTGGGTAAAGTGTTTTGGCTTTGTTCTGTGTGGACACGGTAGTGTAGTCTCTGTATCATTTCTTTGGCTGTAACCAACATTAGCAGTTTCTGTGAGTGCCCCAGTGGCCTAGGCTGCAGTTACTATGGTGTGGCTTTGCTTAGGGCAGGGATGCCTTATAAGCCAGTCCTTGGGCTCCAGGGGGATGTGCACATGCATGAAGCATCTCTTCTGCTGGAGGAGTTGAGGTCAGTGGCAATGGTAGCAAATCTCAGGCAGGCTGGACCTCAGGCCCCCAGGGTTGTACATGAGCACGTGGTGGTTTTCCCAATGGAGATGGCATGGTTGCCAGTGACAGGGTCTGTCTTATTTTTATTTTTCTAGTCTAAGGAGAGTCTTTTATTCATTCCCTTATTCATTCAATCAATATATATCTGCTTGCTACCTACTAATTATGATGCTGAAAATATAGTGCTGAATAAGGCATTCACTTAATAAGGTACAACATCTTTCTAATAGCTATTAGCTACACAGGAACTTTTAGATTGATTTGGTTTTATCTGTTCCCTGGTTAATATTATTGAAAGTCTAAATTCTCATTCATTAGGTTTATAATATTTAGAAACTGCACAGTCTACTCCTCTGTTACCTTTCATTTGTATTTACATATTGTGGATAAAATGTTAGCAAAACCTTTTGCCTTTCTGCATGAAATTTTCTTTTAGGTTAACTTCCTGTGTTCCCCTGGTAACCCAGTAAGCATCAAATGTCAAATATGTTTCTAAGCAACATTGTTTATGATACAAAGAATCCCTGGTTGGTAATTTGCAATCAACTGGGAGAAGTTATAAATGAATTAGAAATACTCAATGAGGTGAGACACCACACTTTGGGCTTCCCTGGGCTAGGGATTCTGGTAACTTGAAACTTGGAAACTGTGCTAATGGAGTTATTGGCTCTATGGGACATGAGGGCAAGTACACACTTGCCCTGTGTGAGTCTCCCCACACTGAAGCTGGCATGTGAGGAAGAAACCTGTGTAGACCTGTGTGTTGACTGCTGCATGGACTGCTGCAAGGCCTACCCCAGCAGGTGGGAGGAATGCCCAACACCACCCACTGACACCTGCGGCTCCTTCTCCCAGCCTCTTAGCAGGCTCTCACCCATGCTTGTCTTCTGAATCTGAATGTTGACTTGAACTTAAAAAGTCTCCCTAGTGGACATAATACTTTTTCCTCCTCTTTTGACATCCTTCAAATTTCAGAGTACATAGCAGCTGTCCATGTAACATTTCTCTAAATCTTCTCTCATGCTCATGAAATCTAACAAAAGCAACAACACTGAATTGAGTGGGTCTGTAATTTGGTCACTTCTATTATTTCCTTCCAACCAGTTTGCAAAAAGCACATGGTTATGATAAGACTTTTCATGCATAGCTCCCACCTTACTAGCTCTCTGTACTTGAAACACTTCACAAGCATGTCAGTTTGGAGAATTGAAGATTCATTTTTACATTAGCACAATACTACAATTGGTAGTTATTCTCATCCTATGAAAGTCTTCCCAGTCCAATGTAGGAAAAATAGTCTGAAATATTAAAAATTAAAAATATGTGAAAGCAGTGTTTAATAATGAATTAGCCATTTTAAAGTCAATCACTTGAAAACATTTTAAAAGCTGATGAAATATAAGTTTGTGATAACTCTAAAAGAGACTACTTAGAATCTCCAACAAGCTTTGAAAAATAACATTTTCTTTTGCCTGAGTTCATTTTTTTAAATAAGCCTTTTCTTTTCTTTAATACTGGAAGCAAGGCAGACTTTGGCTCAACATATATGAAAGAGCTTTCTAATAATAACAGCTGCCCAAAATAAAAATGACTGCGTTGAGTGTTAATAAGTTTTCCATTTCTGAAAATCAAAGTAGGTTAATGATTAAATTTTCTGACCCCTTCCAGTCCTGAAAATCTCTAAGAGTAATAGAATCACATAGGGCTTGTTCTTGTAATAAATTTTTATTAAGAAACTAAGTGTAAAGCACAAATATTTGTGAAATTATTAAACATACTTTTGACTCACAAATAAAACTCAGTAACAGAAAAAGAAAATAAAAGAATCTAAGGATAACTTTGCAGAATTTAGAAAAAATAAACAATGAAAGGTAAGTGGAGCGGCCAAAAAGGAAATGGAGAATATCTTTTCTTAGAAGAATTATACCTTAGGATGAAACATGCTTTTTCTGGGAGGAGTTTTAGAAACTTCTTGGAATGAAGACTGACCCCATCCCTAGCCCTGAACCAAGAAGCAGGACTGAGAAGAGTAGGTGGCCTTTGACTCCCCACTGGCCTTTGGTTCACTCTGGTGTGCAAGCTTAGGGCTGGATCTGAATTGCTTAAGACATTGGAAGGGTTCTTGAGAAGACTGTGTGGAGAAAAAAAAAATTGTGGCACTCTAGCTAGAGAAAAGAGAAACTTTCAGGGAAGCCCTGAAATTGGGGTTTTATTGTGTTTCTGCTATGTGTTATGTGATACGGATTCTCTTTCTCATCTATTCACAAAATGTTTCGATTATTGCCCTATTTAGATGGATCTGTTTGGGGTGATGCTATTAATATAAAGTGCTAAGTATGGCCTTTGAGTGTATCCAAGGTGAAAGCAAAGTTGGCCCATAAAAGCCCCAATACTTGGATCACATGATGACAAAGGAAAAAAAATACTGGAGACAAATCCAAGAAACGGTGAGGAAAGTAAAGCATGGACTATACACAATTTCCTATCAAAACGAAGAAAAGGTGCTTCTGGCAAACACCCTAGGGTCAGGAGCAGAAAAGAGGTTTCTGGGGGCCATGGTTCCAGGAAGCTTCAAGGTGCTGCCAAGAAGAGGGAGCTGAGAGTGGAGAGAACTGCTGTGCAAAGCTGGGACAGGAAGTACAGGGCCCATTGCAAAATAAAAATGTGGGACCTCTGTTCAAAAAGTGGGAAAAAAGGTGCCAGACAAGGTACTAAAATATAAAGCATTTTTCTTTAAAAAATTGCATTACTTATAAAATAGACTAGTGATAATTCCCATACGTGGGTAACAACAGAAACTTATAAATTACAAATAATTGTAAAACTTGGATTTTCATAATTTTCATATAATACAATAAATAATAATATATTAATGTGATAACTTGATTGGTCAGAAGATTTTTCAGACTCACTTTTTTTTGCAAATTTACTTGTTAGATCATCAAAATCTATACTTTTAGCAACTTCATGTTCAGTCAATATAATTGAAAATGACACCTGTCACTCTAGGCAAATAAAAGATTGCAGATAATTTTTAATAGTTTTTAATTTTGAGAAGGAGCTTTCTGCTGATGCCACTGTTAAGAGTATGTTACAGGCTCTGACAACATTAAGATGAGGGATGTGGAGAGCATTGTGGAGGGGAAGGGCATACCTCTAACCCTTGCTAGGGAGAGGCAAAGATATAAAATGTAACCAAAATGTTAAGAAAAAAAGAAAAACAAACATTTGTCGGGTGTGGGGCAGACGGGAGCGGGGAGGGGATGGGCATGTACATGCATCGTGAGTGTGATGCACACCATCTGGGGGATGGACACGCTTGAAGCTCTGGCTCTAGGGGGGAGGGCAGACAAGGGCAATGTATGTAACCTTAACGTTTGTACCCCCATAATTTAAAAAAAAGATGTATTTCTGACAAATTACTTCAAAACGTAAATTTTAGTACATCTAGAGTTGATGAATCTCATGGAGCAACTTTTCCAACATTTAACTCCTCATACACATCAGTTACATGGAAGTCTAATTTTAAGTGCTAATTTATACAATGGCATTTTAATGTTTCCTCTGACTTTTCCGGTAACTTGTGAATCTCTATTTATAAGTCTGTCAATGTTTGGTTTGTAATGTAGCAGCAGTTCTCAAAACCAGAAATTCTAAATATTTGAAGAATTCTAATAACTCTGTGAAATGCTTTCTTGAAATGTCCATGCATACAATCTTATTTTGTGATGACTTACTGACACAGCTTTCTGCCTGTTCTGGTGCTCAGATGGGAAAGTTAATACTCTGTGCATTTGCCTGGGGACGGACTCTGGAGATGACAAGCAAGCCAGCCTTCCACCCCTGATCTTGGCACTGTCCCCATGTGGAACCGCTCTCCTCCTGTGAGCACAGCCCCTGCCTCCCCTGATTCTGCTGCTGCTGACACCATAGCCCCCCAATCTGAGCCCAGGTCCAGGCTCAGCCACCTCCTTGGGGCCCTGCAGGACTCTAAACTCCCCCAAGGCATGCATCTGTGTGCATAGCCCACTCTGCCTGAAGCCTGGCAGTCACACATAGGCTGCTCCTGGACCACAGCCCTGTGTGCATGCTGCCACCAGGCACACCATTTGTGCGCATGTGCGTGCTCCATTGTCCCAGTGAACTTCATCTACAAAACACAAGTTAAAAGATAAATCATGAAGAATATTTAGCCAGTAAATGCAAAGCATTAAACTAAGCACAGGGCCCTTCTGAGCAGAAGACTCTGTGCAGCCTAACAGGTTCCCGAAGCCGGCCCCGCCCCTCTGTGTCACACACTGTGCTGAATCTTCTGTGAGAAAGGTCACACAGTGGAGTCAAACTTGCTGGTTCAAATTCAGACTCCCAACTGACCAACTAGAGTTGCAAAGCCCCAGTTTTCTTCTCTGTCAAATGGGAATAATAACAAGCCACAACTCAATTGCTATAGGAATTGCTTTATAGCAATCCACGTAAAGCTCTTAGCACAGTGCCTAGCACAGAGTAAATGCACAATAAATTATAGCTCTCAATATTTTGTTACCTATGACAAGAGGCAAGAGAGCCTCATGGTTAAGAGTATTGCTGTGGTTAAGATTATTCCCGTCTGGAATGCAATTCTGGTGCCACTAACTGCTTACTGTAAGTCCAAGCAAGCTAATCTCTCCATGCTTCAAGTTCCTCATCTGTAATAAAACTCAATGGTTAGAACATGTAAAGAACTTAGAAAAATGCCTGGTGCATTATAAGTACTCAGCTATGTTAGCTATGAATATTTTTCATTATCATAATTTATTCCTCACAACAACCAGAATAGGTATGTGCTGTTATGCCCACTTCATAGATGAGAAACTGAAACTCTGAGAGGTCACATAGCAGTTTACCTAAGGTCACGCTGCCAATAAGGGTAGAACTAGATCTCAAGCACAAGGCTATACAACCTCTATCCAGTTTGGGCGGATTCCAAAAGCTAAGGTCATAATCCTTGCTATTCCCCCATATAGAGAACATTCTAAGCAGAACTGATCTAGTTAATTTGGTGGTGAGGGTCCCACATCTCCCACATTACTTCTGCAAATCCACAGAAAACTTCTGGCTTTAACTGATTTCCAAAATCCTTTCCATCCAGCTCTAACATCCTATAAAAGTCAAAATTGTATTACATCACCTCCTTGGCTTTTCTTTTTTATTTTCTGAGTATATATTTTTTAATTTTTTTGTTTACAAAATATAAGGGGGTACAAATGTTTTTGTTACATAGATAGCTTGTATAAAGTTTAAGTGAGGGCTTTTAGTGTGTTCATCACCAAAATAGTGTTCATTATACCTCCCCTCTCATCCCACCCCACTAACTTGGTTTCCAATGTCCTTTATATCTCTTTGTGCCTGTGTGTACCCATTGTTTGGCTCCCACTTATTAGTGAGAACATAAGTTGTTTGGTTTTCCATTTCTGAGACACTTAGGACAATGGTCTCCAGTTCCATCTAAGATGCTGCAAACATTATGTCGGCTTTTCTACATGTGAATTTCACTCACCTGCAGTTTCTCCAGTATATACTGACATACCTGAACTACCTATGACAGGTTAAATGTACCAGCAGACCAATGATGATGGTGTGCAATTACATGATGCTGCTGCCTGTCAGCCTCTGACCACAAGCCCAGAGTTCAGCTTCCTCCTCGGTTGTTGCTGAGCCAGATGTGATTGTTATCTTATGGCTCTCTCCTCTTCCTCTTCTTCATTCATCCTTGGGACCCTGCTCCTCAGGAAGAGACATGTCTTGGGAGGGGCTAGGCTGGGATCCAGAGGAGCGCATGGGTGGCGGCAAAGAAAGGGCACAGGAAGGCCCCCGACAGTGAGAGAAAGTCAGGTACATAGGCTGCTAGTCCTGGCAGGGCATGGGTGTCGTTGGCCCCAATCTGGGGAGGACAGCCCTTCCCAGTAACAAATCTAAAAGAGGTGACTCTCCAGAAGTTATTACTAGTGTCATTCTTCAAATTGTAAAGATAAGATTGTGGTATGTTATGTGGGAAACTATACTTATACATTTGATAACATGGAAGCTCTCTGTGAATGACTCTGTAAATTTAACTTCGATGGCATAATCCCATCTTTTTTTCTCACTTGCCACACTCTAGAGATCTCTACCTGACAGTTAAATATATTTCTAACTTCATTCTTTTTGTCCGCTTCACAGAATTCTATCATAAGACTATATCATGATACATGGAATAGATGTACATTTAAGTAGCTTCTAATTTACTACTACAAACTAGTCAATGAAAATGCTTTCTGCACAAATGTCAATATCCTATATGAGGGATTCCTAGACCTGAAATACCAATCAAAAGGCATGACAGATGCTGCCCCACTTCTGTCCATAAAGGACACACCAGCTTTGCAGGGTATCCCTACAAAGTGTGAGAATGCCTGACCTTCACACCCTTCCCAATCCTGTATTCTTATCTAACTTTTGTAATATGTGGATAGTTGGATGAAAAAAAGGATATTACTTTTCAACTTACCTCCCCCGAATGCCAGCAAAATTTAGCATCTTCTCGGGTGTTTTTAGTTATTTGTACTGATTTTTTCTGTGAATTGCCTGTGCATTTCTTTAACCATTTTTCCTACTGTCTTATTCAAACTGGTCTGTAGAAACGCTATATATCATGGCTAATTACCAGTAGTCAATTATTTATGTTAAAATATTTTCTCCTAGTCCGTTGCTTGTCATTTTACTTTGCTTATGATATTTTCTTACTGTAAAGACGTTAATATATTTTACGTAGTCAAATAAATAATTTATGTTTTCTGGGGTTTTTTCCCCTTGCCTAGCCCCAAATTACAAAATAAGTTTTCTATTTTTTATTTCAATACTTTCATAGTTTTGTTTTTTATAATAATACTCTTATTCCATCTGGGTGTCCTGTGTCCCAGTTCCACTCTCTGTGTTTGTTTACTGAATTGGAGTTGCTCGGGGTTTCTGTTGGGAAGAATGACTCATTGCTGTAGTGCCTTTCCCAAGTGTGTTTTAGCTTAAGGTATCTTTTGTTCTGGTTTCTGGAAATAGGATCCATCTGCTTACTAACCTCTAGGCAGCCCTCACTGGTAGCCTCTTTCTTATTTCTAGCACTACTATGCTTTTATTTGCATTTTTATATCTTCTTTTTCATGTCAATGGAATTTTGGAAGAAAATTGGCTATAAATGCATATGCTCAGTCTGCCATCTGGAATGGACGCATCTGTGTATATCTGTCCTCAGAAATATTTCTATTATAAAATAAAAATATGTACATAATAGAAAATTTGGAAGATACAAAAGAAGCACCAAAAAAAATTAAAATCAACCATGATTACTCAATAAGAAAAAATGTTAAGATGGTGAATTCAATTCCAGTGTTTTTAATGCATGTAAATAAAATTTTCATAGAAAACTAGTAATAGGATCACAGCATCTAGTCTTGTACTATGTTTTTAAAACTCATATGTGAAGAACATTTTCCATATCTTTGAAAAACATGATTTTATAAAAATGGTTATAGAGTATTCCACCTGCACATACTTCTTTGAAATTAATGATCCATTTATTTTCATTAATATACTTATTTCCTGAAAAGGTAACATATTCACAAGATTCAATGGAGTGAAAAGTCTCCTTCTCACCTGTGACTCCCAGTGACCTGATTTCCCTCCTGAAGGCCACAGACAATACCTAATTATTTGGTGAAGAAAGATAAAGTTGGAATTGGGTCAGAGGATATATACTTTCTAGCTCTTGATACGTATTTGTTTTCCAAAACCGCATAATTTACACTACCCCCACCTGAAGACATCCTCTTTTTAAAAATTATCTGTCAATTGGAAGTCAAGAAATGTTTTAATATGCATTTCTTTGGCTCAAAGGTCAAAAAAATCTCGAATAAGTTTAGATCACATTTTCATATGTTTATTGGCCCATTGCGCATCTCTATTAGAGATTGTCCATTCTTATCCTTTGCGGAAAAGGACCCTTTAGAAATCCTTTCTTAGCGCTCAGGCCTATGGTCAGTCCTCTGAATTCTCCCCACATTGACTTGGGGCCTCTGGCTCCTTCCGCTGTATCATCACAGCAGCCCCCAAGACGTACTCCCACATTTGGTCATTGACGAGATTTCTAAAAACTCTGGAGATTTCTTTCTTGAGGTCCACCCAGGATTTCTGACCAAAAAGAAGAGTGACAGCCCAGGATTCTGCTCAGAGAAGCCACGAAGGTGACGGAAGGCTGGTGTTTTCCAATGTCCATCCATCTGAACCCTTGCAGGCAGGCTGTGGGACCTGAGGCCCATCACCCAACTCTTCTGTGCCTCGGTCCACTCTCACTTGCAGGTGCCGCTCACCCCCACACCTTGGTCCATTCTTTCTCCTATGAAGGCTCGTAGGGTGCCCCTCTTCTGACTCAGGAAGCACCTGGGGTGCATGTCTCCCACCCGCACAGTACAGTTCCCGAATGTGTCTGCCCTCCCCCTTAGCAGCTCTGCGGCTCCCCGGAGCCCTACACAGCAGTGTCCCTAGGTGATGGTGGCTGACCTGAAACCGACGCGCGCACACTGTGCCCATTCCCATTCCCGCGCGCCGCCCACAGCTCTCGCCGCTGCCTACAGAACGCAAGACACCTCCTAAGCACTGGAAAGACAGTCAACGCTCTTCCCTGCACCTACTTTTCCAGACTTACATGACCTGCGTGTTTCTTCTCTCACCCAGATAAGAACAAATGTACAACTCCTGTGACCCAGATCTGTCCCAGATGTAGGCTGGCTCAGGCTGCTCTCCCGGAGCCTGGACACTTGTTCCTGTCCTACCCAGCTCTGGGATGAATTCCAAACCCAGCCTTGTCCTGATTCACCGTTTTTCTTTCAACATTCCACAATTTATTGTCATTTTGGCTCCTCATTCCACCCATCAAATTCCACTCTCCATTGTAAGCATCTCAGCGGTGATATGCTTATATTAGATCTTTCGTTAATTTTATTCATGAATAAGTCTTTTTTTTTTTT
>VBSM01001124.1:6765924-6787669 GCA_008086735.1 Cheirogaleus medius
CTCCCCCCGCCCCCACCGCCCCCAATTCACGTCTTTCCTCCCAAGCTGTGGTCGTCAGCTTGTCTGCCCGCCCGCCCCTCCCTACCCGCTCTGGTCCGGGCCTTTACCTGGGCGGACTTGCTGCCGGCCCTGGCCTGGGAAGCGGCGAGCGCCTGTTCACGCTGCGCCCGAGCTGGCTCAGCTTTCCCCTCGGTGGGCCGCGGGACCGAGACACCAAAGAAGCCCTCGGCCGCGTGAAATTTAACACACCCCGTAACTTTCTGGGAAAGAGTCTTTACGATAATGTGGAACCATACATTCACTTTTGCTTGTAAGTCTACTTACTACAACCACATTTCACTGGAGTAGCCAGGGATCGCTAATACCTGTGCTAGCAGCAACGCCAGCAATCGCTGGGCAGCGTGGTGAGTGACGTGGAGCAGGTGGCGGCGTCTTCAGAGCCTGGGGAAGGGATTTCTGGAGCTGATAGCCAATCGGACGGGAAAGGTTTAGAATATCTAGTTACTTCACTCCAAATACTTTATACAAATAGGATTTTATATTTCCCTCTCCAATCTCAGATTTTAAATAGTAATGCAAAATTAAAGAACAGCGGTGCAAACCTAAAAGGAGAGAAAAGTGAAGCCGAAGATGTAGCAGTTAGGTCATAAACATGATATGGTCAAGACTTTGAACATAAAATTAGTCGGCAGAACTCGTGATTATTATGGAGAAAGGCTAACGGTGAGGAAATAGTGAACTTATCTTTTGGGTTGAATTTGGGCGAGGTGGTTACAGTTCCTGATGATCAAACATTTTTGTTGTGTACAGCACATGCAGCCATGCAAGTTTGTGCCAAGCTTAGGGCCAGGTAAGAGAGTTGGGCAAAGATACAGTCCCGGTGGGTTCCTCCCCCTTTCTGAGTTCAGAGTCTGCTGCCAGGAGAGCAGTTCAAAGCACGCATCTCAGTTACTTTAACTATTTCAGATAGCAAGAGCTCCGAGGACTAAGAAAACTCAGAGGAAATGGACAACTATGTCTTTATATGAGTCTACCTTTCTTTATAGGTGTCAGCCAGAACATGTCTTCCAACTGGCAGTCAGCAAAGAAATTGCTCATTTTCTTAGCAAAGTTGCTGCTTACTCTCCTGGAGGCTGTGGTTTTCACCCTACTCCCCAAGCGGCGGAAGAGCGTTGCTGGTGAATTAGTGCTGATCACAGGTGCGGGGAGTGGCCTTGGGAGGCTCTTAGCCTTGCGGTTTGCCCGCCTGGGGTCTGTGCTTGTCCTCTGGGATGTCAATAAGGAAGGGAATGAGGAGACAAGCAAGATGGCTCAGGAAGCTGGAGCCACAAGAGTGCATGCCTATACCTGTGACTGCAGTCAAAGGGAAGAAGTGTATAGAGTGGCCGATCAGGTAACTCGTGGGTTCTTACTGTTATTCTTTGATATACATCAATTAATTGCTTTGTTCATTTGCCTTTCTCAGTGCCTGTTAGCCTATCTGCAATGTCCCTTTAATTTAAAAAATATTCTGGGGGAGTGGGAATTAGGATTTTTGAGGTCTTACTATACTCAAGACACAGTGTTAAGTATCCCACATGTATTAAAACCCTATAAAGCCCATTATTATTACCATTTCACAAATAAGGAAACCAAGGCTTAGGGCAGGCATGTAGCTTACTTAAGAAACACATCCAGTAAGGAGCAAAGCTACAGCTGACACTTGAGTCTATTGACACCTGAGTACCTTCTCCTAACCACTAACTACACTGACTATACTTGCCCCTATTACAGTATAAGTCTAGGGTAGGTGGAGGCAGCCCTCTTTGATGATAAAAGAAGTTGAGATACAGAGATATTACATAACCTGCCCAGGGTCACAGAGCTAGGGCATGACTGAGCCAGGATTTGAATTTGTATTTAGGCTGATTTTAAATCTAGGCTATATCTGGCTCACTACAATGCCTCACATTTGAGTGTGTATTTCTCATAAGTGATCATAAGAAAATCAGAATCTTTCATTCATCCTATAGACTCTTAACCACATTTGCTTCTTTGGTGATTGTACAGATGCTTATATACAGAAAACTTCAGTAAACCAGAGCTCCAGTATGCCCACTGGAAGGATTTTCTGAGTTTGTAGAGGCACATACATGTCCCTCATAAAGATTTCTGTGCCCTCACCTTGGCCTGCATATTTCACACATTGCTCTCCTGATACTTTGTGTTTCCCAGAGTTTAGTGAGGAGGAAGAATCAGACAAGCCAGCCATGAGCAGCCCGATTAGCTTGTAAAGTTCTTCCACAGTTTCCAGGCTCCACTGGTATCCCCCCACTAAGGTTGTAGGTGAGTTTTTTACTCTGAATCACAGGCTGCTCAGTACAGGCTGGAGATCCAAACCTGACAATCTCACATAGTCTTTCGCTGGGATCACCCTTCCAAATGTTGCTAACCTGCAGTTTTTGCTACTGCCCACCTCACAAAGTCAGCTATTTATGTGCTAAGCACCAATCACGTGGCACGGTGACTTACACTGACTATGAACAACTTGTCTGGCGGGTCTTAAGCAATAACTGGTTCGTATTCGAATACTGCAGATCATCACATATGGGGCAAAGTCATAGGAAGCACTGTAAATAATTACTTCCCTCTTCCCTGTACCTGATATTTCGTTCTGAGCCAGGTGCTTGGCTTCAGAAATGGTCAAACATGTCATATTACTAGCTTATTTTTGAACTTTTATCTCTTTGGGGTCTTTGAGAGAATTATTTATGTGCTCTTCTATATTCAGGGGAAACGAATAGTTCGCCATCCTTATAAACCAACCATTTCCACTTTTTATTCTGAATAGAAGGAAAGTACCAGAGAATTTTTAAGAAGTATCCATTAGACAAGTAATAAAGGAGAAAATTTTCAGAGTGGTATGACAGTGTTTCCTCTCTGCCAGGTCCCCATAACTTTGAAAGCTTGTGTCCTTCTGTCATAGATAAGCCCCAAGTTCAGAAAGTTTATCCTCAGAGAGAAGAAAACCAGCCAATTAATGAAAACAGACAGGCAGATTCTAATCTGTGCTGTGTGTTTAAAATACATACAGTCATTCACTGCATAATGACATTTTGGTCAACAGACAGACCATGTATATACAATGGTGGTCCCGAAGGATTATTGCAGTATCTTTACTGTACCTTTTCTATATTAGATATATGTAGATACACAAATACTTATCAATCTGTTACAATTGCCTACAATATTTAGTAGAGTAATGGTGCTGTACAGGTTTATATAGGATGGCTGTACCATGTAGCCAGTGTGTGTAACAGACTATGCCATCTTGGTATGTGTACGTGCATTCTGTGATGTTCATGTGACAATGAGATCATCTAATGATATGTTTCTCAAAAGGTATCCCCATCATTAAAAGATACATGACTCTATTTTCTTTCTTCCTCTGTTTGTTCCCTGCTCCACCTGCATCTCCATGTCTGCTAGGTCTAGATCTATATGACATTTGGCCATAATGTTCTGTCCCATCACATTGATTAAAATGATATGCCACTTATACAGAGCATAGGACAAAGTCAGTAATCACTGAGTCTAGGAACATCTCTAATTACAGAAGGAAAATAGCATTTCAACATTGGAACCATCTTAATAAGAGAGGAAGAAATGAGAAGAAAAGCATAATAATTGGATCTCTAGTGTACTGTAGACTCAGCAAAGGAAATAAATTTTGTTTTTAGGGTGCATAAATTCAGTCTAAATTAATAAAGATAAAAAATATATAAAACTGTGGGAAAATAAAACCTAGATCATATAAGGAATTACTACATTGGTGGTGGTGTTCTTGTTATTCAATTCAGGTTAAAAAAGAAGTTGGTGATGTTTCCATCCTAATCAACAATGCTGGAATTGTAACAGGCAAAAAGTTCCTCGACTGCCCAGATGAGCTTATGGAAAAGTCATTTGATGTGAATTTCAAAGCACATTTATGGGTAATTATTGTTTCTTCTCATAATAAATGTAAAGTTATTCTGGCATTTAGAAGTACTTTCCTCCTGCTCTTCTTCAAATTAGCCTCTAAGTCACAGATTTCTCAATTTTGGACTTGTCCTGGTCTCGCCAGTTGTCCTTTCCTGATCCCACTTAATGGACAGCTCTCATAACCTCGGCTCAGGGAATCCTACAAAGACAGAACTGTCCTCATGATCATACTACCATTTATTGGTGGCTGTCAAATGTTGGGGTTTTCCCAGGCAGCTCACATATATTTCTTAAAACAGCTCAGTGAGATAAGGAGTCAGAATTTAAAAGATTTGCTCCAGGCTATATAGAGAATGACTGCACTTAGACATGACCAGGGTAACTGCATAATTTGCCTAAGCTGAGACACTTTTGAAAGGGGGCATTATTAATTAACAAGCATTAATCAGGTCTATTCTGGGCAAACCAAGACCTATGGTCACCTTACTCAGTACCCAACCCAAGAAAGGAGAGGTTCTACCAGCAGCTCTGATGACCACATGCCACCAGTGCCAGGGGCACAGCCCTGACTTGTAAAGTGCTGCACTCAACTCCAGAAGTTTCATTTTCCTGGCTTTCGCTGAGACCAGCTGTGTCAGGCCTCCCCTGCCATGCATGTGCCCTCTTGCTGCCTTTCCCAGCTTTTGAACCGTTTGGTTCCAGCTCTGCTCACACATTCCATTCCCTGGGCAAGGCTCTCTCCTTCTGGGAGTATTTGCTGGAGACTCTGAGCACCCCCCTGCATTCTCCTTACACTTTCCCACCCAACTCTTCTTCGGCAGCCTTCAAGTGTAATTTGGAGCTTATGGACTTTCTGTCCCCCACTTCCACCAAAAATGTAATGGTGCTGGTGGTGTTCTTGGTGTTTTGCAGGGTACTCAAGAGAAAAACAAAGATTCAGAACTTAGTGGCCACCATGTTCCTATATGAACTACTGTAAATGATTTCCCTTGTCCTAAATGTCCCCCTCCTTTGTGTTCATACTCAATATGTAGTTAGAAGGAAGAAGACCATGATCCCTGTGGAAGTCTCGACTCCATGGCCGTGTGTTCTTGTCCTATCTCCCTGTTTTCCCCCAGTCTCCTTCATGGTCTCCTCTGCCTCTCTTTCTCTCTCTCTGCCTCTAGCTGTTCCTTAAATGCTGGTGTTTCCCAGATCCCTACCACCCCCTTGTATCCTCTCACTCTGTTCACTCTATCTGGCCAAGTTCACATACATCCTTTGAGCACCTGCACATTGCCAGGTACCGAGGTAGTGACTTAATTGCTAGAAGGTCTGAGAGCTGGCAGACCCTGGACACAGGGAGCTTTTTATTATGCTGCACTGTTTCCTTCGCTGTGCTTGTTTTGATTTTCCTCCTTTCGCTCCACCTGTTAGTGTCTCTCTGAGACTTACTGCAAAACAGGCAAGCACAGGATGTTTGGCCTTTGTAGGAGATCCCTTTCCTTACCTCCTGGTTGTCTTCAGATGTGATTAATTACAACTTTGTTGCTGGAGACATTTTCTCCAAAAGCTTATTTCTCTCTTTTACCTTCTTTCTCCAGGTCCCACTCAGAGGTAAAGGTGTTCTACAGTACTCAGTCATACCTTATTTAAAACAGATACTCTGTTTTATGAAATAGAATAAAAATAAGAAACCGTTGTTTGGCCAGGCACAGTGGCTCACACCTGTAATCCTAGCATTTTGGGAAGCCAAGGCGGGAGGATTGCTTGAGGCTAGAAGTTCAAGACCAGCCTGAGCAAGAGCAAAACCCTATCTCTATTAAAAATAGAAAAATTAGCTGGGCATGGTTTTCGTGCCTATAGTCCCTTCTACTGAGGAGGCTGAGGCAGCAGAATCGCTTGAGCCCAGGAGTTTGAGGTTACAGTGAGCTATGATGATGCCACTGAACTCTAGTGTGGGCTACCAATGGAGACCCTATCTCAAAAAAATAAAAATTCAAAAATTCAAAAAAGTAGAGATGAGTTTAAAACAAAGTGCTCTTGTTAAATTGAAGCCAAGAACAGATAGTCCTATGAACAGTGTTCAGGGAAATTTGGAATTCAAAATTAAGCCAAGGGGAAAAAAGGCAATATAAATCTAAACAATCATATCTTTGAGTACTCATATCAGTTTTTGGATTGTGGTTGCCTTAATTAATATTGTCTTATACTACTTTAATTCTTAATATTTTGTTGTTAAAAGTCGAATGTGAGCAAAAATATAAGCCTGAATTTTTAGTAATATTAGAATTGCCATAGGGAAATATTTATTTAGCAGGTTAAAATGGTTACTTTCCAGATGTTTTAAGTGTTTATATCCCAGTGCCTTCCGGTATTTTTATGAGCTGAAAAAAGGATTTTTTAATCACAATGATCCTATAAACATCTATGAAAAGTATACAGTGTGGCATTAAATAATAAAAGTTTTCCTTTGCTCTTCTTAGACTTATAAAGCCTTTCTCCCTGCTATGATTGCTAATGACCATGGACATTTAGTTTGCATTTCAAGTTCAGCTGGATTAGTTGGAGTAAATGTGCTGGCAGGTAAGAGAAAGATAGTACATTACAATTGCAAAATTCCTTATAACCTTAACTTACATAATAGCTCTTAATAATAATCATTGACTTGATGCAGTAATAATAAAGGATAATAAGCTAAGAAGTATAGTCAATAAGATAAGACTATATTGAGAATTTCATTGTGCAGCAAAACTGCCCATCAGATACACTTACATGAAGTTGGATGGTGTCCTTTGGAATCATTAGGTCTTATGTAATCCCCTGGGTTTAAAAGAGAGAAAGAGGCCTCGGTAACAGATTTTCTTGCACAAGAGATCGACACAAGAACTGTCCCCCAAGCTTCACCTGGCACTGCTACCAGGATATTAGGGAGAACCACCCTGCCTTCTCCTGAAGTTTCCATGCAGAGGTCTTCTCTGCTGTGAGTTTGGAGAAAGTATCTTCACCTCAAGAAACCGAAAATTAACCTCTTTGCTTTTCCACTAGTTGAAGGCCTGCAGGAAGTGGTGGTCATTTTCATCTCCCTTGCAAACAGCCAGCTGACTTAATAGCAGTGGTGAGGGGCAAAGAAATCCACCGAGATCCTCTGCCAAGGAGACCCACCAAGGGAACTGGCTCTAGGAGGAGCAGAAACCTTGACCTTACCTACCAGGGCATCCCCTAGAACAAATGTCCTGCATCCTGGCTTACACAGATTGCAGCGACTCATTCAACGCACTGTAGCAGAAACACTCAGATAGCAGATGCTTAGCAAATGGGACAGTTTGCCAAATGGATGCTTCCTAATGCTTTTGAGCTAAGTGACTTAGTTCAGGATTCACAAAACTAGTCTTAGCTCAGTATGTCTGTTACATGAATAGGTTTTTCAGAGTGACCAGTTACCCAAAATACCGCCAGTCTATCCCCCTTAGATCCTGGACTTCCCTTCCTCTCTCTGTCTTAGAATTTATCAGGTGCTATTATTGCCCCTCTTATATGTCTGACAATTCACAAGCCTTTGAAATCATACAGGCATCTTTACAGCTACCATCAGTCCTTTTTCAGACTCAATATTTCTATCTTCAGATACAAGACTTTCGCACCCCCAGCTCACCTTAGAAACAAGTGTAAGCCTTTTGTTTTCCCATCAGGTGGGCCTTGGCTCCTGTGCATCAGAGGCACCAGGGATGCTAGTTTAGAATGCACATTCCCTGGGCCGTGGATCATATCCGTTTATCAGGCTCTCAAGGGCAGAGGAGCTCAGGGAGCTGGATTTCTACCAGGTGACCCGGATGATCCTGGAAGCTGTTCCAGATCCTTCTCTCCCCTTCCCTGCCTCTAGCCCCTGCCCCACCGTCTGGGCAGCACTGGGGCTAGACAGCCCCCTGCCTGGCACTTGTAACCTGGATCTTGCCAGTTGTAGCATTAATAACTGCACCACGGCATAAGTAAGTACGCCTCTTCTGACTGTGTGAGGCCAAGGAAGGCACTAATCCACCTAAACGCCATTTCTTCTCCAAATCTTTTCACTCAGTGAACTCTATACTCAGGTGTGTTTTTGAAGCATGTGTTAAAGACAGCTCAAAGCAGACATAAATGCCATTTTCCAGTTCCCCCTTCCCTGCATTTTCAAGGTATTTAAGAGGCAGAGGTTGAAGCTACCAAGTCTTTTGTTGTTTTTTTCTGGAAGTGGAAGAAAGAGTTACAGTTGGAAGAAAACTTAATCTGAGAATCATGACCCATGCTAACCTCTCTTGCCTAGATTCCTACACTGCTTAGTGTTTTATTTCTTCTCTTGTATGTCTTCATGCCCCAATGGGGTTGCAGTTTTTTGAGACAGGGACTGGACACACATCTTGTGCCCCATGTGTTAATAACAGCTAGCACCGGGGCTGCCAGTTCAGTGACTTTGTAAGTGAAGTCTAGCAGTGTGGCCCGTAGGAGCATCTCTGCAGCCCTTCTTATCCTGGGAGCCACTGGTCCTTACCAGATGAACTGCAGTTGGCCATATCCCTTCCCACTCACTGCTCATGCCTTCCGGTGGGAGTAGACCAAGATTATACAAAGGGAAAACTCACATGGTTGTCACATTCTGTGTTGCTGTTAGTGTTATGAGTGAACCTTAATGGAATGTCATTTTAAAATTGAAGATATACATTATCGGTGTTTGTCTTTTTCAGATTATTGTGCAAGTAAATTTGCAGCGTTTGGATTTGCTGAATCTATATTTGTAGAAACATTTGCTCAAAAACAAAAGGGAATCAAAACCACGATTGTGTGCCCATTTTTTATAAAAACTGGAATGTTTGAAGGTTGTACTACTGGGTAAGTAAGTCCTTTGATCGCAAAGAAAATACATTCTGAAAAATGATTGGCTGTCTATTTGACTGTGTTTTACCTGTTTTTTAAAGTTGTCTGAAAGATAGTTTTCTAGGGTCAGCATGATTTATACGTGGTTTCAAAATTCTTTCTTTGTATGTAAGACACTGAGTTGATCAGGAACGGTTTATCAGAGCAGTGTCTGCCCAGACAGCCTGGGTCTGCTCCTCCATCTCCTGGGTCCTCCTGGCCACATCCCCTTCCTGCCACCTAGTCCCTTTTACTTTCTCTGATTGCATGAGGACTGGAAATCTTTGAAGGAGCACCATCTTAGTCACACTGAAGGGGCTGCTGTAACAGAATCCCACACACTACGTGTCTTCACTAACAGGAACAACTTCTCACAGTTCTGGAGGCTGCAAGCCCAAGATCACAGTGCCCACAGGCTCTTCTCATAAGGGCACTAATCCCATTCATGAGGGCCCCCCCTCAGTGACGTGGTTACCTCCCAAAGGCCACGTCTCTAAATACCAACATGTTGGGAATTTGGGCTTCAACATGTGAATTTTGGCAGGGGATGCAAACACTCAGTCCATAGCAGGCACAAATGCCCAATTCTGCATCTCAGGGAGACGGCAGGCAATGTCATCAACAGCTTGCTTTACAAACATTTAGAACATTTGTTTAATATGGCTTCACATGTATATATATTGTAACATCCATATATTGATTAGAATCATCATTTTCCATTTCAAATTCTAGTTATATTATTACTCTCTGCATTGATAATAACAGAGTAAATATAAAAACAGATGAAATCCGGAAGGGAAAGAAATAAGTGATAATGTCTTAACAATGTTTTATCCCAAATTTTAAAAATTATTTTTATTAATTAATTTTGGGGTTTTTTTTTGTGTGTGTGTGTGTGTGTTTTAATGCCCTAGCTCTCCTTCTCTGTTGCCGATTCTGGACCCAGAATATGCAGTCAGAAAAATAGTGGATGCTATTCTGCAAGAACAGCTGTACTTGTACATGCCAAAGTTTTTGTACTTCATAGTGTTTTTAAAAAGGTAACAATATCAGCTTCTATTATTTCCCTAATGTGCCAATCAATAGTTTATTCCAAATCCCACCAGGAGGAGCCACTTAAAAAATATCTGTTACATTAATGAATTTTAGAAAGGAAAATCTCCTAAGCCCTACTGTGCCCATTGCTGACACAATCCCAAATGCGTGTAGCTGCCCCTGTGAGTCAAGAAAATGGGGCCGGACCCTTCCTGCCACCTTAGTATTGTATTGTTGTCCAAAAGACCCGGATTTACTGAATGATATGGAAAGATCAAAATGATTCCTTGTGCTCATCAATAATCATGTTGGGATAGATACCGCATCAGTGCTTCCTCAAGTATAGGGCCCCACGTCAAGGCCCGAAATGCTTCAGAAGTGTGTGGTGTGGGTACGAATGGAAAGAGATGATACATTTGAGCTGTGGGATGTTTAAAAACATGAGGGGGAAAAACTTAAAGGAAAACCAGCTCTTAAAAGCACAGGCAAGTATTGTTGCCCGCCTCCCCTGCCCCTCGTTGGGTCTCAGTGCCAAAATGTGTCAGCTGCGGTTTCTGAACGCTTGACCCCGCGGTGCCGAGCTGCTGAAGCAGCTGCTGATGCCCACAGTCTCGTCAGTCTCTAGCCTGGAATGGGTCATCGCATGCTACTTCTCCCTGGGGCTTTCTGCTCTGCAAGGAAGCACCTTCCACATTGGACCACTCCTCCTGCTGAGTTGAAATCTGTCTTGTTTTAAAGTTCTCTTGTTGCTTCAAGCTTTGCCCTCCAGCTCTATGTGTAATTCCTTTCCTCTTGATAATGACAATTCTTCAGTTATTTGAACATAGATATTATACCTCATGTCCACCACAGGGCAGGCCAGCAGCCATTGCCCGTACTGCATACAAAAATTTCTTTTCCTGTTAGCTAATTATATCTCTTTATACAGTGAACCAAAAGTCATTCTTGTACCCTGTCACTTTAACAGGCTTCATCTGGCACAGAAGGGGTCAGTGTGGCTGATGGAGGCTCTGTGGGGCAGGGCAAAGGGTTTTTGACAAGCAACTTGAAATCTGGGTTTATGATCCCTCTGCTTATTGAGTCTGTGAGTCTGAGCATGCCCTTCATTCTTCAGGCCTCAGTTTATTCATTTATGATGTAGAGACAATGTTTGTCACAGCTTGTAGATTAATGCGAAGCACTGTCTATTGGACAAGGTGCGTGTTCACAGCACAGTGAGTACTTCTTGCCTGATAGCAGATTGTAGTAGAGTAATGGCAACTGTGAGAACATGGCATTTAATCTTTCTACTTTGAATAGTTGTGGAGATTATGTTTATTTTATGACATATTAGTTCTGGGCCACATTTTGAGGGAGGGCTAGATAGTTCCTGAGAGGGCTATAGGAAACAGGAAGGGGCTCAATGAAGGAGATCACATCAAACACTCCTTCAAACATTCATTCAACGAACATTTAGAGAGTGCTGTATGTGTGTCATGGCATTGCCCACCGTCCTAGGATCTGGGGTTACAGCAAAAAATAAGACAGACAATAGTCCCTGCCCTTGTGGAAATTATCTTCTTGGTGGGTAGGTGGTAGGGAGGAAATAAACAAAAAGGTAATGTAAAACATAAGATCATAAGTGCTGTGAAGAAATATAAAGCAAGAAAAGGGAGTGGTGGGTAGAGGGCTGCAAGCTGAGATTTAATTTTAAGTATGGTGTTTGGGGGTGTCTTACCAAGGTAACACTTGACCAGTGCCCTGAAGTTGGGAAGGGCACAAACCACCTGGAGATCCTTGAGTGCCAAACAGGGACAGTGAGCACGGGGTCCTTTCCCTTACCCCACCCTCAGAACACGTCCCACCTTTCCTGTGCCTGCTCACTCCTTGCTCTGGGGTGTTGGATTTCAAGGTCAGTGGGTCAGAGCATCCCGTCGGGATGGTGATCCTGTGTGCATATGGCTTGCAGAGGGGCAGGTCAGGATGGAGAAGCACGAAATCTTAGTTCAGTCTTGCCAAAGGTGGAAGGAGCTGTTGCATCTCATCCTCACAGTAGTCCCAGAAAGAAAGGTCTACGACTTCATTTTACACTTGGGGAAACTGAGGCCTGCAAGCTAAGTCAGTTGGCCGAGTTGGCCTTGCAAATGACAGAGCCAGGATTCCAGCAGGCCCGTCTGCTTCCAAAGCCTGCCTCTATTCCACAGGACTTCACTGCTCCTTCTCTGGCATAATACAGTGTAGGGACACTTTGGAAACTTAAATGCGAAGTGACTTGATTGACTCAAGTAAAATCAGCAGAGCCATCCAGGCCCTGGGCAAGCGTCCTCTCATATCGTGGACAAGGGCCGGATGACCCTGGGTTGGGTAGCATTAAGACAGCATAGCACGTGCATGAGGGAATGACTTTATCTGCAACAAGAGGTGATACTGCGTTTCAGCCAAGCTGGTAAAGAATGATAACCAAGAAAGTTTACTCTTGTGTTCTCTTTAGCTTCTTGCCCGTCAAGACGGGACTGCTCGTAGCTGACTATCTGGGCGTCTTTCATGTAATGGATGGTTTCTCGGGCCAAAAGAAGAAACTATAAAGACCAACTCTAAGGCTGATGTCATCTGATACCCGACTTTATACATGCCTGTTTCAATGAAGAAAAGCATTTTTGTCCAACAGTAGAATATACCTGGAGTCCACAAGTACCATTCTTATTCTGTTATCTGTACTAGAATTTTCAACAAATACTTTTAAAAATAATGTTGCTATCACCTTTTATGTTGACTTTTGTTTTTTGTTGGTTTTTTTCCCCCGAAAAAAGAAGACCCATTGTTGTCATTTCCATTAGCAACAGATGTGAGAGAGAGCTGCCCAGAGCTTGGTCGCTGGGCCTGTGGCGCAAAGGAGCAGGTGGGGTGTGGGGGAGCCTGCTCTGGGGAGCGGGGGGAGGGGAGGAGCACGGGCAAGCGCCGGCTGGGGTGCCCTCTCCACCCTGCTCTGAGCACCAGCCTACAGCACCTAGTGCGGACAGGACCTGCCTCCTGTGCCCTTTTCTCCAAAGCAGCTACACAGAACTTCCTTCCGAGTGTCCTGGGTACTCAGACCAAGTGCCAGTCTGGCTCAAGGCCCGCGGCCGCCTCTCTGGGCATTCCCCGAGTGACCCACATCAGCAGGGATCCCAGACCAAACCTAAATAGCATCACTGTTTTTTCCAGACAAGAGCAAAGCACAGTTGTTTCTTACTATGAAAATGAAATTCTACTGAGTTAGACTTACTGCTACCTATTAATCCAAAAGCATAATCAAGTGGCTAATTTGAGTATTTAACTTAGTATTTCAAGCTGGGATTCAGATTGAGGTATTTTTCCACAGAATGGGCAATTTTAGGCATTTGTACTCATCAGTGCTGCCCTCACTTCACATCTATTGTATTCTTACAGTTTAATCAACTGGCAAAGTGCTTTCATGCTTTGGAGATTAACTATAAAAGCAAGATTAAGAAACATATGTTAATTATCATATCCCTGGAAGTCCTTCCCAGGCTGGTGGGGGCACCTGCCTTGCAAGAGAAATGGCAGCCTTTGTCCCTTGTCCTCTTGGGGGATGAGAGGTACCTTGGGAGACCCTGTAAGAGTCAAAGGAATTAGGAGTTTGATTTTTACTTTTATTTCAAAATATTAAAGGGGTACAAATTTTTTTGTTATATGGATACCTTGTATAAAGTGAAATTTAAAAAAAACAGAGAGAACAAAAGCCAGACAAATAGAAGATGGATAAAAATAAAGAACTGAGGAAGGGAAAAAATAAAACAAACAAAAAAGATTTGAGAGTTTGCATATCTTGAGGGTAAGATGCCCTTAGAGGGGCAAGAGTCTCAGGGTGTGGCATCTGGACCCCGCAGAGGACTGATCTACCTTGGGCAGCTCGCACGACCCTGAAACCTCTCCTGTATTTCCTTCCCGTTCAGAAAGCCTTTTGTAAAAAGTTGTTTTATGATAATAACTAATATTTATTGTGCCTGGCACCACACTAAGCGCTTTACAGCATTATTTCGTTAAACAAGAATATCACATCATCACTCAAAGAATGACAGTTACTTGGTGCATGCCAAAGGATAAAGGCGTTTGTTTCCCAGTGCCATCTCACTCAACTGTAAATGTGTACTGACAGGATCAAAAGGCCCTCTCAGACTAACCCTCTGATGTTCCAAATCCTTGGTTAACAAGGTTAATTAAGAGAGGAGCACAATATTGCTCCTATATTACAATTCCAGGAGCGTATATTCAGGGCCCTGCCTGTTTAGTTGAAGAATAAAGAAGAGACTCTTGGAGAATTCCATGAAACAAAGGTCCGGGGCGCAGTGGGCATCCGCCGCGTCACAACAGCGTGAACGGCAATTATTGCTAATTGGAGTGCATCCTGGCCAGACTACACCAAAGGCCTGGAATTCAATTGTGGTTTCACTCTACCCATAAAATTGTCTAAACAAATTCAGATTTACTTGAGGCGCTTCTATGAGAAGAGACCACATGTAAATTAGAGGATTCGAGAAGGCAATAAATAACAAGGTGATTTAATGCCCCTGAGGAGCGAGTGCTCTCAGCGTGTGTTTTATACCCGTTTTCATCTGAAATTTAATGCTAATGAAGCCCCACACCTAAGCAAGCCTGAGGAAGTAGAGGGGCTGTTGGACCAGGGCTGTGCCCCAGGGCAGGGACTCTGCCCTCCAGGACACACCTGCCCACACCCTGGACTCCTGGTGCTGCTCAGAAACTGAGAAGAAGGAGTTCTGAGCACCTGGTGTGTGAGGTAGACTACATCTTTCCAATAAATGTCTTTTGTAATTTTTCTTTTAAAAAGGGGGGGGGGTAGTTTGACTTGGTAAAAATGTGTGGCCACACAATTTTTTTTTTTTTTTTGGTATGGTTTTACATTGTGATTCTGTCTCAGTCAGTTCAGGCTGCCGTAACAAAATACCACAAACTGGGTGGTTTAAACAACAGAATTTATTTCTCACAATTCTGGAAGCTGGGAGTCCAAGATCAAGGTGCCGACTGATTCATTTCTGGTGGGGACTCCTCCTGGCTTGTGGATAACTGACTTCTCACTGTGTCCTTCTGTGGCTTTTCCTCGGGGTGTGTGGAGAGAGAGAAAGATCCCTCTCCATCTTCTAAGGACACCATCCCATCATGAGGGCCCCACTCTTTTGACCTCAGCTAACCGTAATTACCTCCCGAAACCCCCGCCTCCTAATACATGTGAGATTAGGGCTTCAGCATGTGGATTTGAGGGGGACACGAACATGCAGTCCATAATAAATGCCAAGATAGGAAAGGACAACCAGGCCACACATGACCTGCACACTCAGAGTCCTCATGCCAAGATGATCATAGTCTATCAAACGAAATCATTTAGAATCTCAGAGGCAGAGTGAATTGGAAATCCCTGAAAAACTCGAATTCCAACCTCTGAGAGTCAACACTTGAGAAAATTATGACCGAAAATTTGGACACCAGGCAAAAACTGATATGAGGCAACATGTCCCATGCAGAGCAGCTCTGTGAAGAGAACATGGTGGTGTAGACACCCTCAACATGTGCAGACTAGTAACCTGTCCTGGATTTATCCTGGTGTCCCCAGCTCACAGCCCTTCCAGGCTACTGAATGATCTCCCTCTGCTGTCCCTGAACAAACCATGCCTGGACCATGGAGGAGGCCTCTGCTCTGCATTCTTTCTCTTTCCCTCGTAACCTTGCTACCGTATTGGAAACCAAAGCAATAGCAGGTGCACCAGCCATGGGAGCTCACTCCTTGGGGAGGCTGCTTGTGAGGGTGCAAGTGCAGAAGGCTCTGTCACACGTGCCGGACGGTATCTGCACACCTGGGTGCCCTCAGCGGCGTCAGCACCACCTGAGCAGTGAGGGGAGCGGGGATCAAGGCAGTTCATCCCAGTGCCATCGGCGAGCGCTTCACTGGCAAGCGCTTCACTGGCGCGCCTTGGATCTGTGTTGGCCATTGGATTTTACAAAGGCTAGAGGTGAAATGCACCGGCCCTCCCCACAAAGCCAGTGGGCCGTCACCCCCTTCTGTGGGTCTGCTTCCTTCTCCCCTGGCCATGGTGGCCTTTCAGACCTTCCTTGTAAAGCCCACGTAACACCGGCACTTGTTTTTTAGGAGTGTCATTCTCTCCTACCGCTCCGACAATATCGAAGCTGTAAAGTACTAACTCCTTCAGCTCCCCAGACTGACATCGTCAAAGGCCTCGATTTCTACCTCCGCCTCCTCTCTCTCCCTCAGCCTCGGGGGGGGGGGGGGGGGGGGGGGGCGGTGCGACTGCTCAGGCTGACCCTGCAGCCGGTGCCCTCCAGGGCTTCGCTAGAGGTTCCCTCCCTCGTGTCTCACCCTCTCCAACCAGAGCTGCTCCCCTGAACCCCATAAACACACTAGAGACTATGTGAAACTCAAAACTAAATAGACTCTATGGAAACCTCCATCCCACATCTCCTCCCTCCATTAGTGACACCATTTAAAATGCAGCCTAGGGTCATCTGTCCACCTCTTCGGCTCACACTGGTGCCTGAGCCGTCCAGCTTCCATGGCTACTACATCACAGTGATTTTTGTGAAAAGATCACCAGGGATTTTATTCCTCATTATATTTTACTTCTCATGACTAACATTATTCATTTCTCAGCCCTTGATCCTGGTGACACCTCTGCCTACTGGCCTCTTCTCCTTGAATTGTCCACGTTCTTCAGGTTCTATCCTTGGATTTCTCTATGGATTCTTCTGGGGGCTCTTACCCCTGCCCGTTGCTCCTCCACACTGTCCAAGCCAGAGACCCAGGTGTATGGCTCGACTTTTACTTTTACTTTGTCTCCCACCTCCCTGTCCAGTTGGTATCCAATCCAGTCTGCTCTGCCTCCTGATCTCACTAGCCTGTTTCCCTCACTGCGGTTGCTGTATTCAGGCTTTTGCCATCTGTTCCCACTGGGGCAATAGTTTCCCGGCTGGTCTTTCTGCATCAAGGATGCTCCCTCTTTTAGGATTACACTCATCTGGAGTAACTGAAAACCCCAAGGTGACAAGAGCTTGAAGGAAGTAGAAGTATGTTTCTCTCTGATGTTTAACAAGTCTTAGGGCCGCTGTTGAGGGGTGGTAGTTGCTCCACAGTGTCAGGGACCCAAGCTCCTGTGCATGTGCTCAGCTATGCAAGTTCACAAACTGAGCATCATTGATGAGTGTGGTCTACAGTGACCCCTGAAACCTCAGCAATATGCTCACATTCCAGCCTACAGGAATCCAGAGGGCAGAAAGCACCCCCATGCCTTTCTAGGACAATCCATGGACATTGCACACCCCACAAACACCACATCCTACTGGTCAGAATTAGCCACTTGACTAAACTAATCTGCAAAGGATGCTGAGAAGTATGGTCTTTATTTTGAACTGCCATGAGCCAGCTAAAGGTCAGGGCTTCTATTATTTCAGGAATGGGTAAAGTACAGATTTTGGGTGTGAACTTGCAGTTTCTGCCACAGTGTTGGCAACCCTTGATGGAAGGTACTGGAAGAAGGCTTAGGACCACAGTCTTACTTGCCCTGAGGCCACTTCCAAGGGCTTCCCCTCATGTACAGAGGGTGAGGATGTTGGCTGTTTCAACTCTCCGAGGCTCCAAATGGCCACCCCCTCAGTCAACTGAGCTTGCGGGTAGAGGGAGCCGGCTTCCCTCACACCTCTGCTTGCACACAGCGCTCTCCCACCTGAGCTCTCCTCTGTGAGACTTTGCTTAAAGCCGCAGAACACCCAAGCCACAGCAAAATTCTGAATTTGTCTTACCTTTTCCCCTCATGCTACAATCGTATTCACCAGGTAATACATCTTCCAAGATAGAGTAGGATCCATTTGAAGCAAATGTTCCCACTGCCAGACAAGTATCACCAGATTTCCACAGAATCTATAAGATTCTGAACACATACCATCTCCCACCTAAGAACTTGACTTTAGTCATACAACTTATTTCCATTTCTGTTATGTACAGCACTCCCCCATAAGATACCAAGTTCTGTATCAGCTGTAACAGTGACCCTAAGTAACAGTGATTTAAGAACTGTAAAAGTGTGCTCTCATCAGGTGAAAGTCCAGAGTAAGACAGACTATGTCATGTATCTTGGGTCTGTTCTGTGAAATCCAAGGGACCCAAGTACTGACAGATCCTTGCTTTGCCATTCCAAGAGTGTGGCCATCGTCACTACAGTCAAGAAAGAGAGTAGCAAACCTAGGAAGAGATGAAGACGAAAGATGCCAAGGCTCCAGTTTGCCTTTTAAGACTATTTGTAGAAGCTTCCACGCAACACTCGCCTCAAATACTATTAGTCAGATGCAAGGGACACTGGAGATTGTAGTTTTCATTACAGCAGCCATGACTCCGTCTAATGCCTATGAAGATTTCTAAGAGTGGGAAAGTGGGCATTAGTAATCTTGGCCGGAGGCTCTCTCCTGTCACAGGTGTGGATTCAAATCATCTTAGCTATGCAACTTAGGGCAAGTGATTTGAACTCTCTTGAGACCCTTTTCCCAGGCTGCAATTCCTCATACTACTGTTGTAAGGATTAAATGAGTTGACAGTCATGAAAGGCCTAACGCATAGTTTGATAACATGCTAACGCCCAGTAGACATCAATCGTCAGTCTCTACTGTGTCCCCTCTCTAAACTCAGACCTTGAACATCTGGTTTGTGGCCATGTGTCTGGTATCATTTTGATGCAGGGGATGCCCCAGCGAAGGGAGGAAAGCCCCCTGAAGTCACCAAGTGGGTTCTTGGCTTCACACTGGAAAGAATTCAAGAGTGAGCCAACTAGCAACAAAGTTCATTAAGAGAGAGACAACAGAGCCTACCCCACAGACAGAGTAGGAGTTCTTTCTGAGCAGGAAGGGGACCCCTTATGGGGCAATGATAACATTTTTATATGTCCAAAAATCTTGTTAGGAAACAGCAGTCCATGAACAGCATTGTCTTGTGGTCAGTACATAAAGATTAATCATAAACGGTTGTCACAGAAAGGTAAGTGCCACAGTTTTTGAGGCATTCGGCTCAGTAATTCATCCATCCTCAATTGCAGCGACTTCCCTGCAACTTCCTTGTTCAGAGAGGTCAGCGTCTAGTATCGGCGACGATGGCTGCACTCAGGCTCTCTTGACCTGCCTTTTCTGCCTTCTCCCTACATTAATTTGAAATCTCTTTATATTCACATTTATATTCACTTTTTCTCCTTCTTTTATTGTTTTTCCCCTTATATGTTAAGGATATTTTTGATACTTCTCTATGGGAAGTGGAATTGCTTTTAAAGCCATGGATTTTTATAAAATATTCTTTTAATTCTTTGTAATTTCAAAGTGTTCACCTAACTCCTTTTTTAGTATATGTTTTTAAAAAGAGAAAAATATAATGCCCTGCCTTGAATTTCCACCTACGTTACAATTCAGTGCTCTGTGTAGGCCATTTATGTTGACAAAATTTTTTTATAAATTTTGAATCTTGGCTCTTTGTCCCCTTATGCTTTGTATTTTTCTCCCTTTCTTCCTCAGTTTTTTCCCTCTCACTTCTCTATCTCTTTTACTCTCTTTTCCTTTCGAAATTACATACTATGTGCCTATTATATTTTAGTTACTTTGCCAAGTGCTATGTATGAGGTATGTAAATATATGTTACAGGATGTCAAATGGAACCTTTTTTGATGTCTTGAAATTTTGGCTGATGTCACAAATCTGAGAGAGAATTAAGTACTTTATGTTCTAAATAAAGGTGCTAGGCATATCCATGTAGGACTTATTAAAAGGTAACAAAACCAAGACTTCAGGTTTTCATCTCCTACATGTAAAGAGCCTGAATGTCATCACTCTTGTCTTTATAAGAACAAAAAGCTGGGCAAATGGAAAATAAATCACTGTCCTTGGACCCATCAGAGAACTGAGGATATAGGGCAGACACCATCTCGAAAATCTGGGGATACAGACTCATTCAGAGAGGCACAGCCACGATCAGCTTACCCAGAGCAGAAGCTGCCTGGGAGCAATAGTGAAAAGGTGATTTCAACAAATTGCTAGAGGCAAGTGTGAATTAGCCTGAGAGTGAGAAATTCTCAAGTGTCAAAGTCTTAGGAGGCCCCCCCACACTTATGTGGGCTTCACCTGCAGGAATCCCAGCAGGTTCTCACAGTGAAGCTCTGAGAACGATCCCCTCCTGGCTCTGGGACACAGTAATCATTGGAAATAAGCCCAGAGCTTTCCCCATGCAAAGGTCTGTGGTCCAGGTAAAAGGACTTTGCAGAGTCTTTCCCAGCTGGGGGAAGGACATTCCCCACCCCAGGGCCCTCCAGCCCTCCATCTCACCTAAGGGGAAGAAGAGTCCAATGGGGGGCGGCAAGCCATATACCTGGACAGACACTTGTGAACATGACAGCTCTGTGAAACAGGTCCACTAAAGGGCTGAAGTTGAAAAGAAAATAAGGGAATGCTATCGCCCCCCCCTTACCTTACCCCCACACCAACAGAGCCCCAGTGTAACAACAGCGGATCACAGCTGACAAAGGTGCAAGACACTGGCTCTCTCGGAAACCAAAAGACAACAGAGGAGACAAAAACAAGCATATTAGAGGAATCTGAAGCCTCCGGCACTTATAGCTACAGCAAACATAAAATACAGCCCAAGTCCTAGCCAGAATACCATAAATCTTCACACCGAAGGCCCATTTACTCCAGTTCCTAGAACCCCATAAAAACATGGTCAGCTTTCAACAAAAAATTACAAGGCATACAAAAAGCAAGAAAAGGTAAAGTTTGAAGAGATAAAGTAATTGTCAGAACCAAACTCAGATATGACACTGATGTCTGAATTATCAGATAGGAAAGCTAAAATAACTATGACTAGTATGTTAAGGACCCTAATGGAAAAAGTTGATAATATGCATATATGGGCAGTGAAAACAGAGAGCTGGAAACTAAGAAAAAATCAAAAGAATGTGCCAGAAATCAAAAACACCATAACAAAAATGAAGAATACCTTCAATGGTATTCTCATCAGTAGACTAAACACAGCTGAGGAAAAAAAGTTAAAAATCAGTGAGATTGAAGGTAGGTCAATAGAAACTTAGAATGAAATGCAAAGAGGAAAAAATTATAAAAACAAAAAATAGAACATAGCATCCAAGAAATGTATTTCAAAATATATATCATATGCATAGTTAGGATATCAGAAGATAAGTAAGAGAGAAGGAAGAAGAAATATTTGAAGTAATTTTAGCTGAAAACTTTCCAAAATTAATGCAGACACCAAACCCCACAGATAGAGGAAGCTCAGAGAACAACAAGCAAGATAAATACCAAACACTCACACACACACACACACACACACACACTGAGATAGCATGTTCAAACTGAAAAAAATCAAAGACAAGAAGAAAAACCATTAAAGAAGACAGAGAACAAAAACATTCTATATCCAGAGAAACAAGGATAAGAATTTCAGGGGGCTTCTCCTCAGAAACTATGCAAGAAAGAAGAGAGTGGAATGAAACATTTAGTATTGAAAGAAAAAACTTACCAATCTAGAATTCTACATCCCCCCAAATTACCCCTCTAAAATAAAGGAGAAATAAAGACTTTCTCAGAACAGAAAAAAAAACACTAAAGGAATTCATCACAAGTAGACTTTGCCCTGCAAGAAACGTTAAAATAAATATTTAGAGAGAAGGAAAATTACCTGGATCCGATATTTGGATCTACGTAAAGAAAGGAAATACAAGAAAAGAAATTCCTTCTCTAAATTCCTTAGAGATCTACAGTTTTAAACATAATTCTGCACTTTGTATGGAACCAGAGAAAACCTCGTATAGCCAAAGCAATCTTAAGTAAA
>VBSM01001124.1:6800052-6841650 GCA_008086735.1 Cheirogaleus medius
TATGTATACCATGGAGTACTATTCGGCTTTAAGAAACAATGGTGATATAGTACCCCTGTATACTCCTGGATACAGCTGGAACCCATTCTACTAAGTGAAGTATCTCCAGGATGGAAAAACAAGCACCACATGTACTCACCAGCAAATTGGTATTAACAGATCAACACCTAAGTGCACATATAGGAATAACATTTGTCGGGTGTTGGGTGGGTGGGAGGGGGGAGGGGATGGGTATATACAAACATAATGAGTGAGATGTGCAACGTATGGGGGATGGTCATGCTTGAGGCTCTGCCTCGAGGGGGGAGGGGGGCATGGGCAATATACATAACCGTATTATTTGTACCCCCATAATATGCTGAAATAAAAAAAATTTTCTTCACCCTTGAAATCACCATGACAGTTCTAAGACAACCACATAAAGTATGAAAATGGGAGGGAAACCAATTCTAGGAATTAACACCCAAATTCTTAATAAAAGCCAACCCCTTGGCCTTGAATATTCCTCCCCTCAATTAGTCAGACTTCGAAAGACCTAAAACCACTTTCTCCTGGTGCAGCTCCTCTGCTTTCTGAGAGTGGACTTTTGCTTTCAATAAAAAGCTGTCACTTGCTTGGCTTACATGATGTGCCCCGAAATTCTTCTCCCTACAAATATCAAGAACTTGGAAAAACCTCCACTCTGAGGCCGGTAACATCAACAAAAACAATACAAAATATCTTTATACGAAATAAAAGTTTCTTTAGAAATATCTTTTTGAAGATAGTTTTTGGAAATAAGAGTGAACTAAAATATCTTTTTATTTTATTAAAAATACCTTTTTAACAAAATGTCTTTTAGAAAGAAAAATAAAATAAAACAATTTGGAACAAATAGAAACTGAGAAAGTTGCCACCAGCAAACTTTCACTAAGATAAATTCTGAAAGATGGTGACCTCAAGTGAGTATAAGAAAAATGATCCCAGAAAGAATGGCAAGCAAAGACAGTAGCAAAATGTAAATAATTTAAACAAACATTAACTACATACAACAATAATAACTATATTGTTTTGAAGGATTCAAATAAGGTAGGAGTAACACATCAAAACCAAAGCAGATAGAGATGATCAGATTTGAAGTGGTCTGAGGTTCTCATACTGCTTGAGAAGAGTATAGTTATAGATTTTAGCTTTTGAAGAAATAAATGTATGTGCTAACATTGCTGGGGTCATTTTTAAAAAGTAGAAATATAGTATATAACTTTCAAACAATATAAAGAAACTCTAAGCAATGATAAAGCATATTCTATAATTCTAAAAGAGAGAACAGAAGTCATAGGAAAGAGAAAAAAAAAATCACAGAAAAGGCAGAACCAGCAGGTTGTTAGAAGATGGTGGAGGCTGAGTTCTGCCTTTCCTATACATCCAAATCCTGATGGGAGATTTAAATAAAAAAAGAAAAAACAGACAAGCTTCCAGCCTCCATAGCAAAAGCAAGTACCCACAGATACGGTAACATTTTCAACAAAATTAGGTGACAACTAAGCCAGGAAAAACCATCAAGACCTGCATGGTGTCCAGCTTGCCTATGGGAGGGAGCAGAGGGAAACCACAGACATCTGACAGATCAGAGATAAGGAAACCTCAAAATAGCCAACAGGCAGCAGGGTAAAGTGTGTTGGGTCAATTTGTGAACAGCAGCAGAAATAAGAGTTGCCCACTCCTACAGAAGGTGAGTGTGACGCGTCTGTGGTAGGGACTGGCACGGCTAGAGCAGCCTAACCCTAACAAGTCTGCACCCTGACCACCAGGGCTCCTTTCCAGGAGAGGCCCGGTAATCAGGAGTGGAATCAAAGTCATACAGGAAAAGAACAATAGAAAACAAAGAACAAAAAGGTCTGTGTAAAAGGGATGAGAGAGGAAAGAGCCAGAAAATCTAAGAAAGCAAACCACTAATTTTTAAACACTACAAGAAAAAAAAAAGCAGGGTTATTAATTTAGAAAAGCTACCCTGGCCACCTTCTAACATGCAAGAAAATTACTTTCTCATTTACAAAAAAGCACAACATAATACTATCAAGGTCAAATCTAATGCAAAGTTATTTTAAGAGCAAAAAGAAAAAGGAGCAAAATAACCTCTTTTAACACAATAAATGGAAGCGTGCCGAAAGAGTTGCCCAACATGGTCAAAATATAACTTCCTATTTTAAAATTAGTCAAAAATATGAAGAAAACAATAGAACACAAGAAGGAACACAACCCAAAAACTAGAACTAGAAAAATTCAGGATTAATTTGACATAACTAAAGAAAGAATCCCAAAATGAAAGGAAAGCTTGTTTCAGAAGTGAAGACTAAGCTAGAAAGAACATATAAGAATGAATTAACACAACAGATAACACCTCAAGTGAAATATAAAGAAAAAAAGAGGAAAATGATAAAAATCAAAGCTAAAGTTTTACATGAGTATTTGTAAGAGCATATTCGTTATAATCCAAAAGTGGAAACAACACAGGTGTCTATGAACTGACGGATGGATAATAAAAGGTGGCATACAGTGGAACGTTTTATTCAGCAATAAAAATAAATGAAGTACATGCCATATGTGAATGTACATTGAAAACATACTAAGTGAAAGAAGACAGTTAGACATGACCACACATTGACACTACCTATATGAATTGTACAGAATAGGCAAACCCATAGAAACAGAAAGAGGATTATTGGTTGCCAGTCACTCAGAGGGTTGGAGAGAAAGTAGGTGTGACTACTTATTGCTTTGGGGGCTATTAAAATGTGCTAAAATTGATTGTGGTATAATGGTACAACTCTGAATATATTTTAAAAACACTTTAAATCGATGAATCATATGTATGTAAATTATACTCAATTTAAGAGGCAAATAGAAAAAATGAAAAAGGATTTGAGAGAAATTGAGGCCAATATTGAAAACACACAAAGAAGATCCAACATATTACACATGAGGAGACTCTGAGCATGAAAACCAAAACCAGGAAACAGAATACTTAAAACTAAAATTCTAGAAAACTTCCCTGAAATACAAAATGGATTTGAAAATGCATTTTAAAATGGCATGCCACATACCTGATACTATTTACCCAGAATGACTTGACCTCAAGAAATTATTCTAGAAAAAAATTAAGGGAAAAGAAAAACTTATCTGAACATCTAGACAAAAATGTGAAGTGAGTTATAAGGGAACAAAAATGAATTATCTCCAGACTGACTTCTATAGCAATATTTATGCAGGAAAAAATGAAGTAACGTACTTAAGATGCTGCAAGAAAAAAAAAAAAACAATGTGAGCCAAGAATTTTTATATTGAGGAGAATATCAAGTATGAAGAGCACAGATGAATGTACTCAGTACGCTAATATTCAGGGAATTCTGTTCCTGTGAGTCCTTCCTGTGGAATCTACTTCAACACAAGTTCCAGACCAGAAAAAATGACTATGGAAACACTGTGTAGTGAAGAATTTAATCTTGCCCAAACAGAGGTCTGGCCCTTGCCCTTTCCTTCTAGGCAGTCTTCTCTAGGCCCATGGACTGTCATGCCGATGGGAGTATCTCTGTTTGCCTGGGGGCTGGGGTCTCACTGGCTAGTCTTACAATGTGACTGAGAGGGTGTCCGGCCAGAGGGTAGGGGCTGGCCTCACCAGAAAGAACAACACTGTGATTTAAGTGGGGGCTTTGAATCATCTGGTATCAGCTGACGTGGAGATCAAACACATAGGCAATCGATGAGTCATGCCCACGAGGTGGACCCACGTTAGAACTCTGAGCACCAAGACTGCGTGAGCTTTCCTGAGTGGCAAAACTACACACTGTGATGCATCGATGCCAGAGAAGTAGTGCATCCGGACTCCATGACGAGAGGCCAGTGGGAGCTCCCTATTTGTTACTTCCCCAGACTCTACCTCATGGGCTTTATCTCTTGACTGATTTTAATTTGTATTCCTTTCCCTATAATAAACCATAACCATGAGTATAACAACTTGCAGTAAGTTCTGTGAGTCCTTACAGTAAATTGTGGAATATGAGTGTGGTTTCACTCTTCACTCTTCCAAACTTTCAGCTGGTGTCAGAAGTGGGGGAGGTGTTGTGTGAACGGCGTACCCTCGGACGTTTGTATTTGCCCTGCCCTTGCAGACACCAACGTAAGTATTAGTTGTGAACATTAGGCATGTAATTAGTAATAGAACTCAAAGAGAGTTTAAAAAAAAACTTCAGGTATGTAATGTCTGTGTGCTCAATTTAGATATTGTACAGCTATAAAAATGGGGTAAATTGGGGAGAGCACATACAAAAAATGTATGTTCACTCTTCTGAGATCTAG
Source organism: Cheirogaleus medius (assembly GCA_008086735.1). NCBI lineage: Eukaryota > Metazoa > Chordata > Mammalia > Primates > Cheirogaleidae > Cheirogaleus > Cheirogaleus medius. The sequence continues at coordinate 6,804,388 of VBSM01001124.1, forward strand.
TGATGGTGGTAGTATTGGTATTGTTATTCTAAAATTTTTGTGTGTGATGTGTGATTTTAAAAAATGAGTAAGTATTGGCCATTCTGGTTCTATAATCTCCAGTGTCCCGTAGAACCAGGATTCTTTGGGGGAAGAAAGGAGATACAGATATAACAAAGAAATTACTAAAAATATCTTTTAATCCCAATTTGAATGTGTGTGTGTGTGTGTGTGTGTGTGTGTGTGTGTGTTTTCTAGGCCTCCCATACCATACCATACAGTAACCATGCCATATGGTTCCTTTTTCTAGGGAAGCCTAGAAAACGTAACCCAGTAGCAATTAATATCCCAAGTGCCTTAAAATGCCATTTACCACCAAAAGAAACTATTGTTTCTTGGAGTTGATTACAAGAGTGCGGCATGAAATATATAAGATGTATTTAGCGAAGTTACTATAGCAGATAGCAAGGAAGCTATTAAAGACAGCTAGAGTCATGTCAAAAGGTCTTGGGAGCCAACTTGAAGAGGCTCCTGCTGGCCAGATTGGACAATTCAGAAAGCTCAAATTTATCAATAATTCATCAATTAATAATTCATCAATATGTTTAAACCAAGGAGTTCATAGTGATATATTTTTTAAATAAATGCATCTTCCTTAAACGAATGATAAGGAAGAAATTATCACTTTGAAAACTGGTCCAGAAAGGGAAAGAGCCATCACTTGTCCTGCCCCTTCCATATGAACCGTACACTGGGAAACCACATGGTACATGAGGGACCGATAGACTAACACTTGTATTTACCTAATGAAAAATTCTCAGAATAAGCACAGCTAATACATAAAGCTACAATTGACAAAACTAAAAAGAGTAATATACAAATTTGTAATCATACTAGCAGATTTTAACACACCCTATTCAATAACAGATCGGTCAAGGAAACAAAAATCAGCAAAAACATAGCAGTCCTGAAGAGCAAAAAAATAAGCCTAATCTAATGGATGTTTCTAAAACATTGCCACCAAGTGATGTTTTAGTTATCTATTGCTGTGTAACAAATTACCCCAAAATTTAGCAGCTTAAAATAATGAACATTTATTATCTCATAGTTTCTATGGGTCAAGAATTCAGAAGCATCGTAGCTGGCTGATTCCTACTTACAGCCTCTTATGCGGTTGCATTCAAGCTGTCTGCCACGGCTGTGGTCTCCACTGAAGGCTCTACTGGGGGAGGATCTGCTCATTCACATGGTTGTAACAAGAACTTGGTTCCTCACTGGCTGTAGGCCAGAGACTTCGGTTCCTCACCACACAGGCTTCTCATAACCTGGCTGCTTACTTCCCCCAGAGCAAGCAATTTGAGAGTTAGGGGGAAAAAGCAAGTGAAGGCACCCAAGATGGAGGCCACAAACTTTTTCCCGTCTTTTCTGGGGAAAGGTAACAGCCTTATTGATATATAATTCACTTACCATACAAGTTACCCATTTAAGTGTACGATTTACTGGTTTTTAATACATTCACTATTCACAGAGTTGTGGAACCATCACCATAATCCCTCCATCCACCCCCTAGCCCTAGGCGACCACAAATCTACTTTCTGTCTCTGTGGATTTTCCTGTTCTGGACATTTCACATAAATAGAATCATATAATGTAGAGTCATTTGTGACTGGCTTCTTTTACTTAGTTTAATGTTTTCAGGGTTTATATACGTTGTAGCATGTATCAATACTTCATTCTTTTTTAAGATCAAATAGTATTCCACATTGTGTTTATCCATTCATCAGCTGATGCACTTTGGGTTGTTTCCACTTTTTAGCTATTATGAACAATGCTGCTGTGAACATCCATGTACAAGTTTTTATGTGGATGTATGTTGTTATTTCTCCTGAGTATATAGCTAGAGTGGAATTTCTAGGCCGAATGGTAACATTATGTTTAACCATTTGAGGAAATGCCAGACTGCTTTCCAGAGCAGCCGTACCATTTTACATTCCCATCAACAACGTATTGGTGTTCTAATTTCTTCACAACCTAATAAACACTTCTTTTCTGATTTTTTCTACCTAGATATGCTAGTGGGTGTAGCAGTAGCTCATTGTGATTTTTATTTGCATTTCCATAATGACTAATGATGTTGAGCATTTTTTTCATGTGCTATTGGCCATTTGTGTATTCTTCTTTGGAGAAATGTTTATTCAGACCTTTTGCCATGTTTTAATTGGATTATTGGTTTTCTTCTTATCATTGAATTGTAAGAGTTCTTTATATATTCTAGATAAAAATCCCTTATTAGATATATGATTTGCAAATATTTTCTCCCATTCTGTTTCTTTTTTACTTTATCAATAACATCCTTTGAAGCATAAAAGTTTCTCATTTTGAAGAAGTTTAATTAATTTATTTTTTCTTTTGTTTTTGTGCTTTTGGTGTTATATCTAATAATCTTTTACCTAATCCAAGGTCACAAAGACTTACTTCTACGTTTTCTTTTAAGAGTTTCGGATGGGCACAGTGGCTCACACCTGTAATCCTAGCACTTTGGAAGGCTGAGGAGGGAGAATTGCTTGAGGTCAGGAGATCTCAAGATCGAGACCCCATTTCTACAAAAAATAGAAAAAAAATTAGAGGAGTGTGGTGGCATACACCGGTAGTCCCAGCTACTAGGGAGACTAAGGCAGGAGGATCCCTTGAGCTCAGGAGTTTGAGATTGCAGTAAGCTCTACTGCACTCTAGACTGGGTGACAGAACAAGCCCCTGTCTCAAAAGGAAAAAAAAAAAGAGAGAGAGTGAGAGTTTTATTGTTTTAGCTATTGCACTTAGGTCTTTGATATATTGTGTATACAGCATGAGATAAGAGTCCAAGTTGATTCTTTTTCATTTGGATATCCAGCGGTCACATTTGTTGAAATGACTATTCATTCCCCCATTGAATGGTCTTAGTGCCCTTGTGCAAAACCAATTGACCATAAATACATGCATTTATTTCTGGACTGTCAATTCTATTCCAGTGATCAATATGTCTATTCTTATACCATTGCCACATTCTCTTGATTAGTGTAGCTTTTGAGTAAATTTTAAAGTTGGAAAATATGAGTCCTCCAACTTTGTTCTACATTTTAGGATTGTTTTGCAATCCTGGTCCATTGAGTTTCTACACTGACCTTCTATACTACAACCTTGCTGAACTCATTTATTAGTTCTGATAGTTTTTTAGTGGATTCCTTAGGATTTTCTATATATAAAGTTATGTCATCTGAGAATAGAGATGATTTTACTTTTCCCTTTCCAAAATTGGTGCCTCTTATTCCATTTTCTTGCCTCATTGTCCTAGCTAGAACTTCTAGTACAACGTTGAATAGAAGTGGTAAGAGTAGGCATCCTTGTCTTGTTCCGAATCTTAGAGGAAACCATCTAGTCCTTCACCATTAAATATAATATTAGCAGTGAGATTTTTGTGCACGCATTTATCATATTAAGGAAATCCCCTTATAGTCCTAGTTTGTTGAGTGTTTTTATCATAAAAAGTTGTTATGTATTATAAAATGCTTTTCAGAATTCTATTGAGATATTCATTTGGTTTTTGTTTTGCCTTGTTTTTTATTCTATTGATAGGGGATATTATATTTACGAATTTTCATGTATTTAGCCAACCTTACATTTCTGGGATAAATCCTACTTGGTCATGGTGCATAATTCTTTTTATATGTTTCTGTATTTAATTCGATAACATTTTACTATTTTTGCATCTATATTCATAAGTAATATTGGTTTATAGTTTTCCTGTGATATCTTTGTCTGAATTTGGTATCAAATAATACTGGTCTCATAAGAGTGAGTTGGGAAGTGTTCCATCCTCTTCTATGTTTTGGAAAGAATGTGAAAAATTGATATTAATTTTTCTTTAAATATTTGTTAGAATCTACCAGTAAAGCCATCTGGGCCTGAGCTTTTCTTCATGGGAGTTCTTTTTTTTTTTTTTTGTATACAGAGTCTCACTCTGTTGCCCAGGCTGGAGTGCCATGGCATCAGCCTAGTTCACAGCAACCTCAAACTCCTGAGCTCAAGCGATCCTCCTGCCTCAGCCTCCCAAGTAGCTAGGACCACAGGCATGTGCCACCATGCCCAGCTATTTTATATATATATATATATATACATATTTTTTAGTTGTCCAGCTAATTTCTTTCTATTTTTTTAGTAGAGACCGGGTCTCGCTCTTGCTCAGGCTGGTCTCGAACTCCTGAGCTCAAACGATCTGCTCACCTCGGCCTCCAGAGTGCTAGGATTACGGGCGTGAGCCACCACGCCGGCTGGGAGTTCTTGATTACTAATTTAAGTTCTTCACTTGTTGTAAGTCTATTCAGATTTTCTATTTCTTCTTGGTTCTGTTTCAGTAGTTTGTGTCTTCTAAGAACATGTCCATTTCAACTAAGCTATCTAATTTATTGTCATGTAATTGCTTATAGCATTCTTTTATAAATCTATTTCTATAAGGTTGGTAATAATGTCCTCTTTTTCCATTTCTGATTTTATTAATTCGATTCTTCTCTCTTTTCTACCTGGTTAATCTAGCCAGAAGTTTGTCGATTTTGTTGATACTTTCAAAGGACCAACTTTCAGTTTTACTGATTTTTCTCTATTTTCTGTTCTCTGTGTTCTTTATCTCCTCTATAGTTTGAAGAGAGATATGGTGAGCTGGGAAGGGGGAGAGGAGGTCATACTTCAAATCATATAGACTCTCGCTGTTATTACCAAGTTTTAGTAGATTTTATTGGATAAATGTTTTTCCTTGCTGTATGCCCTTAGGATTATTTCCAGAGACTTTAAATAGTTGAAGTTTTAATTGTAATTTTCATCAGTTTCACTGGGGAGTTGGTTTGTGGGGCTCCTCATGCTGTCATGCAGAAGTGGAAGTCCCTTAGTCCTTTTATAACCTAATATTGACGTGAAATGCTATCTGTTTTACCATATTCTGTTCACTAGAAGTGAGTCGGTAAGTCCAGCTCACAATTAAGGGGAAGAGATTACACAAACTATGAATACAAGGAGATGGCAATTATTGGGGGTCATCTCAGAGACTGGAGAACACACAGTTGAGCAACATGAAATATCTGTGAAAATTTGCATAAATTTAAACCTCAACAACTTTCAAAAAATAAGTCTTACACAGATCATGTTCTCTAACCCCGAGGTAATTAAGTTAGAAATAATAAAAAAAAGATTACAAGGAAAAATGTGTTTGAAAATTACACAACACACATAAATAACACGTGGATGAAAGAATTTATAATAGGAATAGAAAACTATTTATAACTGAATATCAATAAAAGTACTATAGATTGCAACCTATATAATGTAGCCAAAGCAATTCTTGGATGGAAATACTTAGACATGTGTCATTACATTACAAAAGAGAAGACTCAATAAAAGTTAATAAAGTAATTATCTAACTTAACAAGTTAAAAATAATTTATAAAATAAACCTAAAAACAATAAAAGGAAGAAAATGATAATGATGAGAGTAGAAATTGAAGAAATAGGAAAAAAACAGAATTGAGAGGATAAAAAATATCAAGAGTTGACTATTTGAAACATCTAATGAAAAGCAGAATGCAATTACAGATCCTGCACAGATTTAAAAATTACTCAGAGATTATTTCGAACAACCTTATTATGTCAATAAACTTGAAAACTTAGATCAGATATACAAATTCTTAGAAAAATATAATCTGCCAAACTGAATATAACCATTAAGGAAAGTAAACAATAGCAAAAAATCTTCCCAAAAAAGCAAACATTAGGCATTCACGGTTTTACAGGTGAGCTTTACTAATTATTCAAGGAATATATAGGGAAAAAAATCCCGCAACTGATTTCTTGAGGGTAACATAACTTTGATACCCAAACTGACAAGGACAGTTGTAGAAAAGAAAACTGCAAGCCACTATCACTGATTAGCATAGATGCAAAAATCCTAAATAAAATGATGGCAAATTGCAGTCAACAACGTATTTTTAAAAAAGAATCAATCAAAACCAACTTTGACTTTCCAGGAAAGCAGATTTAAAGGAAAAATATGGCTGTTTCAATATATGCAGAAAAAGCATTTAATAACAATAAAATACAAAAGAAATTCAGCAAACTAAGAACAGAATGGTATTTTCTTAACCAAATACTAATTATGTTTCTCTCTGTCTCCTCCAAATAAGTTTTGAGCTCTTTAAAAGCAAAGACCATAACTCATGCATCCTTGCGTCCTTTGAGCTTAGCAGAGCCTGATATATAGTAAGTACTGATTGAATGATTATTGATTGATTGAATAAATGAATGAAAAAACGAATGGCTCAATCTTCTTGATAAAATAGTGGATGGGTCACCTGCCTAGAGTAAGAGGTCTAGGGTGAAGTTAACATGTTGGAAAGAGAATATTGGGGAATGTGGTTGCAAGTCACCAAGAGATGAATGAAAAAATTAATGAATAAATTACAAAGTTCAATTTGCAAATATATTAAAGTAAAAAATAGGAATAAATTTCTATACTATAGTTGAAATATTGACTTCACCATGCAATCTGTTCTATATACAAGATACTGTAGGTGCTGTAGGGCTGTAATTAATTAGCAAAGACCCAAAGAGGATTTAGTAACTGTTGTAATGGATTATCAGCCCTTTACACCTTAGTGTAAATAAAAACTTTGAAGGCAGGAGAAGGGTGCCATCTACTGAGAAAATGGAGCATAACAGAGTATTGAAAGCTTCCAGGATTTCCCACTTTAAAATTGTTCTTAGGAGTTGTCCTACTTAATTTCTTACTCTGTCCACCATGTACTTTATTAAGTATTTTTTCTAGATTATTTTTAAAGCATTAATATTTTTAGAAAACTTTACATCTCCTCAATAAATATTTCATGCTGTTTGTAATACACCACACTTTGTTCATATTTTTCTTAAAATTTGTAAGGTGTTCTGTCTAAATGTCTTTAATTAAGATTTTTAAAATAAAAATTAGTGGATAACACAGCTCCAAGTCTAAACTGTTATTTATTAACAAACAAAACTACCACTTGTTTTGTTAATAAACTCAGGGGAAAAAAAGAATTTTCTAACAAGGTGAGGACCAGATATGTTCACATTATTTAATGCAAAATGCAAACAATGTGCAATTAAAGGCAGAGTTGGAGCCCTTGGCAAAAAAGGTATCACCAGCACCGTGCTGGATGCAGGAAAGCAGGTGAAGTCACCAGATCAGACAAATGGGTTGTCAGTCTGGACAGACAAATAGAATGACACCTAAATCCCACTCTTCCGTTCCTATGAGCACAGTGTGGACAAGACTCTGTAAGTTGCATGAGATATTTTCTCAAGATTCTTCCCTGTACACAGAGACTGAGTTGTTATTCCGCTAGAGGCTGAACCAAACACACAAAGTTGGTTCTGTGGCATTTTTGGTGAGCTCCCCTGAAAGCCCAAATAATATGCAGAAATTAGCATTTATTGACCACTCTCTACAACCCAGTCACTGAGCTTTTTACCTTATATATGGTGTATCATTTAATCACACAACCATATGAAGGTTTTATATAGAATTTAATGATGAAGAAAAAGAGACTCAAAGAAACTGAAGAAACTTACCCAACCTCATACCTGTACTACATCATTGAAATTCCAAGGCCAATCTGCTTGACTCTAAAACCTAATATTTTTCCCACTTGCCCAGGCTGCTTCATAAGGGAAAAGTAGACAATCTAGCCAGGAAAAATACAGTGGGCAATATCAAAAGAGAAGCTCTAAATTTTAGATTGGGGATATAGAGTTGAGTGGATCTCCATCAATTGGAACTCTTTGCAATATCTATAAGGTAGTGTTTTTCAAAGGGTTTGCATTGAAATGCTAATCCCCCACAGGGCCCCATAAAAAAGGGATGCTGTTTGTGTTCAGCTGGGCTTGGGAAATGCCACATTCAGTATCTCCTCTTAAAGAGTTAAAAGGTGTATTCATATGTTAAGAGGTCCAAAAGGTAAAGAACCCTGTTTAAATGGGTTTATCTACAGTTTCATGTAGAATTTCCCTGTGGCACAGCAAACATCCCAGTGAACACCAGTTAGGAGATGCTGCTCTGGCCAGCAAGGAGCCAGGGATGGGTCTTAAGCTGCACAGCGACATGGTTAATTTGCACTTTTCACACAGGATTCTGGCAGCTGCGTTGGGGGAATGGTAGAGGTTGAATTTGATGGGAAGCCAGGACCTGAGTGGGAATATTTAGGGGGATAGAGATGAAAAGAGAGGGACAAAATGGAGAAATAATTAATAAGTAGAATCAATAGAACTTGGAGATGAATCAGATATAGGAGAGAAATAAATAATAAATAACCCACAAAGTTCTCTATTGGGTGACTGGGTAGATATTGTACCATATGAGATAGAGAAATTGGTTTACCTTTTTCAATCCTGTGCTTTCCAAATTTATGTATCTGTAACCCTTTTTATTTCTGAGATATCCCATGGAACTGGTGTTCTGTGGAACACACTTTCAGAAACACTGTGTGGGATTATCAAAAAGGCACTGACCAGAGAATCTGCACAGCATCATCCAACTCCTGTGGGGAAAATCCTAAGAAAATGTTATGAAGACAAATGAAATTTGTTTTGCAAATTAACAGTGTAAACACAATTTAAAGGGACATATACAGTCATCCCCTGGTATCCACAGGGAATTGGTCCCAGGACTGGCAAGGGACACCAAAATCCACACATACTCAAAACCAGGGGGTTGGCCCTGTCTAACCATGGATATGAAAAGTCAGCCCCTCCTATACACAATTTCACAACCTGCAAATACTAAGTTGCAAATGCGGAACTTGCCATAAAGAATGGCAGACTTTATTTAGTGAAAAAAATATAAGTGGTCCCTCACAGCTCAAACCTGTGTTGTTCGAGGGTCAACTGTATATCTAATGTAAGAGAAAACCTAACTTGTTTTTTTGTGCCACTATAAGATCTAGAGCAAAAGGTTGGGAAACTATAGCTCTCAGGCCAAATACAGCCCACCACTTGCTTTTTGAATAAAGTTTTATTGGAATACAGCCATGCTCCTTTATTTACATATTGTCGGTGGCTGCTTTCATGCAACAATGGGCATCCTTGGGTAGTTGAGACAGAGACTGAATGGCAAGTGGAGTCTAAAGTATTTACTATCTAGCCTTTTACAGAAAAAGCTTGCCAAATCCTGATCTAGTGAACTGTTAAGCACATAATAGATGCTTGTAAAAAAAAAATGAACAAATCGATACATTGAAATCCATGACTATGAACACCAATAAACTTATAACACAAGTTCTGCAGCCTACACCAGCTGATGAGTACAAAGGAATTCCAACAAAGAAACTCAAAGCATAAATCTCTGGTTCAGTCTCCCACTGAAATTTAGGAAGTCCCTCCTTACAAACCTACTAATGTTTCTGATCGTGGCCCTCCTGCTAGCAGCCATGTGGCACTCCTCAGTTCTCCCCCCACCACTCCCACAACCGTGGCTCCCACTCCCCAAAGAACCAGCTACCAATACTACCCTGGTGCTCATCAGCTAACACTTACATTTCATGGAGCTTTTATGAGTCAGAAATGCATTAACCAGCAAATAGCAATAACTCCTACTATGGAGGCTTAAACAAGATAGGTGTTTATTTATCCGTTCAAAAAGAAGTTTAGTAGTAGGTGTCCAGGGCTGGTTCCAAGAAGGAAGGATAAAGAAGGAGGAAGGGCAAAGGGTTAAAGGAAGCCAAAATTCCAGCCAAAATTGTTCTTTTTCAAAAAGTTTACTAGTAGTTCAAATTGATGGTTTCTACTTCCATCTCATCTTCCAGAACTAGCACACACAGCGACTTCCTCTGCAAGGGCAGCTGGAAAAGTGAGTGTGTGAGCTTCCTGGTCCCTCTGGTAGAGTATGGAAAAGGACCATTGGAAATGGCTTTTGGAACAGCCAGGCGCAGTGTCTGCCTCAGGGTCTTTGCTTTGTTCCATTCTTCAACATGTTCTCGCCATTGCTTGGCCAAATGAAGACAATGCCCCCAACTCTTGTTGGTGCCCCACTTGGATGTGGACCCCACACGATCCTGTTGGCTGTGTGCTCAGCAGCTCACAGAGACTTGAAGCTGTGGCCTTGTGTGTGTGTCACAGCCTCCACTGAGGCCAGGCTGGGCACGGAGGACAGCACACTATAACAATACCACCTTACCATGCTCACTCTGCCATGATCTCCCTCCAGTCTTATTCTAAAGCTTGTCATTGAAATAAAGTTTGTAAGTTTCTTAAAGAAAATTCTTTCCCATGCCCTCCCTAGCATTTCATGTCAGTTAATCTCTGGGAGTCTTCCATACATCTTCAGACACGGCTGAATCTATAGACTGTAAAAAGCTTGGGATCCCACTCTGGAATCTTCACAAATCAAAAAGGTGGAATAAAAGAAAGTGGATGGAAATAGGGTTTCAGGAATACCAGTGCTCCGGGCTTCCATGGGGCCACAGAAGGGAGTATTTATGGAATACCTACCACTTGCTTAAAGTCTACATTTTAATTATAAATATTTTGTCTATTTATAAAACAAACCAGAAAGAAATTCTTGTTAATGTAGTGACTAGTGCAGCATAATGTTCATAAGTTTCACAAGAATCAACACTTGGATAGTTGGATATTGATTGGTTGGTTAACTATTATTTTTGGCTAAATTATATGCTAAAAATAATAGAAAATATGTAGTGTTTATTGAGTATTCTAAAAAATAACCTAGCTTTAAAATCAATTGTAGAGTTCTAAATTCTCCAAATTAGAGAAGTTATACTCAAAAGCAGCATGAAAGGAACATTTACCCCTTTACTGAATACATTAAATTGGTCATGTGTGAACATTAACTAGGAAGTTATTCAACATTATAACATAACAATAATTAATTTTGGTGTAGAATATCCAAATCCAATTCATGCACATTATCTCATTTGACTTTCACAATCACTAAGTCACCCCATTTTCTCTAAATTTGTCAGCCACCTCAGAAATGTGGCTGCCTTAATTATAGACAGGTTTTAAGGGGCTCTGATTAAGGGCCCCCTCTAACCCCAAAATATTTTTGCAACTGGCTCACCAACGCTTGACATCTTTTTACAAAAGATAAATCTTTCATTCCACAATTAGAAATAAGACCCAACAAAATCTCCATGGCATAGGTAATCTGTTATTCAGTGTCACACGAAGGCATGAAGGCACTGTGGTGATGAAGAGTTTAGGCTCCAGACACATGGACCAGTGATCCAGCACGGGCTGAACCATGAATAACTGTTTTCTCATCTGTAAAATGGAGTAAGAATTATCTATTCCCCATGTGATTTTTATATTTATTTTTATTATATAACAATATTTACAAAGCACTTGGTGAGCGTGGCAGCTAGGAAGGACTCAATAAGTGTTAGCTCTTTCCTTGTTCTTGTTTTCATTTTTATTGTTGTTGTTGTTGAACTAATGGGAAAAGGGAAGGCAGTACAAAGGCACTAAGTTGTGCCCTGAACGGAAGGGGAGACATATTCCAGAGATAAGAAAAGAAAAGAACACCAAAAGAAGAGAGAAGTTCCTGTGGCACATAATGAGCAAATAGCCCAAACTTCCAATTTTTCACTTTGGCCCCCTTGGGCCAGCCAAGGGCCCATGGGCAGGAGAGTGGGACTCACTGGGGTGGGTAATGCAGCAGTATACCACCAGATGGCAGCATGGAGCCACTGCCATTTTCACCCTTGGGCAGCATAGCCGCTTCATCCTTCTGAACTCCACAGGGTTCTGAAAAATTGGTTTACAGCAATGGAAATAGGATTGTCCTAGCCAGACTCCCTTCTCTGCAGGATCTAAGCCTTGAGCGCTGGTATTTCTGAAACCTTATTCTCATCCACTTCCCCTCACTCTACCTTGCTGTTCTTGGGATTGGGAAATGACTAGTAAATCTGATTTACTACAAATTCTCTAAAAAGAGAATCATTTCACACCCAAAGAAAAGAATCGCAGGACCCACTCTGCAGCAAGTGTTTTGCCTTCTCTTTCTAAACCCATAGCGGCTCTTCCATGACTAAAAGTGTTATTAAAATAAAAAACCATTTGCCATACTTATAGGCAAATCACCTTATGACAAGATTAGTTCAAAAGAAAACATGCCACAGAAATCCAATGGGTTTTTTTTGCAGAAAAGTCAAGCAGTAGTTCATTAACATCTAAGACCCATTTTCAAATACTAAGTAGTTTATAAATGGATTCATACAAATAAAATATATTTCCTCCAAAAGTCCAAAGTCTATGAAATTTCATCATTGATGTAAAGAAACAGGTCATTTTTCCTTTATAGCTATGAATAAATGGAAGTGATTATCTCAGATTAAAATAGTATAGGATCATTCTGAATCCATTCATTTTTAATTTGGAACTAAGAAAGGTATTCAAGAAGAAGGTCAAAAGTATACATAATGTCCCCTAATGCTGTAATTTACATTTCGCTTATAGATTTTTGTCACCAGATAAGAAAAATGTATGTATCCAAATAGCTCCCTAGAAAACACGCATATGCAGAAGCTGAAAATAACAAGTTATCCCTGCTTATGTCAGCATTGGCTTATCCTTGAATCTCCCCTGATCTGCTTTTTTACTGTAACGTAACCTGCCCAGGTGTTGCAGTGGTGTGCACTCTCCTTATCTCTGGAGGCACGCCTGACTTTAATGCAGAGTAAACGCGAGTCCGTGTTAATTTAAATAAGTATTTTAAAAACATTGTTTAATAGTGATACTACTTTGAGTTGACGAAAACAAAAATATCCACCATTTAAAATATGTAGTCTTACCTTAAAATTAGTACCAGCAATAATTAATTTTATCAGTGATATTAACAACTCGTATCATGTGCCTCTGGATGCAATGCACTGAGAAGGACACAACAGCTTAGCCAGCACTTCTGCCAAGAAGCCATAACCTAGATCCAATGATGAAGAAATCATAGATAAACCCAAATGGAGGGAAATTTGACAAATAAATGCCCTGTACTCTGTAAAAACGCTGGTCAAGAAAGGAAAAAAAAAAAGCGAGAAACTGATCCAGATTAAAAGAAACTAAAGGGATGTGAAAAGTATTATAAATGCAACCCATGATCCTGGCTGGGCTTTTTGACCAGACACCCCTACTCCCAAAAAGAATGCTATACAGGACACTACTGGCACAATCGGCAAACTTCAGATAAAGACTGTATGTTAGACAACACTGATATAGTGATATAAAACATCTTGATTTTAGGGCCCAGCGTTGTGGTTCACGCCTGTAATCCTAGCATTCTGGGAGGCCGAGGCAGGTGGATTGTTTGAGCTCAGGAGTTCAAGACCAGCCTGAGCAAGAGCCCCGAGACCCCATCTCTACTAAAAATAGAAAGAAATTAGGTGAACAACTAAAAATATACATAGAAAAAATTAGCCGGGCATGGAAGCACATGCCTGTAGTCCCAGCTACTCAGGAGGCTGAGGCAGAAGGATTGCTTGAGCCCAGGAGTTGGAGGTTGCTGTGAGCTAGGCTGACGCCACGGCACTTTAGCCCAGGCAACAGAGTGAGACTCTGTCTCAAAAAAAACCAAAAAAAACCCCTTGATTTTGACAATTGTACATAGTTATATAAGTGAATGTCCCTGTTCTTAGGAAATATACAATTAAAGTATTTGGTAGTTAAAGGGCAATGTACTCTTGAGTGGGTCCGGAAAAATATATAATTATATATGTAGGGGAGAGTAAAAGAGACAGGGAAGGAATGTGCAGACATAGCAAAATGTTAACTGGTGGATCAGAGTGAAGAGTACATCCAAGTCTTTTTTGTAAATTTAAAATTATTTCAAAACAAAAAGTAATTCATTAAAAAATGCTAACAACACATTCATTCCAGGCTAAGAACCAGTAAAGAATTTTTACCTTATTATTTTATTAATAACACAACATTGTGCCAGAAAAAAAAAAGGAGGAAATTTTTAAAAGAAAATGAAATCATCCACAATCCACCTCCCTATTCTCCAGGTGCCACATGTCTACAGTTTTCCTTCACTGTCTTTGTGTCATGCGTCGTTTGCACCCTCTTTTCCAAGCCTCCGTCATCTCTTGACTGGATACTGGGCTCCTGGCTTCCACCTGTCTCCTCCCCACCTGGCCTCACCAGAGCAGCTCACCTGCACCTTTTGTGCATGGCTCAACTAACATTTGCTGAATGAGTAAGTGAGTAAACGAATGAAAATACCATTCTGTCGTTTGCTCTTTCGGTAAAGCAAATTTTAATGATGCTCTACACACTCACCTTTTAAAGTAGAGATTTTGGCAAAATACATTATGAAATGTCCAGCTGAATAATTTAGCATTTGAAAACATCCAAATGTTATCTAATCCCAGTTAAATTCTTCCTACTCTAGCTCATCCCTAAAGAAGACAGAGTTCACCTTCTGTCAAACTGAAAAGGAGACCGAGTGCTCCTAACTCCACCTTCATTCTCCCCTTTCCAGCCCTGTCTTAAGCTGGCTGCCCAAATCCTATCTTACACTGTAGTTCCCTACCTGGGCATTTCTGAGTCCAGGTGGCTGTATCCAAATCTCTCAAATCAGATCAGAGTGGGCTCTGCCTTCTGGTTGAGGCAGCTCATCCTGGGCCGGGGTATGGAAATCCGTAGGTCGAGAGTCGGTCACCAGATGGTAGTCAGGACCCCCCCTCAACCAGCTGCAGGCTTCTCTCAAATGGTATAATCTTTCCTGTTCTCGATGTTCAACGGAGTAAGACAGAGGTGGGACTAAATAATTTCGAAAATCACCTTTCATTCTGAAAGGCTATGATTCTGTAGCCAGGAAAAGTAGAAATAATCATATAACAAAAAATCAGGAGTGTGGAAATTTTTTAACTCAACAGAATGTAAGTACTGTGATCATGAAAATCTTAGGTTATTTTAAGGTTTAGATGCAGAGGACAGAAGAATAAGACTCCCCTCATACCAACTGGTGGAATAGAATTAGATAATTACAGACTGGTAGTTGTGGAAGACGATAAATGACTTGATAAAACAGTTGCCTGTGACCAGCTCTGGTTGAATGACGCATCTCCAAATGCTATAATTAAATACCTCTGAAATTAAATTCTAGCGGTGAGTAAGCTTTTCTTCCTTTATACTTTCAATAGCTTGGGAAGTTGAGTACAGTAGTTTTTTAGGTTACTAGATCAATGGTTCTCAAAACATGGTCTACAAGTCTAGACCAGAGATAAGAGCATTTCAGAGTGAGAAGGGAAGTGTTGATGAACAAGTCCAACTTGAGGAAAGTAAGGGTCAGGCTGGTTGAGTGGCTTGTCAAAGGTCACACGGAATGGCACAGTGGGCTCACTCCCAGAACATCTGGCTGAGTATCTCATCACCAGACAGCTCATCCATAAAACCCTTCTAACCAGTCACCAAAGAGCTGGTCTCTGGTGCTCTTATTGAAGCCAGGGCTGTATTTTACTCCTAGCATTGATTCACACACTTCATCCCTGTTCCTGTCTCTGGGACTGCCTGTCAGCTCAGGTAGGTCACGCACAATGAGAGCTTTTGCAGTACTGAAGTCATTTCACACCCTGGGATGGGACCAAGATGGACAGCCCCTTCTTCCCTGGTGTGAGTCCCTCTCTAAAGGGCCCAGTGAATGCAATCACAGGCAACTCATCAGACACAACCATTCAATACAAGTGTTCTCCGTTTTATGCATTGGTAGTAGGAGAACAGGGCTACATATTCCTCCTGGGGCTTATATCTCCAACAAAGTGTTGTCTGGAAATTTAAAAAATTAAAAAGCTATTGCATTATAGCACCTTGTACATGTTCTGAATTCAAACTAATATGCTAAAGAAAAAGGCCAATTCTGTTATATGGACACTCAACATGTCTCTTCTCTGGACTTGTCCAGATAGAGAAGATGAAGTTAAGGGGTACTCCCGTAATGGAAGATAATTCTCTTCATTATAGCTATTGGCAATAAGAAAGACAGGATTTGTTCCCTGATGCAGTGGTGGTGGCTCTGTTTTACTGTGTGTTGTAGCAGAGCGGACACATCACCCCTGCGCTAGCCTTGCCGCGAGCCCTCCTCGGCACCTCTTGGGTGAACTCCCCAGGCCAAAGCTGGACCAGAGCTAAGCTTTTGCCGTTCTCCCCTCCTCCGTGTAAAGACCATTCTCTTCAAAGTCTTGGGGCATCCGAGAGACAGCAACAGAACTGTGGTCACAGATCTCCTGCAATATTTCTTCATGAAAACAATACAAGGATTTTTATCCAGTATGAAGTATCTTCAGTACAAACAAGAATGTGATTCCCTAAATCACAAGGTCGGTAAGTCCTCCCTGATCATTGGGAGGTTTCTTCAAATGTGACTCCAGGCTTTGCTACGTCTCTCAAGCACTTTTATAATCCATAATAGTCCCATGAAATGAAAGTGATTCCTCATCAATTCAAAAGTTTGAGAATTCCTGACCCGGAAATTTGGATTTAGAAGGATGTAACATCTTAGTCCCTTTTTTCTAGAGACTCAAGACCTGTAATTTAATTTGTGAGATCATTTACAGGAAGGGGAGATAGTAGAGTTATGGGATTCTGTTTTCCTTTTCTGGGAAATCAGACTGTCTGGATCTGGATCCCTGTACTTCAACCTGTTGGCTGTGAATTTGGGCAAGTTACTTCACCTCTTGAAATCTCGTTTAGTTTGTTTGTGAAAACAAGTTTGATAGCCAGGACAATAAACAATCAATATATTTCAGCTGTTATTATAAGTTCTGCTGGGAAGGTAATGTCACATAACATTTAGGCTTGTGGGTTCTGAAATTATATTGCTTGAGTTAAAATCCTGGTTTCATCACATACTAATTATGTGACTATGGGCAAATTATTTAACCTCAAGTCACAGGTTTTTCTTCTACAATATGAGGATGAAGGTTGTCCTGAGGAATAAATGAGAAGGAAAAGCAAGGTATCCATAGAAAGTAGGTGGCACAGTGCTTGATGCATACTAAGCATTTTAAAAGTATTAGTTATTGTTAATATTAATGTAGTAGCAGCAGCAGCAGCAGTAGTGGTGGCAATATTGCTCTATTTGGGAGACAACTCATAATTATTAACTGTGGAATATCTCTGAAAAATGTTCTTGGCAGGATTAATGTTCCCATTCCTGACTGGAGCTCATTATGAATACCCATCTTCTCTGAACAGCTCAAGGACCTTTGAAAACATGTTCTGGGTGAACAGAAAGTGCACAACATTCATATTCTACATGGGGAAACATCCCCCCCCCGCGCTGTTCCATTTAATTTATTAAAAATCTTCCTTATGCTATTTTAATAGTCGGTATAATTAAAAACAACAACAAAAATTTCTGCCAATATTTCTAATTTAAAAATTTTCACTGGCCTAATATTATGAACTTTAAAGTAGTTACCCGAAGTCAACTTACTCTCAAGAGGCCCTATTCTATAATAGATGTGCACTGGATTTGAAGTTAAAACAAAACCAAGCAAAATCTATGCTAAAATCTCTTCTATCATCTACTGCCTTGGGTAGGATATTGTGGCCCTGGGCCATTGCTGAATAATTTTTTAATCTCAATTTTCCTCATCTGTGAAAATAGGGACCTTAGCATCTGCCCCGTCTGTCTTCCAAAGTTGTTATTGGAGATCAGATGAGAAAAACTGGGATTGAGTTGTAATTCAAGTTGTACAAATTTAAGTTATTCTTATTTCAAAATGTGAGCTCACTCACCCACACACACACTAGTGCTCAGATTTTGTTTGTACGAACGAACCAATAAACAGCTTATTTGGTTGGTTGGTACATTTACCTTCTTCGGAGCCTGAGTTTTGCTCCCTCTCAGGAGGGACAGTTTCCGATGATGCCTTAAGGTACTGGGAGGCAGAGCCATACTCTCTGGAAGGGGGGGAATGGGGGGGAGTGGACAGTGTTTCCGTAGTGGAGCCTTTCACAGACTCCTTTAAGGAATTTTAACAGGCTTCCTCAGAGCTGTGCACTTGCCAAAATATATATTGACATGATAAACCACAATGGATTTAAGTGTTTAAAGTCAAAAATGCACTTTTAAAAATAAGTACTTAAATTGGCCGATTCAGTAATAATACCTGAATGCTGAATTGAATTTGTTTAGAATAAACCACAGAGTAAACTTTTTCATTTTAACATTTTGCACTGAAGCAGGGAAAATCAATGGGGAAAAATACAATTCTATGAAACATTTCCTCATTTCTACATTATGGAACAATTGCAACTCCTAGCAGAGTTATGCAGCCAAGCCAACAAACCCTGAAGTCTCCATAAAAATGTTTAGATTCAAATTAAAATTAAATATGCTTTCTATGCCCCTGGCTCCGTCTGCTTCTTTCTGTCTTATGCTTACTTCTTATGTCTCCTATAATCCCCTTTCTGTGCCTAGAAAATCTTCTGCAAAAGAATCCTCCAAACTTGAAAAAAATTGCAAAAAACGTTAGGTGCCCATTTTTCACTTTTTTATTCTGTATCTGCTAGTCAGTGTTGAGCACAGACTCTCTCTTCCTTTGGTTGTGTACAGTTCCTCTTATACTATTCAGTTGTCTCTACTGTTTTAATTTGGGTGGAATATTGTGAAATATTTTGATTTGAGCAATTTCTTGTGTGGGTGGGCTGTCTACGGTGCACTCCAGTGTTCTGAAGCATGGAGGTGATTTTGCCTCATTCATTCCATTTATTCAGACATCACTTCCTCCAGCATATCCTGAGAAGTGATATATTGTTTAGTTATTTCGGAAGCTTGCAAGCACCAACTTGGAGCATCAGAGGGGAAAATCCCTGTTTAACCAGACAGATGGTTCAGAGAAATCTTGCCCCATCTTCTGTCTTCCCATGTGCACAGTGTTCGGATGAAAGGCTGAGGTCACCCTGGGGGTAGCCAAGGGTCCTCGCTCCTCCTAAACTGGTTCTTTAGTCCAGGGGTAGGAACTGGGAACAGTACCCCACTAAGGCATCAATTTATAGTAGTAGATCAGAAGGTGACAAACTCTCCCTATGGCTCAGAGCCCCACCCCCACCCCACCCCACCCCCGCACTTTGAAACATGGGCTCATTTAGTGTGTTTGCCTCTGCAAAGATGACGGTCCACTAAACAATGTGGTTAGCACAGCATGGCCTCGAGCAGCTGGAACAATAAATAGTATGTTTCCTAAAAGGGGGGAAAGAGTTTCTTCCTTCTACCTGAAATTGTGTTACTCCAATCTCACGCTCGCATCTTGATTATTTCACACCAGCCCTCTGCAATCACATGTCCAGGCTTGACCCTGAATACACAGAAGAAAAGTGAGAAACAGAGGCAGTCATCTAGGAACCTGGCATCATAACAACAGAGAACTAACCAGATTTTTCACTTAGGATCTCAGAATCCCCTGTGGGAAGAGATTTTTCTTCAAAGATGTTTAGTGTTCTATAGATTCAAAATTGAAAGTGGTTTTGAACTTCACGCATAGTGTTTATTTATTTTGTGTATAACAAAATAAATGTGTATACCCCTGCTCACTCCCTGCTGTCTGTAGAGCTAAAGTTCATTGCACTTTCTTTGCCCTGGCATCCCTCGTGTCCTTTGCTGCCTGGTCCATGGACCAGGCACTACCATTCACTGGTGCATTATTACTTCAGTAAATATGATTTCCAAATTTTTGTTTGTTTAAAAGACTGGATCTCAGTCTGACCCCCCCAGCTGGAGTGAAATGGTGCGATCATAGCTCACTGTAACCCTGAACTCCTAGGCTCAAGCGATCCTCCCACCTCAGCCTCCTAAGGAGCTGGAACCACAGGTGTGTGCTAACATACTTAGCTAATTTTATTATTGTTATTTTTTTGCAGAGAAGGGGTCTTGCTATATTGCCCAGGCTGGTCTTAAACTCCTGGCCTCAATCGATCCTCCCTGCTCTCACAGGGATATTCATATGCCCTCTTTTATTTCCACAGTTTAAAATACAAGACACATTCATTAGAAAAGCAAAGTCAGAAGAGCAAGAAGCAAAATCACCCATTTGGGTGCTAGCCCCAACTACTACTGCCGGGGAGGAATGAGCTTTGCTGCTGACCCTTGCCGTGTTCAATACAACCACCCCGCATCACCCCAACGTCCCCTCCCTCCCCACCCACAATCCTCTAGGCACCCACCCCAGCCCTTTTATCTTGACTTATGGGTCCTTTTGTTCACAGCGCTTATAACTTTCTAATATGTTATCTAGTTCACTTATTGTGTTTATTGGAAATTATCTGTCTCTCTCCACTATCATATAAGTTCCATGAGGGCAGGGATCTTTGCCTATTATGTTCAGTAATGAATCTCAAGTTCCAAGGACAGTGAAACACATAGCAAGTACTCAATAAATATTTGTGTACCAATGAATGAATGCTGAAAGACAAGTACTCCTCTTACGCTCAGGTCACAATGCATACCCTGCCGACTGCTAAACCTTTTTTCCTTGCATGTTATTTTCCTCATCTCTAAGTGCAAAGCCTTGGCAAAACTTTAAATTAAACTCTGCCCATGTCATTCTTCTCTCTTTCTTTACCTTCTTCCCACATTCCCCATTGCCCAGAACTTTCATTTAATCTGAGCACACCCACTTCCTTGGCCCACCCTAACCCATATTCTTCAAGGTGCCCACCGTTTCAATATATAACGCATTCCCTCTCTTTGTTACTCACCCCTTCTAAGTAAATCCATCCCATCATTTATTTTATTGTTTGGAGAAGTATTAAGAATCTCATTTCAGGAGGAAGGTCTCTATTCAAATTAATTACCATAATGCTCTATCTTTGAAAATATGCTACTGTCTTCTTGGAGATTAATGAGCTGCCAAACCATACAATCATACCCAGCTAGCCATCTCCCTTAGAGATACCCAGATACTAAAATGACTATAATTAGTTTTACACTCACTCAGCACTAAAGAATTCTGACTCAAAACTAGGATGCAGTTTTGAGGACAGGAGGAACTCAACAACACAGAGCTAGGTGTTATTGATCTGCTGTTCCAGTAAGTAAAAGACAAAATATAAGATCCCCGACTTTCCAAATTCAAACACTTTTACTTGAACAGAGATTTCATGAGCATCTTTTTACTCTTCCTTCTCAAAAGGAAAGAATAGAGAATATCACTAACCATTATTTACTGGTCCTTCCCGTGGTATGGTCGCTGTGCTAAGCTTTCTACGGACCTTGTCTTACTCAATGTCCACAATCCCTCTCTGAGGTTGGCATTTTACAGTTGCAGAACTTGAGACTTTTCAATCTAAGAAATTATTCAAAGCCCACAGTTAGAAAGAAGAAAAGTGGGATTATGAATCTAGCCAGTGAAACAGCAGAGACCATGCCTTTGGTCCCCACGACGTACTGCCCACCCTATACCTTCTGTCCTCTGCTTTCCATATCTTCTCTCCCATCCCCCCATGCCAAAGTTAAAAATAAATAAGTAATGGGATTAAAAAATGAGACACAGGTAACCAACCCAAGCACTAGTCTAAACACTCCTATACCAGGTCTGAGGCATCATAAAGGCTGTGCAGGGCTGTAGAAGAACAGCACAAGGACAGCAGGACTTCAGACTTCGCCAGTCTGGGGTTTTTGTTGTGGTGGTGGTTTGGTTTTGTTTTCCTGAGAAGTAGAAAAATGTAGTCTATTAGAGTTGTGAAAGACATTCTTCAAAAGTGGGAATTATATACAGAGGCTGTCAGGGGTTTGGAATGCTGTTCTACAAGATGACATATATATTTGCAGTGAGAGAAACAGGGAGATGAGATGACACTCTGGTTGCCCATTGTATGTGCTATGAACCCAAACACCCCCACCCAAGTCCATGACTCCCCAAGTCTTTAAGGAGCTCATGTATGTGCCAGGACACTCTTTAATACAAGAAAATGACAAAAAACCAACCTAGTTATTGAGGGGAAAAAAGATCCACTTTGCAGATGATCAAGACCGTTTGCCTTATTTTTCCTTGTTATTTCATGGCAGAGCATTTTGTCATCTCTCAGGAATGTCACTTCTCCCTATTATTTCACTAGCAGAGGATGGGGATGAAGTTGACAGGGCTCACAGAATCAAACATTTTGTAAGACTTTCTTAGAGTCCATGGAAAGGTTTGGTAGAGAATCAGTTATCCAGTCAATGGTATTGGTTAATTTGTAACTTCCTCCAAGAGTATAAACACTCTCACTCACTTATGGAAGCCTTTTATTTGTGTACAAAGTGAGTAAGTACTAAATGGTGCAATGAATAGTAATTTGAATAATAGCCACAGTCAGGAGCTACAAAGGAAATGAAAGCCAGGAGGGGACAGAGCCCACCACAGGAGAAGCAGAGAGGCAGCCTGGCAACAGCGGCGTCCAATAGGCAGGTCATCTACCCTCTGGGAGTCTCAGTCTTGCACCTGCAAAGCAGGAAGAATACTGACTTCACCAGGTTGCAGTGACTTTTAAATAGGATCATGCTTCTGACAATATCTTATAAACTGCCAAGTGCTGTGCAAATATGAAGTACCCTAATGATCTCTGCTTGTGCAATTTAGTGCAACAGGTAGAACCTGTGTAGACGATGTGGGAAAAAATGACAGGCACCAACATATAATCATGTGCAGAGTCACTGAGAGCTGTACTCAGTGCTAAGGCGCAGGGAAGCGGGAAAGAGGGGAAGATGTGGGTGAGGTTGAAAAGGTGCCTCAGGAACCGGGCCAGGACAGGCAGAATTAGCACACAGAGATTTCAGTGGAAGTGAGAAGGGACTGGAGGTGGTTTCTGAAGGGACCCAAGCACAGCTGTTGAAGCGAAGAGAGAGGAGAGGGCTCCTGCTCGTGGGTGATGGGACGATCTAGCCAAGAGTCTGCCTTACTTGTGTATGTCGTGCCCTGAATGTTGATGGATAATACTGAGTTTCTTCTCAGTGACTTGGTAAATAGATCCAGTTGCTTTTATAATCTCCCCACCTCCCCCCAGTGAAATTTCTTGTACTTGTCCTTCCTTATTGGAGACTTCAGGTATATATGAAGGAACTAGGATAGTGGTGGGGTGTGAATGAGGAGAAAATTATAAGGGGAGAACATTCTGGGCCAAATTATATAATAAAACTGTAAAAGTAAAGGACTGAAATAAAAGAACAATCAATTTGACTTTTTTGTAACCTTTCCTAGCAGAGGTGGATAGTTTTTTTTAATTGATTTTTTTGGGATTGAGTAAGAAGTTTGTAGTAGGTGACATCATAGCTTTATCAGAGTTGACCAAGAATTAGCTGAGACTTTCACTTATTACAAATAAATCCAGTATCTATATAGACACATTTCAAAGATTAACACTATCTACTTGCACAACACATAGGAAGTCTTTGGCTTTCACAACAACCTACAGATTGTTGTTTTTTAAACACATATTTTACAGAAGGAAATGTGCTAAATGATGAAGCAGTTTACTCAAGACCGTCCAGGTAATAACAGGCAGGACCAGAACCCACACCCAGATATTTGTACTCCAAGTGCAATGTTCTTTCCACACCCTGCTGTGTTTTACTTCTGTGTCTTAAGGGGGACTTTTGGTTTAGATTCTGGCATCAGTACTTTCATGTTCTTTGAGAATGATTTCCGTCCTTCGGGACTCACTGCCGTCCACAGCCACTCCCTCGGCTCCACTGAACCACTCCTTTTCTCTCGACGTCTCATGAGTCTCTGTCATCTCCTCTCCTCTTGCTTAAACTTCCTCGTAATTTGCCCCCTTTTCCTCAACCACCAATACCAGAGTACAAGGCTTTGAAAAGACCCGACTTTGTTTGGGTTCCTTTAGGAGTACTACCAGGGCTGGTGGGAGGAATCTGAGTTGATCGCAAGCGTATTTATGTGTGGTCACTAAACACAGTGGCAACAGAAGCAGAAATATTGAGCGCATAGCCCTACGCGACTTTTGTAGGCTGGTGAAAGTTTTTGTAAGTGAGCAGATTTTTACATGTAATTTAAGAGTTTTCATAGAAAAAAAGCACATGTTCCGAAACAGACTTACATTTCCTTGTGCAATAGCACCATCCAGTTGTCAGAGGAAAAGCCCAGCAGCTCTGAGGCTCCCAGGTCTGAACCAGGCAGGCGGGCTGGCTTCAGACCTCACGGACACCACTGTCCACAGTTGCCAAGCTGTCACGAGCTGACGAACATGAGTAACAACGACAGAAACCACTCACAATATGGAAACTTACCAATGAAAAGTGCTCTTGTGTTTATAACTGAAAAGCAAACAAAGTCTGTCTCTTTTAGTCTCTGTTTTGGAATAAAGCAATTGACACAAACTACATTTTATTCTCTTATTCTTCCTCTGCAAAATAAGAACTGAAGGTAAAAAATTAAAGAGTACATTTAAGTGACTTGATTTGTCTAATTTTATCACATCCAGTTATGTACCCAGCTACCCAGGGTACACAAAGTGAATGCCACAGCAGAGAGGGGAGGGAAATGAATTCTGACCCGAGATTCTAGGAAGGCTTCAGAGAGATTACACAAGAGCTAAGCCTGAACAGACAGGAGAGATTTTTAACTGAAGCATTCAAGTAAATGGGGATAGACATTCAGGTTCAGAAAATAGAACACATTGGGAATGGTAAACGTGCATGCAAGGGATATTCAGGTTGAACATTCCAAATCTGAATATCCAAAATCCAAAATGCCCCAAATCTGAAACTTTTTGATGCCAACATGATGGTCAAAGAAAACATTCATTGGAGCTTTTTGGATTTCAGATTTTCAGATTTGGGATGCTCAACTGTTAAGTATAATGCAAATATTCCAAAATCCAAAGAAATTCAAAATAATCACTTCTGGTCCCAACTATTTCAGATAAGGGATATTCAACCTATAGTTAGATATTTTCATGTTTGTCTCCCTCACTGCAATCTAAGGTCACTGAGGACAGGGGCTGGGTCTTGTGCGTCCAAAATCAAATCCCTTCCAAACTTCCTCAAACCTGCTCCCTTCAAAAACGTGCCAGATCTCCGGGAATCTTGTAAAATCAAAAGAAAGAATTTGGGTGCTAGCCTGAGGTGATGAGCCGGTCTTGGGAATTTTAAGCAAGAGAATTATTTCATTTGCATTTTCTAAAGACTTGCCTGGCTGTAGCATAGAGAAGGAATTGGCATAGCACAAGAATTGATGGGGGAAAGCAGAGAAAACAGTTGCATAACTTGTCTGTTTCAATGCCTCCAGAATAATTTTTTATTTCAAAATATTGAGGGGCAGAATTATTTTTCTAAACACATAAGAGATTGATCCTTTCCATCTCAAAAACCTTCATAGCTTTCTCTCACACACAGAATAAAGTCTAAAGTACCAAGCACAGCAAAGCCCTTCATAATCCGAACCCATTCTACCTTTCTAGGTTTCTCTTGCTACCCTCCTTCACACACTCTGGCTTCAGTCAGTGAAGACATCTCCTCCATTATGACATGTGTATGTTCCCCTTTGTGTTTACAGAGGCCACTTACTCTCTTGGAAGTCTGCTCTTCTTCCCACTATGGTACTCATCTCATTCTCCATGGGAGCATAGTGGAGGTCTTTGAGGGCCAGAATGGTGACATGTTCATTGATGCTCCTCCACAATGTCAGCCTAGCACTTTACACAATATAGACACTTGGCAAGTATTTGTTAAGCAGAATGGAACTGTAACAACAGTACATTAAATATATTTGGACTCATTTAATAGTTATTGAGCTCCATAAACCATAAACAAAAAGATTGATTCATTTAATTCCATTGAAATGTAAAATGCTGCACGGAAATTTTTAAAAACCCCAAAACAAGTTAAAAGAGAAACTAGGGGAAATATACAGAATGTATATGACAAAGAGGTAATATCCTTAATATGTGAGAATTCCCCAAACCATTCCCATCAACAATCTAAAAAATATGGGCAAAGGAAGGAAATGCAACCATTCCATTTTTCACTCATCAGATAGGTAAGGATGAGTTTTAAGGTGGGACTGAGAGTGTCGAAAAAGAAACACACACAGGCTTTGTTTATGGGAGGATAAATTGATGTGCTTCTCTTCAGAAGGTGATTGATTTGTCAATATCTACAAATTTTTAAATACAGAAACATTTAACCTACAAATTCCACTCTGAGAAATTTATCCTACAGATAAAAACATGCACAGGCAAAGATCCAGGTACGAAAATGATTGTTGCCACCTTGTTTATAATAGTGTACTCATTAACAGGAGATTACCTCAATAATGGTCTACTATCCAATAGAAACTGCAGCCACTGAGAGAAATGGAGTCAGTCCACAATCACGGACAGAAAATTATTCCAAACTGTATCATTAAGTAAAAGAAGCAATGTACCCTATGGCTCATGTGGTATGATGCTCATTTTTTGTAAAACAAGTGTACACAGATATGCCTGCATACACATGGAAAATCTTGAAAACTCTTGACATTGGTTGTGTCTGGGGCAGATTTATTGCACACTGCATATCCTTTTGCATTGTTTGAACCTACATGTTTTTCAATGTGTTCAATGTTAAAAATCAACCACCTCCTCAAACACACACATTTGTTGATCATTAATTACCCAATAGAAGCAAACCGGGCATTATGTATGTAACCGTAATTATATTGCTTATGTACTACACGAGTTACAAATACTGTACTAGATATGGTAATGCTCAGAAGGGTTGCTTTTACATGCAGACACAGTGCACTACCTTTCTCCATCCCACTGAGAATCGGTAATGAGATGCTTTCTACAAGTGAGAGATGACCCTGAACAGAGTAAAACACCTTCTATGTATTTTGTTAGTTGATAGTTGATATCAAAGGCTCATCTGACACCTAAATTTCTCAGGGCACCCACTAACATCTTAGCACAATTAATTCATCAAGTCAATCAGCTTCACCTCTCCCAAAGTAGAATCTTGGAAAGAGAAATATCACAGTGGCAAGTTTAACAGTGGTGACAAGAAAAACTCCAGAGAGTCTGTCCCTCAAAGTAGTGCAATAAGATCTTGAACAATCAGGTTATAAGAAGAGTATACTGAAATTATGAGGGTAGGTATAAAGAAGCAAACTAGGAATTAAGGAATTACTGAAGACAAATTCAAAATTGAACAGTTTTGCCTGGGTGGAACCATTACATATATGTCAAGGATTTGCTGATCAAAAATCCCCAATTAATCAGTTTGTCATGAAAAGCACTTCATAGAAAACACACTATAGAAAACAATCATCAAAGAACTATGCCATTACTACAAAGCTACAGTAATCAAGACAGTGTGGTGTTGACATAAGGACAGACACATACAGATCAATGGAATAGAGTTGAAAGTCCAGAAATAAACTCTCATATATACAATCAGTTGATGTGCAACAAGGGTGCCAAGATAATTTAGTTGGAGAAAAGAAGTCTTTTTCAATAAGTGGTGCTGAGACAAATGGGTAGCCATATTGAAAAGAATGAAGCTGGACTCTGACCTCATACAACTCAATAGATTGAAGACATAAATGTAAAAGCTAAACTCTTAGCAGAAAACAGGTGTAAATCCTTGTGACCTTGGATTAGGCAATGCTTTCTTAGATATGACACCAAAAGCAACAAAAGAAAAAATAAATTGGAAACAGAAGTTTCACAAAATGTTTGTGTTTCAAAGCACATCAAGTGGCAATACAACCCACAGAATAGGAGAAAATTTTTGCAAATCTTATATATGAAAAGAGACTTGTATCTAGTACACATCTTACAATTTAATAATTAAGACAATCCAATTAGAAGCATGCAAAGGATTCTGAATAACCATTTCTCCAAAGACCATATACAAATGGCCAACATGTTTATTAAGATGTTCAACATCCTTAGTTCTCAAAGAAATGAAAAATCAAAACCAAAAGGAGATACCAGCCACACTCACTAGGATGGCTCTAATCAAAGGCAGTAAGTGTTAATGAGAATGCGGAGAAATTAGAACTCTCATGCACTGCTAGTGGGATTGCAAAACAGTGAAGCCACTTTGGAAAATTGTTCATTTATTTCTCAAAAGGTTAAACATAGTTACCGTATGACCCAGTAATTCAACTCCTGGGTATGTATCTAAAGAGAAAGGAATGTTTACGTAAAGACTTCTACAAAATGTTCAAGAAACAGCATGACTCTTAATAGTTAAAAAGTGGAAACAACCCAAATGGGTTGTTAATGAATAACAACCCATTGATGGGTTATGGATTAATGGATAAATAAAATGTGGTATATCCATATAATGGAATGCTATTCAGCAAAAAGGAATAAAGAATACATGCAACGACATAAATGAACCTTGAAAACATTAGGCTAAGTGAAAGAAGCCAGTCACAAAAGACCACATGTTATGATTCCATTTACATAAATGTCCAGAATAGGCAATAATATAAACAGAAAGTAGATTAGTGGTTACCTAAGCATTGGGGGATTGGTATTAGCAGAAAATGGGGGTGCTAATGGGTACAGGGTTTCAGTTTGGGGTAATGACTATGTTCTAAAATCAATCATGGTGATGGCTGCACAACTTTGTGAATACACACAAGACCACTGAATTGCACCCTTTAAATAGATGATATATATGGCATATTAATTATATCTTGATAAAGCTGCTATTTTAAAAAAAATTCTTTTAAGGTCAAGTAAGAGGCCAGCCTCTTTGTGTGGACTCTGTGTGCCAGTCCTAGGAGTTGGGCTTTGGTGGTAGCTCAAACCATGCAGGCCAACCTAGCACCCAGGTCCAGCCTTGGCCTGAGCTCCACCTTAGTTCTGAGCATTTAAATGTTTCTTCCAGAAGCTCCAGTCTACAGCTTCCTACAGAGCCACCAGTCAGTCAGCTGCAGTCTTTGAACCTAAATCAACCTCAATTCAGAGGCCCAGTGGGCAGGAGTGTCTGGTGCAAAGGCAGGAGTCCATGTCTACAATAAAGCAAAGGTGGTTAAAATAAATAAATAAAACATTTAAAAAGCTGGTGGCATGTGCCTGTGTCTATAGTGCCAGCTACTCGGAAGGCTGAGGCAGGAGGCAGGATTCCTTGAGTCCAGGAGTTGGAGGCTGCAGTGAACTATGATCCTGCCACTGCACTCCAGCCTGGGCAACAGAGTGAGACCCCATCTCTATTAAAAAAAAAAAAATTTTTTTTTAAAGAGCTATGTCAGGACAATTAGCCACAGAATAAATGTTGATACTGGTATGTATATTCAAAGATGTGACATTAAAATCCCAAACCCTTTAAACAAGCACACTTAAAAGTACTGAAATGCTTCTCAGGTAGTATATATTAATTCTTTTCAGGTCCTATTTTAATCCATCATTTTTAGAGCAATCAATGCAAAACAATTTTTGAAACAATCCATTTCTTATTCAAATAGAACCAATTTAATAATTAAAGTCATACAGCTTAAAAACTTCTGAACCTGGTTTTGGATTCAGATAGATAGTTTACTGTCAGCAGCCACTAAAAAAATACTCTTGACAAGGAGTGGTGGCTCACACCAGTAACTCCAGCACTTTGGGATGCCAAGGTGGGAGGATCACTTGAGGCCAGAAGTTCAAGTCCACCCCAGGCAACATAGCGAGATCCTTCATATCTACAAAAACATAAAATAATAAAATAAAATAATATTCTTGATCTAGGACCAGATGAAAAGGAAGGACAGGCAATTTGTTTTTAGTACACATTAAATTTTGTTAAAAAACATGTATGTATAAAACTATTCTGTGTATGAAACAAACTGGATTTTAAGAGGCAGTGGGCACAAGGAGAGCTGTTACATAATCTACCCCAGTCATATACTGAATATTCTCATTGCTTTTATATCATAAAGTGAAGTTAAGCTCTAGTCTCATGCCAGTGTTGAGTTCACCTGATGAACCCCTGCCCTTCCTTGTCCATCTCATCCTGCAAATAGAAATCTTACTTCTAAGGGAATCAATTTATCTTTTTCCCATTACTATGGCTCAAGAACTGATACTACAGCTCCGAAGCCTAACCAGTATTTATGGATGTTAGTCACAGAATCCTGTAACTAAGCCCTTAAAGAAAAGAAAGAAAACCAGTTCTGTTTCATGCCATTTATTTTGGACAAAACGTTCTCCTCCTCCACGTTAGTGAATGTACTAACCTTACTTAAACAAAGATAAGTGAGAAAAGTAAGGATGGATCTGAGGAAGAAGCCTTGGATTTGAGGCCCACCACACATCCCTTACCCTCAACTTACCTGTTCAATCTTGCCCCGTCACTCTTCCCTCTTCCCTAAAGCTCTAGGTCAAACCATCTACAGGCTACTCTCCAAACACGATTCAAGCTTTCCTTCCAGCACATTGCTGCTCATATCATTTCCTTTCTTGGAAACACTGCCTTCCTCTCAGCCTCATTAGATCTTTACTTGTTCACATCTTACTCTTCTTTTGAGACCAAGTAGAAAAGCTCAACTTTGCATGCAGGCTCCCCTAACACTCCCTTACCTCTAGGAGTCATGTAAGCTCAGTGCCACAGCACAGCCAGCAGCGGCTAACGCGGGCCTGGCACTGAGAGCAAGCACACAGGACACTGGGCTGACTTAACTCTATCTCCCCTTGTAGAACATAAGGTCTGTCTGGGTGAGGCCTGTAAGGTCTTAAAAGGTTACAGCAATAATTTACTAAAAATATTCATCTTCTTCTAAGTCATATAAACAATTTTAATGCAACATTCAATAGGGCATCTTTCCCATTGCTCCCAAGATTTCATCTCTTTCTGCTGCTGTAGGCATAGGTGGCTTCACTCCATTCTGTCTTCTCTGGATCATGATAGAATTCTGTGTATAGATATAAAAAAAAGAAACTAAAATCAGTCATGTATTAAATGCTAATCGTTTGCCAGTGATTTGCTATTGCTTCCTCAAAACAGAAATTCCAAAAACCAAGTTAAAAAAAAAAACCTAATTATAGATTCCAGATAAATGTTTTCAAACTATTAACAATTAAATAGAAGTGGTTATTCCCATAGGAATACATTAACAGCAATTGGGATGGGGATATACTGTGCATGTACAAAGCACAAAAATTTATCTAGTCCACTAAGAAGTGCTACTGAATAATTGCTAAATGAAACCAACAGTGCACCTAGCAAAGGGAAAGGAAATAGCCAGGCCTGGTGCTCAGGGAAACAGAAATTATATGCCAATGTCTTAAGAAAAATGGGCACATTTTAACTACCATGTATGGAAGTAGGAAAGGAGGAGGCAGAAATAGAAGCCCAACATGATGTGTTATAGCACGGCTGTTTGTCTCCAGGAAAACTAAATTTATAACAAGGCTATTGTTTTAGGACTACAGATACTTATATACCTAGAAAGACCCACCTATATTAAAACTGCATTCTTATAGCTTAGAGTAGGATGAGGTAGCTAACAAGAGCTCTCGAGGATCTGTTAGGGCTAAAAGAGCGCACAGAGGATAGGTTAAGTTTCCCTATAGCCATCACTGGGAAAGGATTGTGGGTATTAACTTAATTTCAGGCCTCAGTTTCAGCCTAAGAGATGGGTTTTAACATAAAGCTAATCAAGCAAGGCTTACCCAGAATTTCCGACAGTTTTTGTACTTCATGAAATAAGTGGAACACCTTTCTCCTTCATAGTTATTTGCATCCATACATCTGGCAGAAGCATCAGATTCCTTGAATACATAAGAAGCATCATTTAAGGGGTGGAATGGATTCTAAAAACAAACTAAACTTGCTTCCCCCCAAAGCAAATAATGTGAAATAGTTCATGTTTGTTCACTTTAATGGGTAGACACTAACAAAAACTGAACAATCTTGCCAACTATCCCAGTACTCACTCTGCTCAGGCAGATCTTCATTTTCATCTGAGCCAGTTTTCTGAATCATAGGAATTTGAGCCAAAGCATTGACTGTAATCAATTAGTCCAGTAACCATTTAACAAGAAACTGAGACAAGGTGAAATATGTTCAAAATCACTGCTGCACACCTAGAACCCCCAGTCTCCTGACTCACAACACAGTTCTCCTGCTTTTCCAAATCGTCACTCTGACTTGAATGTTTGATTATAATGCTCGTTTCAAGGTTTCAAGTAAATTGTTAATAACTGGTATACATAAGGGCAATCTACATTAACACCTATATTAACATCATCTCATCAAATTTTTGGCTATCATTTACTTCATTCCACAAGTAAATACACTATTACATATGCAAATTTTAATAGATATCATTCACATCACTTAAAACCAAAGTGAGCAACATAGGGCTATGCGTTGAAAGGAAAAGTAGGTACCACCTGGGGATTAAACTTAAGCTGTCTGAACTGAAAGTAGATTGGATAACTAACCTCAAAGTGAAAGGTGTAACTCTGGGGAGTCATCTAAAGGAAAGCTCTAACTAAACCGGTAGGCATTGCTTCACAGATCTAAGAAACATCTTCTACCCAAACAGATTTACTTAATAAAACTGTTGAAAACTGACCTAATACACAGAACAAAGCTAAATTTCTATGCCAAATATTTAATGAATATATCTATTTGGAAAATGCACATAGGATCAGGGAGCATAATTTTCATAGCACCAGTATGATGACTACATTATTTAAGGGTAGCAAAGCCACATGTAAGTACTGTAAGTCATACCAAATAAATGCCAATACAAGCTTATCATTAAAACAAAACAATTGGCCAGGCATGGTGGCTCACGCCTATAATCCTAGCACTCTGGGAGGCCTAGGCAGGACTGCTTGAGCTCAGGAGTTTGAGACCAGCCTGTGCAAGAGTGAGACCCCATCTCTACTAAAAATAGAAAAAATCAGTGGGGCATGGTGGCATGTGCCTGTACTCCCAGCTACTTGGAAGGCTGAGGCAGGAGGATCACTTGAGCCCAGGAGTTTGAGGTTTCTGTGAGCTAGGATGACTTCATGGCACTATAGCCTGGGCAACAGAGTGAGACTCTGTCTCAAAAACAAAACGAAACAAAACAAAACAATTGTGTTGATAAGACACCTTTGTGAAAACCTTCAGGTTTTGAATAAGCTAATTCTATTATCAGCCCATTACTCTCAGCCAGGTTGCCTCAAGAACGTAATGAAATTATTTCTATTAAAACAGTAAATTTCAGTGACAGTGTAAAAATGTCATACCTTCCAATTTTTCATGTTTGAAGTAAAGATTTTCCTCAGTGTTACATATGCCTGTCCAGTTTTACAGTGACAACTAAATGCTTGAGTATACAAATATGGGAAACTAAAGATGAATCTTTGTTAGCAAATAAAAATGCTCTAGTGAAATAATAATGTGCTAGTCAGCAATTTTTTATATAGAAATAACTTTATTCAACAACTGAAGAAAACAGATACCCACAAAATTAGAAGAAGCTTGTTTTTCCAACTTAGCACTCATGAAAATTAAAAGCAAATTAGCCTACCAACAAACAAGGATTTATGTCAGGATCTCTAAGCCTCCGCGTTACCAAGGGCATCCTAACAGTCTTCTTTACTGAAGGGAGACAGAGAAAAAAGAGTTATACAATGAATGACAAGAAATCAATAAATCTCAAAAGCCTCATTTGAAAATTTAATTTTGACATAATAATCATCTAGTGAGGAACATGTACCCTCTGTATTTTGAGAATAAAAACTTGCATGTGTTTTTCCTTTGTTTGCCATGATGCCGCAACACAAAGGCCATATACTGAAATTCACCTACTAAAATTTGATTATAATATCCAGTAAGAAAGACAGTGCAACCATAATTCAGTTGTAGTTTACTCTTAAGTTTAAGCAATTAAACGTATTCACAAAATCTAAGAATGTAGTATGCATTCTAACGATTACTTCCTTACTACACATTGATCAGCATACAAAATAAGAACGGAATAATTTAGTACAGCCCAACTTTAGAAAAAGCATTCATCAACTAAAGTACAGAGTGCCTACTGTGTGGCTAATACCAGGGTAGCCAATACATCAAAAAGCCAACTTATTGCTTCGTTGACATTTCAAAAAGCCAGTGCTTTTTAAAAAAAAAAAGTTGAAATTTTACTTCCAGTGGCATCTCCTATTTAATTGATATTTCCCTGGCATGAAGGAAGTCAGAGAATGCTATTGTGGTTCAGTAATCTTCCAATTCAAGTCTTAGAGATACAGCTTTGCAAAAGTATAGATTAAAGATGATCACAGTTCCCAAAGAGCCAATTAGTTATTCCAAGTCAAGTCATATACTTGGATAATAGGTATGTCAACTATATCCCAGAATATAGTTGCTCTCTATAATGGAATTCAACTGAAATTGGTATGCCTATTATCTTCAAAGAAATGTCACAGAAAGTAAAAGAGAAAATTCAAAAATCAATACCAAAATAATTATTTCAAAGTGACTTCTGTTTCAATATATTGGTATACTATTGATGAACCACCCACAAATATTTTAAAATGCTCTGAAGCAAGCTTAAGGAACTGATCTAACTTGTACTCCTGAATCCTGTTCTAGCTTAATCATTCTTCTACCTAAATATCAATGGAGAAGCCAGCAAAAATAATGCAGTGTGACTTACAAAATCCCACTGAATTAAACTGGTTAGTATAACCAGATAGAGGTCAGAATTCTTGAATGAAATGGTTTCTGCTTTCCTTACCCAAGGTAGGACCATCGAAAAATACCAGTCATGTTAAAAGATATGAAGTGTATTCAGGAAAAACAAACAAATCCCATAAACTCATGGCAAGTGGAGGTATTCTCAATCAAGAGTCACCCAGTCCAATTTCTTCTATTATGGGAAAGATCAAGATGTCTGCGCTAAAGTAGATCAACCTTTGCTAAGGAGGATGGAAAAGAGTTTGGTTATTTGGGGTCCTTTAACTTTTAATAGCCACTAAATAATCATTTTATGATTTTCATCAAACAATACATGAAAATACCCAGCCAAAAGAAAATCTTGGGCAAAAGGAAATTCAAGCAGCCATCCAATCATATCTAGAAGCTTTTTCCTCTCCTGAACACAATTTTTTTCTGTGGCCAGTTTGACTTCTTCCTAAGAGAGATGATGGTACTAAGTAAATTCACAGCTTCCTTTTTTATATCTATCCTATGATATGTGAGCACAGAACAAGGATCAGAGGCAGACAAACTTGTATGAAATTCAAGTTATGTGCCTTAAAGTATTCTACTATGTATTTTATTTTCATCAGTTAAAAATTCTTTAAAAACACTACCTAGGTTATATCACATACACTCGGATCAGGTTTGCTGCATGAGTTTATTCACATTTCATTTCTTTTTCCTTCCGGATTCTAAATACAAGTCACCCTAAGTTTGGATTTCCGAAATTCCCCTCCTTTGCATGAATTCCTTGTGTATTAACTAGAAATGAAGTGGAAATGTCAATTTATAGTGAGGAGCCAGGCTGAAGAGCAAGATCGAATGCTCCGCCAAAGAGGCCTTATCTATTACACTTATTAATACTTTCTCAATGTTGTAATGCTACAGCTTCTACCACTTGCAGAGGACAGCCAGAAAGAA
This sequence comes from Cheirogaleus medius, assembly GCA_008086735.1. NCBI lineage: Eukaryota > Metazoa > Chordata > Mammalia > Primates > Cheirogaleidae > Cheirogaleus > Cheirogaleus medius. The sequence goes on from VBSM01001124.1 coordinate 6,839,969, forward strand.
AACCAAAGATTTGAGGGAGGGGTCGCAAAACGACAGCACATTTGAGGAATAACTCTAAAATTGACTCCAAAGGGCAAACTGCTTAATAAAGCAGTTCTTGATTTCCCATCCAGTGGTTCACGTCCCCACTCTTCCAGTAGCTTAGAAAGGGAAGGGGGAAGGGAACGTTACTCAACACGTCCATGCCTACATGCCGGTTGGAGCCCAGGCAGGGTCCATGGCTCTGCTAAATCTGGAAGCTGACACACACCACGCCGTTACCCACTGCTGCGTGCAGAGGCGCAGGGGCAAGAAGTCAAGGGTGGCATACCGGAGGGGGGCGGGGAGATCGAAGGAGAACCTGGACAGAGGCGAATCCGAGGCCTCGCTGCCTTCCGCGGTGCTGCCCGTCAGCGTCTAATCCTGGACGGCAGGCACAGGTGAACACACCATGCTTTGCCCTGCGACAGAGCCGAGAGGGGCAGGGGGCGAAGAAAATGCAAGGAAGTGGGGGTGGGGACAGGTGATTGCGCTTCAAAGGCTGGAGAAAAGGAGGATGAAGGACGAGCTGGTGGTGTCCGGACGAGGCAGAGGTCACCTTCCTCGCCCCCGGCCCGAACGGACCCGGGTGGCCGTTGGAGGAGCGACAGGAAGGGGCCCGCGCCGCGGCGAAGTCTGGCGGGAGCGGCTCCGCGCAGCAGAAACGGATCCGGACCCCGCGGCGGCCCAGGTGCGCCCGTCTCTTCCCTCTTGCCTTCAGCCGTCACGGAGGGAGGGGCGGGGGACCACTTACCTCAAGGCGCCGCTCCGCCAGCGCCCAGGCAGTCTCCAGCTCCAAACACGTCAATGGCTCACGAAGCAGGACCTTAAGTAGCGCGCATCCCAACTTGCTGCCCCCGCTCCCCGGCGGCCGCTTGCCCAATCGGCGTGCGACTCTGACAGACTGACAGCCGCGCGGGGCTCTGCGAGGCGGGGGCGGGCGGGCCTCGCCCCGCCCCTGCCTGGCGAGAGGAGGGCCGAGAAGGGAGGAGTGGGCGGGGCGGAGCTCACGGCCCCGCCCCAGCCCCCGCCCCGCCTCGCCCCCCACGCCGCGGCCCGCCTCTTAACACTTCGGCTTGACGGGCGGCGCCACAGACCAATCGGCGCGTCGACTCCTGGCCGCGGCGGCGCCGAGTGGCCGGCCCCGGGGCGGAGCGCTCTTGGGGGGCGGGCTCAGCGGCGGGCGGGGGTGGGGGCGGGCCGACGGGAGGCGGGGGCGGTGGCAGAGTAGGTCGGGGGAGGCGGCGGTGGGCGCGACGTCGGCGGCTGCGGCGGCGGCGGCGGCGGCAGCTGCAAGTTGGGCTGCAGGGGCAGCGCATACACTACAATGGCTGCTGGAAAGAGGCGTAAGGAAACAATTTCCAGGCCCGCCGCGTCCAGCCCGAAATATGAGAAAAAAATTATTAGAAATTCCGCGGGCGGTGTAAAGGCGGCGGACGGGCCGGAGGGAGGATGTTAAAGCCCCGCGGTGAGTTCTCCCGGGGTCCGGGGCGGCGGAAAGGCGTTTAGCGGGAGAAATATCAGGGTTATTTAAATTATGGGACTAGCCGAGGGGGCAGAGGAGCAGCGGCGGCGGCAGGAGGAGGAAAAGTTTGTGCTACTCTCAGCCCCTGCTCAGGACCCCAGAGAGAAAAATAATAATAAAAAATAAAATAAAATAATTA
>VBSM01001124.1:6841750-6904917 GCA_008086735.1 Cheirogaleus medius
AGGTGTGAGCCCGGGGTGTGTGGCTGCGGGGGGGGGGTAGGGGGAGGGGGTGCTAAATGAAAGCAGGAGATCGGCACAGAGCAGGGACAGCTTGTTGTCAGTATCATAAACAACCAAAATGGAGGGAGAACTCAGGCATATAACCAAATAAAAATTTTTTAAAAATCGCAAAAAATCCCTAAAAATCCGGGATGCTCCCCCTTTTCTCGCTAAAGGTAAAAGTATGTACCGCCTTTCCCCTGAAGTCCATTTTGACTTTGCAGGGACCAAGGAGTTAATATTTATTTATTTTTTAAAACTTTCGAAGGGCAAAAGCCTTTTATAACTCAACCGACAATGAGAAAACGTGAAAATCCGATGCAAGAGAAGCAGGGGGAGGGAGGGGGGAGGTGGAAGTGCAGAAACTACTAAACTTATGGGTAATGTGGACTGATCTGAGATAAGATAAACACTATATTTGCTATTTTATAACTCTCTTTTAATGATCTTTGCGGGGTTTTTTTGGGTGGAAAAAAAGTGATGCCATTTTCTTAATAGAGTTAATATGTGTGATTGGAAGAATAAACCTTTCCGGCTTTAGATTGCATTTTCGTCGCATTTATGCTTCAGGTTTTGTTAGTGGCTCCCTCCTTTCTTTAAACTGAGCTCTACAGAGGAGGGGTAGAGAGGTGATGTTGCACAGAGAGACTTGAGTGCAAGACTGGAGTACCTTTTGGGGAGGGGTAGGGAGTTGCTTGGTTTCGCCCTTCCTGACACGTTTGCTTCACCTGTTCATCCTTACTAAAGAATGTTAAGCTGAAGTTTTCTGGTTTTATGTATATAAAAGGATGGTGCCTCTTGCATCACATTGATGGTAATGGGAAAGTGCTGCTGATGTTGGTTCCACGTGGGATATGGGACAGAGCAGGGCATTTTAAAGGGACAGCTTCTCTTTTCTTATGGTTTTCATCACCTACACAGAATCACTGTCTGAGGACCAAAAGTGGAGGTGCTGGGAGGGTGTGGTGATGAAAGAGCCTTCTCTTTCCATTACTCCAGTGCACCCACCTTTAGGAGTGATGGAGGGAGATGAGGGCTCAACAGAAGTTGGATATGTGTGTAGATTAGTTTGTATCCAAGCTGTTCTTTTTTGTAACAAGCCTTCTCAGGAACTTTTCATGTTACATTGCTTTGCTTTGGAAGCTGATTTTGGAAGGAATTTAGGAAAAATGGTAATAGTTGAAGGTGTGTGGTGTAATGGTATAGCATTATTGAACAGTTAGGAATTTTGTGCAATGAGATCAAAGAGATGTGTATGCCTATAATGTGATTTTACAGCCATTTTGCAAAAGCTGTAAAATGCCTAATATTCAGTTTGATTTAAGATACATTGAGGACTTCTGGTTGAAAAATTATAGACAGAGTGGTGAAGATTATTTAACATTGTAAGCAGTAGGCATTTCTTTGCAGTGGGGGAAAGCACACAATCTAACACCATGGAAAAGTTTACATATATATCCATTTTTAAAGCCCATCCTATACATGTGCTGTAACTTTGCACCTTTGAAATGAAAAGATTTTAAAACCCTGAGACTTATCAATTTGCATCTCTTAAGTTGAATTTATTTGTGTTATTTAACAGAAAGTGTTTATAAACCATCAATTACTATTGGCTCTTATGTTTTAGATTTTCACAATATTTTCAAAATGTAAAATATATAAATAGTTAGCCATACTCTATTTGTGATTAAGGTTAATCTTGAAAAGAAATTACTTGTGTTCCATTTTCCACAGGTATATGGAGTTTCTGAAATAAATCCCTATTTCCCTTTGTTTTTATGATTTATAGAAATGAATTAAAACTAGAACTGAATTTTTAGACTTTTTGTACAGAATGTTTTTTCTTGTCATACTGTATAAACAAATTATTAATTTGTAGTCCATTGTATGTTAACTTGTGTTCACAACTGAGCTCTTCTCTCCACATTTCTGTAACTATCTCCATAACAACATTACGTTGATGTAGTGTTTGAGTACATCATCTTGTGGTTTCTGATTTTGGAAGCAATTACAACTTTGTAAGAACTTATTAAAAAATGAGTTTATCCCATGATCCACAGTTAAATCAAAATTGATTGGAAAAGGATTAAGCTATCAATGGAGAAGAGAAACTCCTCCCCCCTAAATAATCTTCCATCCAGAGGTTTCAGAATGCCATTAAGACTTACAAAATCTTTGAAGTTTATCTTTTTTAGCTCAAGACAGTTACATTGACTGTAAGTAGTCAGAATTATTCTATGCATTTAAAATAAATGAGTTTTAGATTTTGAATGGTTGCCATTTGACAAACCAGATACTAATATCAATAAATTCAATCTCTATAAAAATGAAGGAAAAGTATTTCTTCCATTTATATTTAGGTCATTGTGTTATTCAGGTTGTTCGAACATGATTGGTTTATTGTCAACCTAAATAGAAGTGTTGGTATTGTCATTTTTTTCTCTCTCTCATATAGGATGGTATAAAACTTTGTTCATGCTTGGGTGTAACACAACTGGCTACTCGTCTGAATTAGAAAATGTACTCAGAGTGCACAAATATAGTCTGTAATTCCTTAGAGAGTCTTATTTAAATAGGGCACAACACAATATCCAATTTGAATTGATTATATTGAGCTTTTTTGATGCCTTAGAAATACTACCTGTTGAACATCCTTTGTCTGAAGCTACTGTTAAATTATAACAGTTTACAGAAATAATGTAATGTTGTATCCTCAAAATCTTTATTTCAGAAACAGAGAAACCTCATAAAGATTCTTATTTGAAATTTATATGCCTAATTTTGCTATTTGAAATTCTATAGAGAATTTAGCAGCTGTGGAAGATGATTTATAATTGTGGGCTAATACTGATAAAATTTTTTATCTGTATTTTTATTATACCCAAGATATTTTAATAAATAGACATTTTACAACTAAATAAATTAGTGAATTTGCTTTTTATCAGTATAGCTTAAAATGTTAAGAATACTCTTTGTGTTTTAATATTATACAAAGCTGGGGGGTTTTCTTCATTTTTAACATAATCCTTGTATACATTTTGGTTTGGTATTCCGCAAATTTTCCTTTCTAAGGATTAAATTGTTGTTTCCTAAATTAAATGTAATGCACTTGTCTTAACTGAAATTTGAAAAGCCAGATACCAAAGCATATCTGTAGCTATCTTTCATGATTTGTGTTAGTAATAATTTGCCTCCTGAGCTGTGTAATCTAAATGATCATTTCATCTAGGAATGTTTTAGTATATTTTATTTAGAATCCTATTCTTTGGAAATTAAGATATGTGAAAAATTACCTGTTACACACATACACCCCCAAGGAAAAAAGTTTTACTGAATAATTTTACTTACACTGCTTGGAATACATACTCTTTTTGATGTGTTTGCATATGTATAAGAAATAAATATAAATTTTTTCTCTTTATATTGATAACATCTCAGATTCTTTAGTTAAGTTATTTGAGTAAGGGAAGAGTTTCAAAAGGAGAGAACTGAATCGGTTCAACAAAATCCAAGATAGTGAATATGTTCAAGGTAAAAGGGCTGTAAATCATCCCTTAAGCCATTTTTAAATGTTTTAAGAACCTGATAAACACCTTTTTTGAAACATCGAATATTTTCAAAGTATATCAGTCACTTCTAAAAAACAAAGGTAGACCTTTAATTTCTTTAATTTTAACAAGAATTACTGTAGGCAGCATATTTAACCAATTAGTATTTACATGGTAGCCATGGAAAAGTATTTACAAATAAGTTAAATGTGAGAGCAGGATACATCGCATTGATGAACTGTGATTTTAGAATTCACGCATGGGAATTCATTTCTATTTTAACATAAGAACACATTAGAAGTAACTAATTTTTACTTTTTGTATTTATTTCATTGCCTAAATTTTTTGAAATGCCCAAACCTAAAATCCACTATTACTACTGTTCATTTTATATCAGGGCAACTTTTATATCTCATTTGCAAATTTCATTTTAAAATTTAATTTGAGAAATTAAATGAAAATTTTTAGATTATTTTATAAAACTACTGATGTATAGTTATTAATGTTTGAAGTTATGAGACATATATGTGTGTGAAAGCCTAGTAGAAATTATTACAGAAGCATAATTTGATTTTTACTTTTAAATCAGTTAGCCTGCTGCCAGTGGTTGCATTCTACTCAATGTGTACAGCTGACCCTGCCTCCTCTTTACAGGGTGGTACTGACAAGGATTTGGTGGTATGGAACTACCAAGGGCACTTGGGTATTTTTCTTTTCTGATTTTGTGGATGTATTGGTGTTTGTTGTTGTTAAGGATTTTGCTCCTGTTTAAAAAATACTTATCAGAATATAAAAAAAAATTTTATAAAACAAATAATATCTCATATTTAAAAAGTGAGGTGGTGTGATACTGCATTGAAATTGTTAGTATTTAAAAGTCCCTGGATATCTTGTAAACAGAGTTACTGCAGGATCATGGTATTAAAACTAACCACAGTGTGTTTTGGGAATTTGAGATGACTACCTAAGAAATGTGTGTGCACATGTAGAATGAATGAACTTGTGCTATTATTTATGTCCTGGGTTAAGAGGACAATTTGCTTAAAATATTTTCTTGCATTTAAAAAAAGTGGAATCTTTTCCTAATCTGAAAACATAGAAAACCTGGAAATGTGAAGGTATTAGAAAGCAAAAATGTTTCTTTGGTGCCTTTTAAAAATGAGAGTTTTAAAGAATGAAAATATATAACAACAACATAAGTGTAGACTAAAATGTCCAAAATTGATGGTAAACAACTAGGTAGATAAGAATTTCAGAATAAAATAACAATTATGGTAAATTTAAAATTCAACTTATATGACTAGAAAGTAAAAATTATACATTTACTTTAAAAATAATGAGAGTGATAATTGGGGGAACCTATCAGAGAATATTTTTAATACAAAGTGGTGGTTTTATAATGACCTTATAAAAATAAATTCCCAAAGCCTTTCCTCCTTATCTTCTTAGATTTGGATTAAATTAATTTAAATTCTAAGAATAATTTGTAGTGGTTTTTTTGGAATTCTTTTTCAAAAAATAAGAAAAAATCATTTTCTGCTATTTTTAAAAAAGATTTTAAAGATTGTTTTAAATGTGTACCTGCATGCAGTGTTCTGAGAACTTTAGAAACTGTTGAAAATTGCTTTCATCATTATTCATCAGAAAGCTTAAAACTTCCCTTTAAGTTAATGAAATAAATTTTAAAACCAATTCTAAGAATAGTTTGCTTCATGGAGTTTTTTAGAGCAATTTAAATAATTTCTTACAGACTTGATAACATTTAAAAAGCTTTTCATGAGATAAAGATAACATTTTACCAACAAAGTTCTTAATTTCTGGAATGTTTTTAGGGATATGCTGCCGATGAAAGGAATTTTTTCTTTCTTATTTATTAATTAGTAATTGATTTTCTAAAGGAGAATCTAAGCCTATGAGTGTTATGTTCGGGAATAGAAGTTGCCTTTAGTATTGGAAAATATTTTGAGAGTGGAGGAGATATCTTAAAGGGCAATAAGAGAGTTTTCTACCGTGCCACTGCAGAGTCTTCAGTTCTGCCTTTTTTGATAGTAAGAGTCTCATTTTAGACTTTTAGTCATTAAATATTTGAATTATCTCAAACCAATATTGGAATTGTACACATAAAAAGTGATTATGAGTTCCTATCTTTTAATTTCCGAATATGAGAATATTCTCAGAATAATGCTACAATTAAAGAGATGCCATCTGACTTTAAATATATATATATATATCTTTAATCAATAGTTAGACATTAAAGTCTAACTTAAAAAATATACATTTTTGGAGACTGTTAAACTAGAAATCGATTAAAGAATGAAGAATTTAGCCCCTTTGGCTAAAAGACAAAATTAGAAAGTGTTATCAGTTTTATTCCCTTGAAGCTACATTAATAAACATTTATTCAGTTGTTCTTGATCAGGAGAATTTTAAGAAATTGAACCTGGAAGCTTAAGATAGTTCAAGTGTACAGGTTCAAAAATAGCACCAATTAAATTTTAGTCTGCCAGATTTTCTCAGTAACATGATGTTATTTTCTTGTATTATCTTAATACTGGTATTACATAGAGCCCACACTACTTTTCAACATACTCTAAAAGAGTTATAATAAGTAAGTTTTATTTTTATCAACTTTAGGCAATGAAGTGGAAATATTGTTTTGTATGAGAGTGCATTTCCTTTCTCAAGCCACTTTTTGCATTTCCTAATGTAATTTCTTTAGGTATTGCATTCCAGTGAAGAGAAAATAGCTACATTACTTTAAAACTAAATCTGTTATTTGCAGTTTACGGAAGAGTTGTCACTTTATATATTTGGATAAGACCTATTATAACCTTAAAAATAAATGTTAATATGACCAAGATATCTGGTTATAAGCTATACCTCAAACATGAATCTACTTTCCTTGTACCTTTAAAATTGTTTTCTAAATAAATCCGAGAAAATGTTTTTCATGTGTTTTGCTAATTTGTTATTCTCTGAGGTAATTTAATTGAGTATAATTTCAATCTAGATTATGTTTCTCTTCTAATCATAGTAATTTCTCTGAAAATCACTTTTCAAATTCATATGGTTTTAGCATTAAAATACAATTAGACATATAATAAAATTGGTTAATTGATACCAAGAGTGGCGGTGGAAGCAGCCCTATTAGTTCTTATTTGGAAGAGTTTAAAATATTTCAAAGAAGAAAAGCACCTGTGAGAATAGGGCATACTCAATAGTAGTTAGTGGCATTTTATGCTTTTCTTCTTGTTGCTTCATAAAACTTGAGCATCCTCAGAGCCACTATCATACAAACAAGTAACTAACTTAACTATGCTCTGTGTAAAGTACTTGTAGTCAGGTCTAGCTTTTAATGTAATTTACTTCAGTTTACTCTTAAGAAAAAGGTATAAGAAAAATATTTTTCAGCAATAATTTGGCATATATCACATTTTAAAAGATACAATATGTAAAACACGTTGTCATAATTGTTTACCCAAATCAAAACGAAAATAAACTCTCAAGTAATAGATTTAATTAGACTTAGAATAAAGGCTTTAAATATTTAACTGAATAACTTGATTTATTGCTGAAATATATGGAATTTTAATTGAAGTAGTTGTTTTTTTATGTGAATCTGTTTTTTATGCCCTGAAGTTTGTAAACAAAGTTAATGCAGTCTGTAGAAATTCCTAAGCATGAATCCTTTGACAATTAATAAAATATTTTTTAAAATACATGGCCAAAATTAAAGATCATAGTATATTCAGTTATTTTTTCAAGGAAAAGTGGTGACAAATGTGTTAGTATTCAATTGACTGTTCATTGTATTTGAATTTTTAATTATTAAGCAATTAATACTTTTAGTGATATTTTAGTTTTTTTAAGTGCTGTTACAGATGTTTTCCTTAAAAAGCCTTTGTTTTGGACATTATAACCTAATACCTGTACTTCCTATCCCATCATTGCTTTTGTAAGATTGCTAATAATCAGACAGTTATTTTAGAACTCTAACTCTGTTACTGCTTTTCTTTAATAGGAGTACTCCTGTTCCCAAGACCATGTTATTCTTGAAAGAAATTCCTATCTTGGAGCACTTTCAATCGTAGCTTGGGTTATCTTTTTAAATATATACTAGAGATACAGTTGCTCTACTTAAACATTGGATCTGATGTGATGCCTGAATTTGATCATACTCAGTTCACCTTTTATTGGTCAGCGCAGAAAGAGGAAGAGAAAGCAGTTTGTTATGAGAGAAGTGCAATTGATCACATTCCAAGGCTGGCTCATAATAGCTTTTCTACAATGCATGCTACCTCTTCCAGAATTCAAAGGAATTTCCTAATTAAAACCAAAATACCCGTGTATCTAAGAAGTTTTTTCCTAATCAGCTTTCAGGCACACTTGTGTGCCTCCACTGGCCCTTACTAGTGGTCCTTGCTGTCTGCATCTGTTTGGTTCTCAGTGCTGCCACCCTGTGTATGGCAGTGCCTCTACTACATGCACTAATTTTGTGTGCTTTTTTTTATCAAGCTGTAACATCCAAAACCACTTCTGGAAAATGAGCAAACATGTTAAAACTAATATAAAAGGTACTGTGGTATGCTCTGCTTCTGTGCTTAATGCTGTACTGAATCTAGATTTTTTAAAGTTGCACAGTTCAGAAATGGTATTCAACTGCCAAAGATAAAATTTGGAAACTTTTAAAGTAAATACCTTTATCTGTTTCATCTATCATAAAGTAGAATTGGACTAGTATTCTAAGTCTAGCTTGAAATTGATCAAAAGAAACATAGGTTTTGATCCTTTAAAGATGAGAGACATTACAAGATTTTAATTTTAGCCAAGTTTTAGTTAAACGTTTTTCCTAGTAAAAACAAAACCAAAAATGAGCACAAAAAAGAAACTGTTTCTGTTTAAAAGAAAAAGAAACTTGATTGGTGGAATTTTTCAGTGAATCATTAGCCAACATGACTTTTAAATTATATCACCCAAAATATTTTGAGTATTAATACTATGTTTCAGTCATGAAATACTTTGGCTGGATGCAGTCTTTGCTTTTACCTAGTATATTATCTCATTTAATTTTCACGGCAATCTTGTGAGACAGGAAGTGCAGGCATAACGTGTATGCAAGAAGCAGTAATGATTTTAGAAGTGAGAATTCTGTTACTTTTTAGAATGGACAGACCATAGAAGTTAATTATTATAAATTAATTTGCTAGCGTAAACCTAAATTATGTCCATATTGAAGTTAATACATTGAGAAAGCAATAAATTTGTTGCAAAAATAAAAAATTTAGGCATAAAGTTGACAGTAAGTCAAATTAGAAAGTGCTATATGTCTACTTATGTTTAAGCTATAGATAAGGAATTAGGGGAAAATTTATAAATTTACTAAGTTAAAGGAGATTTTTAAAGATATAAACCTAAACTTTGTTTTACAGTAAGAATCTTAAATAGGCACAGTTTTATTAATTTTTGCTTTAAACAAACTTATAGCAAAGCCATCTGATTTCATAACAAAAATACACTTCTTTTCCTAATTTTTAATGGTCTTGGTTCAATAAACAATGTACTTCTATATCATGATAATTGAAAATATTGCTTAGTTTGGTTAATTTTGGATGTTAGGCAGAAATATCACTCACGAACTTCCCACCCAGGAGAGTTAAAATAACTTAATGTAATATATTGACCTGATTACTATAAAATTCCAAGTTCAAGATCTCTATTTTGTTATTCAAGTAATTATCTTTATAGGTTTGAGTGATTTAGGGATTTCTCTCTCTCTTCCTTTATGTCTCCCCCACAACACATACATAAATACTACTTTAAAAATTTTTTTAAAAACTTGATTGACATGGGAAATGTGACTAAATATTGAATCAAGAGAGAAAGAAATTTTTTTTAATTCTCTGCTTTATCTCATTTTTTAAGATTGGACCTGTTAAACTTATTTTGATAAATAAAACAATATGAAAATTGTAAGAACTCATCTAAAATCACAAGACTTTGGACTAAGTGATTTAAAATACAATTACAGCCTCCAAGTTTCTTGCTTGTACCCAACTCTAGAGAACTACGCTGCGAGTAATATTTTATCAAACGAGTAATATTTTTCAAACACTGATATCTTCTGCAATGAGAAAGAGTGTGGTTTGTTTTTGCTCTGTGTCCTGTTTATTAAAACTTTATTCTTGCGCTATAGGAGAGCCAGAAATGGGAAAGAGTCCTTCACGCTATTCTAAGGATACTTATATTTGCCTTCTACTTTTTTCTTGCCTTCTTTTATGCTTTTTCGATGATGGGTTAATGTATAAAAGAGATCACAAAGCAGTATATTTTAAAATGCCAAATGAATGGCACAGACAGCAAAAACTATAGGTATTTGAGGAAGAGGGAGGTGGAACTTGAGATCGGCTTTGGAAAAGGTGTAAGTTAGGAATAGGCAGAAAGAAATAGATTTTCAGGAGAGGTGAGAAGAATGGTTTCAGCAGAATTTAGGAGGCAGAAATGTGCTGCTTGTCCACAGCCACCAAGAAGACCAGTTTGACTGGAGAGGATGGTTCGTAAGGGAATAGTGCAACGGCAGCCAGAAAAGTATGCTGAGGCCTGGCTGTGAAAAAACCTTGATGGCCAGCCTGAGGAATGTGCATTGTGTGCTGTAGAAGACATCTTGGCTTTTTGAGCAAAGCAGGATGAATTATGAAAATTAAGTTGATTCAGAATCCAGAATAAATTAAGCCCATGGTTGTGAGACTAGAATTACAAAAGTATGAACATATTCTACATTTGAAGTGGTGGTCCTCCACCATGCAGAGGACTCAGGTCTTTATCACAGGGTCCATTCTCACTGTCACTTCTAGACTTGATTTTCAAGTGCCTCTTTGCCAGAGCCTCCTGGGTGGATGATTGTCATCTCTAACTGTCAGCATCCCTACGGCTAGCAATTCAGACTTTGGTAATTTTATGAATGGCCCTTCCATTCTTTGAGGCCCCAGGTCATGAAACTACCTTTTCTATATTCAGTTGGAACTTTGGTTGTAGGTTTAATAGTTCTGCTATAGAGACATTAACAAAGTGGACACAAAGAAGAAGGAGAAATTAATACTGACTGGGTGAATTTGCCTCACAGAGGAGGTGACCATAGAGCAGGGAATGGGAAGGATGCATGGGCCTAGCATGTGCAGTGCACGCTGTGTCCTCTCCTCTAGCTGAGTATCAGGGTGTCCAGGGTGACAAATAATGGCAGAGAAGACTAGAAAGAGACTGGGGCCCAAGGTATCGGGTCTTAGATGCCACATTGAAGAGGTTTTATTCTGTCGAGAGGGGGGTTTATTCTGAGATTCAGAGCTTGGCCTTTAAGGATATAAGGCCACTGTTTTACCTGTGCCTCCATTCTCAGTCCCTCTTCTTATTCCTCTCACTACCAATGCTCAGCACTAACGTTCTCCTGAAACCCTCTGTCCCCCCCTCCCCTTGTCTCATCAGATTTTTGTGCCTAGTTCCCAGAGAAGACGGGCTGTCGGTGCCCTCCTTACCTCTGGGTTCCTCTGCAGTGGCGCCCAGCACTCCTGTGGGGAAGCATGGCAGGTTGGACCACTTGGGAGCCAGCCAGTTACTCCAGCCTCTCTTGGGTCCCTGTATTGTCACTTACTCCCCCCCTAATTCTTGCAATTTCCCGTCTCTTCCTCTCCACTTGGAAAGTACACTCACATCTTTTTCTCTCATCAAAAATAAAATAAATAAAATAAAATAAACCTTTGCCTTGATCCTACCCTCTCCCTAAGTATCTTTCTCCTCACTGGTGCCAGACTTCTTGGAAGAGCAGTCTGTGTGCAGTCTCTATTTCCTTCATCTCCCCTTACTCTTTAACCAACCTGACGCCTTATTTTGAGTCTGCATTTGAAGAAAACGTCCATCAACAGCCCCCCAAGTATCAAGTCTACTGGCATTGTTTCTAGCTTATTCCCACTGGGCCTTTCCGCAGTAGTCCATGTGTTCTGCAGACTCCTGCCTCTCTGGCTCTGCTGTTCCTTCTCTGGCACTTCGTTGTTCCTTTGATGGTACCCTTTCTTCCACTTGTCCCTGACATTTTGGCATTTCCCAGGGTTGTCAGGGTTCCCAGGTCCATTTCTCTCAGCGTACACCTTTCCTGAGCACTGGCTCCCACTCCTACAGTGCCTGTAGCTTGTAGCTTTGTGCTGATAAAGCCTCAGTCTCTACCTCTCTCTTATTGCCTCCATTGCTCTTTTTCTGTTTACACTAACTTCTCCAGGTGTACAGGACACCTTTCATCTCCTGTTCATTCAGCAGACTTTACAAAGTGCCTGCCACAGGTCAGGTACCATGCTGGTATTAAGGAAACAGTGGTAAGCAGATTTCCCCCAGACTGTGGCAGGGGGTATGAAGGAAGTAAGAAGGAATACAAAGAAGAAGAGTTCTAGGGGCCTAGGAAAAAGGGACCCTAAGAGACAGTAATCAGGGAAAACCTCTTGATAAAAGAACCTTTGTGTGGAGACCTTAATGATAAGGAGCTAGCCAGGAAAGACCTGGAGGGAGGCTTCCAGAAAGAGGCCTTGACCTAGCTCAGCACAGTGGAGGCAGGGGGAGCGAGACGAGATTTGGCCAGAGAGCCACCCTGCTGGACTGGCTTATTCCCCTTTTGGGGCCCCCAGCCCAGAGTGCAGTTGAACTGCTGAGCACAGCCTGGGTCATCCTTTGCAGTCTGGCTGTCACCTCCAGCCTCATCCTCCTCTGTGCCATCCTCTGCATATGGCCATAGGGCCTGGGGTGCCCCCCTCACTTTTCCTCCTTCCCTGCCCCTTTGGGAGCCCTGTCACTGGGTTGTTCCCAGCCTGCCTACCTGCCTCAGCTCTGGTGACACTTTGGTGCCTACACAGCCATGCCCTTCTCACCTGTCCTGGAGCACTGTTCCATCCTGTGCGGATCTAGCTTCTTTTCTGGGCTGAGCCCTGGAGGACAAGGGCCACGTGCTGTCCTCCCTGCTTTCTCTCTGAGAATGGGGCATACTCTGAGTCTGTCTTTCTCTGCCTGAGGGGAGAGCCAAGAGGGGGGAAGGACACTGACATGCTCACCAGGATAGGCTAGGAAGAGACACTGACCAATGGACAAGGGTGAGAGAGTGACACCCATCTAGAAGGTGGAAGGTGGGAGAGACACATAGGCAGACTCCAGGATGGGCAGGAGAAAGAGGTACACTCACACCAGGATGTGAGGCGAGGCATTGTCACTCCCCCTGGGGGGAGACACTCACACCTATCCCACAAAGTCACACATCTCCAGACAGAAGGTCATACCACATTCCTTGTGCCCTAACTAAAATGCTGAAAGTATGCGGTGTAGGTATCATACATTAAAATAGAAGGAAGGGTTTTTTCCTCAAAGTATAAAATACTCGTGAATCTATTTTGAGAGTAATGAGAGTAGATGTAAGAATTCTTTGTTTCAACCAGCATAATAGGTTATTACCAGAAACACCAATACTAATACACCACTAGTTGAAACAGTAGTCACCTCAGTGGCCAGTTTTGTTTTATCTGCCCCCTTCCCATGCCTGTCCCCTCTCCTAGGGACTATTTGGAAGCAAAGCTATTTCATATTGTGTGTGTGCTTTTGATCATGTGCCTTTGGCTCCCCAGCTTCTTTCTACTTGGAATTCTCTCTTCTCCCCAGACAGCATCCTTTCAGGCCAGCTCAGTGATACTTTGTTCACAAAGTCCTCGGTGGTACCTGTGTCACTGCACTGAGCACATCTTTCTCCCGCATCCGTAGAACTAGATCTTAATAGCTTGGTATATCGCCCATCATCTACTTACAGCAGGTACTCAGAAGGTGTTGTGAGACTTAAGCAGCCTGAGCTGTAACAGCTCAGAGGAAAGACTCACATTGCCTGTCCTGGGTCCTGTCTCCTCACCAACCTAGGGCTCCTTGGGGGCTGGTTCCTTCCTGGCTTGCACTGTCTTCTGTTCCTCACAGAAGCCAGGCCCTCTGAGCTTCTGGACCGCCTGCTTCCTTGGAGTTGGGCTGAGATGGCTTCGGGCAAGGGAGTCTACTCAGTGCTTTCTCTGGCCACTGGGTATGGACTTGGGGCCTCCTCGTGTCTGTGTGTCTCACAATGTGCAAACTTCACCAGCCCCCAACACTGGCTTCCCAGGTTGTAGCTCTACCACTCTACCCCAGCCTCTCTGGCCACCTGTCCCTCCTGCATGTTCCCCCCACACCAGCCCAAGGAGGCTGGGGTCAGCATCTGTGAAGAGTACACAGGTGGTGGACCAGCTGGCTCTGTGACTGAGCCAGTAAGCAGTGAAGGTACCTCCCTTCTCTGGAACAGCAGTGTTAGCTGACAGTATGACGTGCTGCCCTGTGCTCGCTGTCTAGGGCACTTACACAGAGTGATGCCTTTACTCCTTGTAATGGCTCCCTAAAATGAGTACTGTAATTTTTTTTCTGGTTCACAGGGGAAGAAAATGAGGCATAGATAATTTAAGTCAGTAAGTATTAAATGGGATAATGCCTGGAAAAAATTCTCGGTGTAGCTCCTGGTTCATTTAAGCACTCAACTGGGGTTTTGTTGTCTGTTCTAAACACCCCTGTTCAGTCTATTTTATGAAATTCTAGATAACAATGATAATGATGATAATAGTTCTCTAATGGACTAGAATCTCTGATCTTAGGTAACTTTACCCCAAGTTCACTGAGAAAATGGAGTCTGTCAGCTGTGCACTGTCAGCAGTCTGTTCTCCAGCCACCCACCCTGTTGGCATTCTCACCCCTACTCTTTTGGCTGCTGAGAAGCTCTGCCCTCCTGCCCAAGGATCATCCTCTCTTTCCCTGTCCCATAAAATATGGGATTGTGTTCAGCTCCACTGACTTTTTCCCTTCTTCAGCCAGCAGAGATGTTCAAAACTCTCCAGATCAAAACAGTTCAAAGCCTTCACTTGACTCTGCCTCTGCCGCCTCCATCCGGCCATCCTCTTTCTCCTACAGGCCCTCAGATCTTCATCTCCTTTTCCCTGACCACACTGATTCAGGCTCTCCCTCACCACTCCACAGAAGCGACTTTGGCAAAGGTCCCATTGACAGTCCTCTGCCCCACATGTGCTTGTGCATACACAGACATGCACACATACATGTGCCATTTCCAAGTACAGCAGATGCTTTCCTGCTGCCCAGTCTGCCTGCTCCATGACCCAGGAATCACCCACTGCCCCGCAAGCCACTACTTTCTGGCACTCACAGCCTGACACAGCTCCTTGATCTTGTCACACTCATTTATTCTCCACCCTTATTTCAGTCAAAAAATTACCCAGTCACTGTATGCTAAATAATTGCTTGATAACAGGGGTTCTCAAACTTTTTAAACAGGGGGCCAGTTCACTGTCCCTCAGACTGTTGGAGGGCCAGACTATAGTTTAAAAAAACTATGAACAAATTCCTATGCACACTGCACATATCTTATTTTGAAGTAAAAAAACAAACGGGCAAAAACACCCACATGTGGCCCGCGGGCCGTAGTTTGAGGACGCCTGGAAAAGCGCCTCCTCCAAGAATATTTTATTTCTAAAAAAATAATTTACATACTAAAACACTATGACTACTAAAGATATTTGTTACCGTGTTACTTGCACATCAGTCTTGAACTCTAAGAAATATCTAGTTTCAGTAGAGTAGACTGTCAGTTGATTGGCCTGTGGCATTTGTGGCATAGTCAAGGGTTCAGAAGTTCCCAGAAGTTGAAAGCATCATAAATTATATGTAAATCATTTCTGACTTTGTCAACCAGTTTTTATTAAGCACCCACAGGGTTTGTAGTTCATCTACATATAGGTTAACTATAGGGTTAAGTGTAGTGCTGTTTTTAGAGATTTTTCTAACCTTTTATTATAGAATATTTTGAAGATATACAAAAGTAGAGGACACAGTAGAATGAATCTTCATGTCCCCCACCAGTTTCAACAGTTGTCACTGAGCAGCCAGTCTTGTTTTGTCCATCCCCTACTCGTGCCCATCCCCTCTCCTGTAGAATATTTTGGTATGAAGTTATTTCATATAATTTATATATTTTTTGGTATTTCCAAAAAGTACGGACTCTGTTTAAAGATATAATCTTGTACAATACAATTATCTTATCCCAAAAGAATAATTCCTCAATATAATCAAATATCTAGTTAGTGTTCAAATCTCCACAGTTGTCTCGTATTTTTTTTAAGAATTTGCATGATCCAAATCCAGTAAGTCCCGTATCTATAGTCAGATTATATGTCTCTTAAATTTTTTTTGACCCACAGTGTACCTCAATTTATTTGTTGAAGAAATGAGGTGTTTTGGTTTTTCTGTTTTAGTTTCAGTCCTATAGCATTTCCCACAAGTCTAGGTTTTTCTAATTGCATCCCTGTAGTATTTTTGGCATGCTCTGATGGCCCCTCTATGTTCTGTAAGATTCAGATTCTGCTTTTTGCTTCTAAATGTATTATAGTCTCCTAGAAAGAAAAGTTGGAAAGATTGAACCTAGAAGAAGTAAATATTGAATTAAGTACCATAAGCAATCAGGATAATATTACTGCAAATATAGTAAATACAGCTATATGGTATCTTATTTCTGATGTAGTATTAGTTCCTATAATAAAAAATATACTAAATACTGACAGATATTTCTTTCTGGAATTTTATTCTTTAAAACTATGTAATACTGGCTAGGCGCAGTGTGGTTCATGCCTGTAATCCCAGCACTTTGGGAGGCCAAGGTGGGAGGATTGCAGGAGTTCAAGAACAGCCTGAGCAACAGAGCAAGACCCCATCTTTACAAAAAAAGGTTTTAGAAATTAGCTGGGCATGGTGGTGTGCACTTGTAGTTCCAGCTACTCAGGAGGCTGGGGCAGGAGGATCACTTGAGCCCAGGAATTTGAGGTTGCAGTAAGTCATGACTGTGCCACTGAACTCCACTGGGTGACAGAGCAAGACACTGTCTCTTAAAAAAAATTTTTTTAAAACTATGTTATACTTTTTTATATTGAATTGGGATCATCTTTGTTTTATATCCTACTTTTTAAAAACCTAGCAGTGTGGCCAGGCATGGTGGCTCACGCCTGTAATCCTAGCACTCTGGGAGGCAGAGGCGGGAGGATTGCTCAAGGTCAGGAGTTTGAAACCAGCCTGAGCAAGAGTGAGACCCTGTCTCTACTAAAAATAGAAAGAAATTAGCTGGACAACTAAAAATATATAGAAAAATATTAGCCGGGCATGGTGGTGCATGCCTGTAGTCCCAGCTACTCGGGAGGCTGAGGCAAAAAGATTGCTCAAGCCCAGGAGTTTGAGGTTGCTGTGAGCTAGGCTGACACCACGGCACTCTAGCCCAGGCAACAGAGCAAGACTGTCTCAAAACATAAAAAATAAAAAAACCTAGCAGTGTATAAAGGTTATTCCCCATGTACTTAAATGTCACTTCTGTGTGTTCCTCACAAGCTAGACTACCTGTGCATGAACACTGAGGTTATTTAGGCTTCCCCCAGTTGTTGGCTGTGTAGGTTGTTTCTAGTCCAGTCTTTTAATAATGCAGTGATGAATGGCCTTGTGCATAATTCTTTGTATCTCAGGTTGTTTTCTCCACTTAAATTCTTAGGTGTAAAATAAATGCCCTTTTTTTCCCCTTTGGCTTAGCAATTACATGGCCAGTTTGATCTCCAGGGAAGACTTCCAGTAACTAGTAGTACATGGGAATGCCCATTTCCTTAACCTTCCCAATATCTCCTTTGGCTATTCAGAACCTGTGTTCCTCCTTTCTGTTTTAACCCCTGTGTTGTAGATCATTGATGTTGCCAGATAAGTAAAAGATTGCTGTATGTTAATACTACAACATGTTAAGGTACCTGGGGTGGGAGGACTTATCTGCCAAACTCCGAATTAATTGGAATTTGAAAAGCAGATAAATTACGTGGGTAATTATTCACATTACCCAACAATTTGCTTTTTTAAAAAAATAAGGATTCAAACTGGTACCTTTTTTGTACTTTTAAGTATTAACTATCTATGGGATGTCAGTTGAGAAATCTGAAGTATTAGGACTATTCAAAAGTCATAATCAAGATGCTCTGAAATTACAGTACATACTAAAAATACCTCACATTTGTATAATGCTTTGCAAAGTGCCATTGTCACTGTCACTCAGCCGCCCCACCCTGTGAATTTGAGCCCAAAAATGGTCCTTGCTGGCTACAGCCTCTATCCTCACCTCTCCTTACTGCCACGCTCCTGATGACCTCCTCTTCCCTCCTGCCATGAATGATGCCTTCTGTACCTCCCTTTCCCATGCTCTGTTGTCCCCCTCTGGTCTTACTTGCTCCCTGTCACCACTGCTGGCTCCTGCTAATGCTCTAGGATGCTCCATCGAGCGATCACCTTTTATACCCTCCTTACAACTCCCAACCCTGGAAAAATCCTCTTTCCTTAATTTCTTTGCTTGGGCCTCCAGATGACTGGGGACAATGACAGTACTAGATGATCTAGAAGTAGTGAGTGTAAAGTACACCTGAAATGACAGCGTGAGTCCAGGGCCTTTCAGTTGGGCCTTGGTTACTCTTCAGCTCTGTCTTGGGAACATTCGCTCCCCTCCCCTTCATGCCCCATAGCATCAAACTCCTAAGTTTCCCAAGCACTAGGGTCAGCATTTCCTATGCCTGCCCTTGCTCATTGCTGTTTCCTCTGCTGGAATGTTCTTACCTCTCTTGTCCACTGGGCCAAGGCCTATTCATCCTTGAAAACTGTGCTCAGGTGTCACCTACTCTTTGAAGCAAAATTAATCACTGTCTGTATCCTTCTCCTTGGATGATCTTTGGTTCAGCATCTGCACACACCCTGTACTCCATATCTCTTCTTGTGCCCTGGGTCCCCTCTAATCCATTATCTCTTTCTCTCTCTAATCCATTATCCTTTTCCCTCTCCTCCTGATCCTTCCTATAAGCATTTCAACATAACAAACCTTGGGGGAAAAAAAAAAAGAACAAAAAACAGTGACAGGCCACTCTCTGCTTTCTATACCTTCCCCTTCAGCTGATACCATTTCTCCAAAGAGAGAAGTGCACTTTCTCACATGGTACACCTTCTTCAATCTTAGGCTTCCATTCTGGTTCCCCTGAAATAGTTCTTTTTGAGATTACTAAAAACCTACACATCACTAAATCAAAAGGGAGAAGGCTTTAGTCCTTACCTTGCCAGTGCCTCCTTGAAAAGTTCTCTTCCTTTGACTTCTGTGACCATAGCATGTCCTGGCTTTTCCTCCTACTCAGGAGCATTCCTTCCTCCTTTCTACTGGCCTCCCTCTTCTGTCCATCCTCCAGATAGTTGAGTTCCTCCTTTCTCCTCTCCATGCGCCTTCCCCGCCCTGTGGTGCCGTGGTTTGTGCCACAGGCCATCTTCCCATAGTCCTCACCCTGCTCCTCAGAACTGTGGCTGGTTCCCCACTGACCTGAAGAAGCTGCCATCCAAGGTCTTCACAGTAGTGGCTGTTGCTCGATATTCATGCAGTTCTTACTGAGCGCTGCTCGGTGTGGTATGTGCTTTACACGCAGTATCATTTATTCCTCACAACAGCCCTGTAGGGCTTAATTATCTCACTTTACAGCTGAGGAAACTGAAGCTTAATAAAGTCATTTACCCGAGGACACAGAGCTAATCCACTTGATCTGTGGTCACCAGGAGAGACTGATTCCACACACCCAGCTGAGTCTTACTGACCTCTCCACAGCCTTTTCCTTCTCCTTTTACACACACTAGAGCCACGGCCCTCTCTCAGCCTCCAGTCTGCTCCAGTCAAGGGGAGGGTAACCATCCCCACCCTAGTCTGTGCTGTTCCTGCTACCTCTCCCATCTGGGGCTCACACCCTGCCTCCCCAGCTGTGCCTGCATAGGTCCACATCTTACCTCCCTCCACTCTCAGTTCAGTGGTCTCTTCCTTCCCCAGTTCTCATCTCCAGAGCTTGCAAGAATCTTTTCTTTCTGTGAATTCCCAATTGTACCTAATGTATACTTATTTTGTGGCATTTTCTACCTTCTATTTTATATTACCAATAGTTATAAATTATGAGTATCCTTTTGAGATACCTCCCATACTAGACTACAGCTTCTTGATAGTAGAACTGGTGACTAATCTTTGTGTTCACCATCATGCCTGGATAGTTAAATGAAATGATAGCGATTTATTTGTCTCACGTTTGTTCATATAGCCCATTCCCAAGCCTTTGTGCAGGTAGGGGCCTATACTGGTCTATGGAGGAAGACGAACTTTCTAGACATGACCACAAGATGGCAACAGTGACTGCAGTGTCCTGATATCTGTTGAGGGTAGGCCAAGTCAAGAAAGAAAACATTGTCCTGATTACTGGTTACTCAAGGGAAATCCAAGAGAATTTTCAAATTTAAAGCATTCTGCCAATTCCCAGTCATCCACAGAGGTAATCAAATAGTTTGGAGAACTCTTTTCTTCCATGGATCCATTTGGCCAACAGCATGGAAAGTTCCCCTCCTTCCCTTCTTCTCTTCTTCCTTCTCTTCATTCAACAGATTCTTCAGTGCGTCCTGTTTTGCATCCACTATTCTAGGTCTTGGGCATATAGAAATGGCCAATAAAAGGCAAAATCCCTGTTCTGATGGAATTTATATTCTGTGGCCTTCATTGGGACCCAGTGGAAAAGACTGGAGACAGAACCAAGAATTTCTTTGCTGGTTTTTGTTTTTGTTTTCTTGATACTTTTGAAGTCATCTTTTCCCATGTCTCCCAGCATGGATCATAGTTTTATATTATCCAAATGGGTTTCATTTCAATAAGCAAAAGGACTATTGGTCAGCATATTACAATGACTAATTTTGTTTAAGCCATGATTAAACATGCAGCCCTTCTCCCCTGCTTCCCACTTACCCAGTTAATCAAGAATTGACTGTGTGTTCTCTTTACACTTAAAGATTTTGAGGTTCTGAAAGGTCAAAAATTATGTCTAATATTGCACACATATGTACATACATGAGAAAGTACGTACTCAGGTCTGTGTCTCATTCATTCCTTTATGATCAGTGCCAGTAAAAAATTTTAAAGAAAAAGAAAAAAACAAAGTCCAACATTGTGTCAGGTACCTATAGTTAAATTTGACATACACTGTGTTGGTGCTAAAGGTGATTGTTTGACAAGGTGCACCTAATGTCAACTTACTTAGTTAAAATTATATCTAGTATTTAAAAACATTTCTTCTGTAAGGGATAAGCAAGAATATAAAAATAATACACATATAACAATTTAGAAACATCAAATATCACTCATTGCTTGTTCTAAAACTATGAGAAATTACTATCTGTTAGAGCTGCCCCTTTGTGGTGTGAGTCTTAGTTGAGTACCAATTTTTTTCCTGTAATGGATCCCTGTCTTTGCCTTCCCTCCATGCTGAATCTCTCCTCCAACCTGGCTCTGCAAAATGGGATTCAGTTCTACACAGCCGCTTGCCAAATCAAATCTTGCTTCAGTTTCAGGAGGATGCGGGTGGGAGATTAATTTGAAAGGCTATATGAAAGACATCCGATGTTGCAAAATTCACAGTATAGAATTTTAGATACCATGTACTTCAATAGAGTAGATATTTTTCTAATATGTAACTGTTTTCTCTGACTTTTAGTAATCGTAATATTTTCACAGGTACGTTACAGTCTTTTTTCTACCACAGTGAAGCCACAAACAGGGGTCACTCCATCCCTGGATAGTCAATAATCACATATTACCCAAATTACCAATTTAACATATAGAATGACTACTGGCTCCACATGGATAAGTTTTATTTTAGCTATGATTTGGGTTTATCTATGACCATGGCCACCATAAAATTAAAGATAAACCCTATGCCACAAGACAAAAAGATCAAAAGTATGCTACTTCACCGAATATCACTTTAAATATAAATCTCACATCTATATTAATATATGAGTACATAATCTTCTTCACAGGAAGTATTCCCATTGTTGGTTCTTCAAAGATTGTGTTGACTGATTCTCTCTAAGAGCCTATGCTGGGAGGTGGGGGCAGGGGGCGGGGAACAACTTTCTTTTGTTAAGTCCACATCAGACCATTTCTGGATAGCACGTAATTTTTAGTAACAATCTGATTACAATAGCTTCGCATTTTGAGCTCTCAGAACCATGCTAGAGACTTTATACACTTTGTTTAATTCTCACAGTACTGCAGAGGAAAATGCTGAAGAGAGATTAAATTGTCCGGTGTTATACTGATAGGGTCAGATAGGATTCAAACCCAGTTCTGATGATTAAAAAGCAAGTCCTTTGCCTCTCTGCTACTGTTCCCTGGCACTAGTTTAGGCTCTGAATCAGGGTAAGGATTTGTGTTTTGAGGCCCTCTCCAAGTTGGGGTTTTAAAGGAACAGTGCAGAAGCGATTTCCAGACCTATATAGCCTGAGATTATGGAAAGACCTCTCTGTAACACATCTCTGTATCACAGTAAGAAATTGGGACCAAGATTTGGGGGCAAACCAAGGATGCAATGGAGAAGGGGCCGTCCCAGGTCCTGCCACTGAAGCTTCCAGAAGGAGGGTCCTGGGGCTTCCTATTGATGGGTTTGATCCCCATTTTGTTAATTACCTGTCAGCACACACTGCAAAGGCTTAAGTGAGTTTATAATTTAGGAAGGTCAAGTTTTGTTTTAAAATGCTAACCTAGGCCAGGTGCAGTGGCTCATGCCTGTAATTCCAGTACTTTGGGAGATTGAGGCAGAGGATTCGTTGAGGCCAGAAGTTCAAGACCAGCCCTGGCAACATAGTGAGACCCTGTCTCTACAAAAATAAAAATAAAGAAATTGGCCAGGTTTGGTGGTGCATGCCTGTAGTGGCAGCTGCTCGGGAGGCTCACTTGAGCCCAGGAGTTGGAGGCTGCAGAGAGCTATGTACTCCAGCCTGGGCAACAAAGTGAGACCCTGTCTCTAAAAAAAAATTTTTTTTTACATAAAAAATTGTTTAAATGCTAACCTAAATAGAAATTGAAAGGAGAATCACCACTTAATTCTGTTTCAGAAAGCAACAAAAGTTTTCTGAATGATCTAAAAATGGAGTTGTATATGGGAGTGAGGGGGAGCAAGTTGACAGTCACCTGCATTTAGGATAATTTGTACGTTATGAGAATAATTTTAAAAGTTTCAGCCTCTGGTGACATGACTAAGACAAGACTCCTATACCCATCTCTGATCTCATAGCTCCAGTCAGCTTCTCTCTCTCTCTCTTCAAAAATAGCAAATCTCCTGAAGTTACCCAGACCCACCAAACAGTCTCTGATTCCCTCTACCTAGAATACCTGCCCATGCTTGGCTGATAGTTTACTGAATTAATCAAAGGCAGGCCTACCAGTTAGAATAGGACTTCTTTCTTTTTAAGGTGGCTGCTAATGAATATATTTAAAAGGGCTGTGCAGAGGCTGAATTGAAACACTTCAGTAGGTACTCCCTTTGGTATTTGATAAATGGGACTTATCCCAGAACTATTTATTATCTCTAGGCCTCAGTTCCAGTTAGAGTGTATTCCTGGAACCTTTAAGTCATATAGTATGATATGCTAGTCCATAAAGTAACAGGTGAGTTGCCTAGCTTGTTCCAAGTCCAACAGCTGAGAATGTGGCTCTAAAAGCCGCCTAGATATTTATCCTTCCTAGTAAGGATTGAATGCAACTCACATTTAAGCCTGTATTTCTCTCATCTTTTTTTTCCCCCTTTCCGAATGGGAAGGAAAAATTTTAGTCATTTTGAGTCATCGTCCTTACGATTTTAGTTTATCAGTTCCTAGAAAGTTTATATCCTTCAGGAAATTTGTATGAAGTTTATTTCTCATCCTCATTGATTTTTTTTCAATATGAAAACTGCCATTTTTGCGGGGGTTTTTATTTTTACAGTTTTTTTGAGGTATAATTGATATTTTATAAACAGCACATATGTAAAGCATACAGTTTACACAATGGTGACATATATGTACTTTCTTGAAACTGTCACCACAATCAACACAGTGAGCATTTCCATCATTCCCAAAAGTTTGCTCATGTCCTTTTATGATTGATCCCTCCTTATCCTACCTCTTGTCCGCAGATAACCACTGGTCTGCTTCCTGTCACTATAGAGTAGTTTGCCTTTCCTAGACATTTATATAAATGGAAGCATGCAAGATATACTCCTTTTGCCCAACTTTTTTCATTCAGCATATTTTTAGGTTCATCCATGTCACTGTGTGTATCCATAGTTTATTCTTTTTCACTGCTGATTAGTATCCTATCATATGAATCTACTGCAGCTTGTTTTCATCCATTTACACATTGATGGACATTTGGGTTATATCTAGTTTTGACTATTACAAAGCTGCTGTGAATATTTGTGCACAAGTCTTTGTGAAGGCATATGTTTTCAGATGTATTGAGTAAATACCTGGATGTGAAATGGCTGTGTCATATGGTGGGCACATATTCAGCTTTTTAATAAATTGCCTGTTTTCCAAACTAATTGTACCATTTTTACCTTTCTATCCATGGTGGATAGGAATTTCATTTGCTTCACATCCTCACTGGCACTTAATACAGTCAGATGTTCAGTCTTTTTAATTTTGGTCATTCTGATAGATGGAAAATATTATCTCATTGTAGTATTAATTTGCATTTCCCTAATGACTAAAGATGTTGAGCATCTTTTCATGTGCTTTTTTGCCATCCATATATTTTCATTGGTGAAATATCTACTCAGATCTTTTGTTAAATAATTAATTGGATATTTTGTTTTCTTATTGTTGAGTTTTCAGAGTTCTTTGTATATTCTGGATATAAGTTCTTTATCAGATATATGCTGTTCTAATCTTCTAGTAACTTATCTTTTCATAATGTGTTTTGAAGAGCAGTTTTAAGTTTTGATGAAATCCAGTTTATCAATTTATTTATTTTATGAGTTGTGCTTTTGATGTTGTGACCAAGGAATCTTTGACTAACTACATATCACAGAGATTTTTCCTGTTTTCTTCTAGACATTTCAGTTTTAGGTTTTACATTTAGGTCCATGATCCATTTAGAGTTAAGTTTGTAAATGGTATGACATATGGTTCCAAGTTCATTTTCTTGGTATGTGGGCATCAAACTTTGCAACAGCATTTGATAAAAAAGCATTTTTTAATTTTTTTTATATTTTACTATTATTATTTTTTCTCACTCTGTTGCCCAGGCTAGAGTGCGGTGGTGTCGTCATAGCTCACTGCAACATCAAACATCTGGGCTCAAGTGATCCTCTTGCCTCAGCCTCATGAGTGGCTGGGGCATAATTATAGGCCCATGTCACTACACCTTTGCAGATAGTTGTCTCGCTATGTTGCCCAAGCTGATCTTGAACTCCTGGCCTCAAGCGATCCTCCCACCTCAGCCTACCAAAGTGCTGGTATTACAGGCATGAGCCACCTTGCCCAGCCTACAAAAGCATTCTTTTAGGTAAAATATTTTTTTCTAATTATAAAAGAAGACATTTGTATAATACAGAAAAATATAAAACCTATATCTTGCTAATCTTTTGTTTATAACTTACCTAGGTGCATTTTAGGGTATTGGGGGGAGGGCTAGTTTTAAGTGCATACTTTACAAATTTGGAATCATAGTATATACACTTATTCTGTGTCCTGCTTTTTAAAAATTTAACATTATATCTGTTTTCCTGAGGTTTTTAGTGACTGCATACTTATTCTATCATATAGACATATACTTCACTCCTTTTATTTAAACATTATCAATTTTTATTCTTAAAATATACTTTGAACATCTTTATACTTAAGTCTTTTTTCTCATTTTTGCTTAAATTTTTAGAAATGAATTATCAGGTCAACATACATGAACTTTTAAAAGGCTTTGATTACATATCTCCACAATATATTTCAGAAAAGTTTCAACAGTTTACTCTTCTACCAGCAGTAACTAAAAGATTTAATCGTTTATGGCAAATTTTGTTTGTTTTCATAATACTCTGGAGGATGCCTCTGGGAACCTCTCTTCTGAGTGGATACTATTTTTGTCACCTGGCCAGGTGCCTTGCTCCTTTCTCCTGCTTTCCAGACATAGTGCCCTTCTACTCAGCACAGGCCAAGGTGAGCAAACTCCTTGCATTTGTTGCCTCTGCTACCAAAAAACTTTCCCAGATGAACATACATCTCTCCTAAGTCTGGGTGGGTAAAGAAGGCCCTTTTCTTATTAATGGTGAAAACCTCTCTTGTCTGGATCTCATTCTGCCTTGATTACTCAAGAATGCTCCACTTTCTTCCTCACCTTTTTATGCTCAGGATGGAAACATTCTTTTATCTCTTCCTCCCCTTTAAATCTTTTTTCTTCTTCTCCTTCTTCTTCTCCTCCTTGTCGTCGTCGTCGTCGTCCTCCTCCTCCTCCTCCTTCTTCTTCTTCTCCTCCTCCTCCTCCTCTTCCTCCTCCTCCTCCTCTTCCTCCTTCTCCTTCTTCTCCTTCTCCTTCCCTTCCTCTTCTTTCTCCTTCCTCCTCCTCTTCTTCTTCTCTTTAGGTACAAAACTTTTTGAAAGAAAGCATCCTCTTGCTGGAAGTCATTTCCTTATCACCCAGCTGGCTGTCTTCATTTACTTTTGTCTCTCTTCCTCCCACCCCTCCCCACCCCTTACTCTTTCTTGCTGAAGTTTAGTGTCTTCACACCTTAGTGGTGGGACCTGTGCAAGAATTGTGGGGTAGTTCTGTGGCTCTTAGCAGCTTTATCTTTTTGTGTTTTTGCCATATTTTTCTTCCTTCTTGACGTTCTATCTCTGCCCCTTCTCCCCTTTAAATTACCTACTTTTTTCTCCAGCATGAGTTAACCAATACTTTGTCTTCCTTCCTCGTACCTCTTTTTGTTAACTTTGTCAGCCACACAAGTGGCCTTTCTTCTAGGAAATCTTATTAGGTCATTAAATATGAAGTGTCTGATTTCAAATCAAAAGTTTAGTTGATTATATCTCAAACAAGAAGCGCTACGATTAATCAAAGTATGTGCCTAAACTATTGACACACTTTTGCTATCTTAACAGTAGGTTGTTTATGCCAGTAGCAAAGAAGCCTAGAGAGCCAGTGGCAATGAAATTGTGAAAGACGTTTTCCACAGCTCGTTGACTATTGAATATTTTTCCTTGTAAGAAGTGGTCCAAAGCCTGGAAGAAGTAGTAGCCAGCTGATGCAAGGTCTGGTGAATATGGTAGAAGACAGAGAGTTTCTAAGTCCAGCATTGTTTTTTGTGACATGCGGTCACAAAAGGATTGGCCTTTCTCTACTGTGACCCATCTTGGCTGCTTAATAGCAAGCATCCTCATCATTTTATCCAATTGGTTGCAATAGACATCCACTGTAATCAGTTGACAAGATTTCATGAAGCTATAGTGCGTAATACCAGTGCTGGACCACCAAACAGCCACCATTA
Source organism: Cheirogaleus medius (assembly GCA_008086735.1). Taxonomy (NCBI): domain Eukaryota; kingdom Metazoa; phylum Chordata; class Mammalia; order Primates; family Cheirogaleidae; genus Cheirogaleus; species Cheirogaleus medius. The sequence goes on from VBSM01001124.1 coordinate 6,868,803, forward strand.
GCTTTTTTTGATGGATATGCAGTTTTGGACTGTGTTTTGGCACTTCATCTTTATCCGACCATTGTGCCAAATGCTTGCAATAGTAAAAAGGAATCCATTTTTCATAACACATAACAATACGGTATTGAAATGGTTTATGTCACAACAGCAGAGAAAGGCAAACTTCAAGGCAGTTTCTCTTCTGAGCTCGTTTAATTCATTCAGTACCCATCTATCCAGCTTCTTTACCTTGCTGATTTGTTTCAAATGGTCCAATATTGTTGAAATAGTGACATCAAACCTTGCTGCTAATTCACATGTAGATAGAGATAGATTTGCTTCCACTACGGTTTTATCATTTTCCACCTTGATCTCAGGCCACCCACCTGGCTCATTTTCAAGATAAAATTACCAGAATGGAACTTCTCAAACCGTGATGTGCTTTGTGTTCATTAGCCACATCCTTCCCAGGCACTTCTTTGATATTTTGGGCTGTCTGTGCGGCATTGGTTCCATCATGGAACTCATATTCGAAAATAACACAAATTTTTTACTTATCCATGGTTTCACAAAAATTGCTCTTAAAAAAATTTTGAAAGATAACACAAGCCAAACCACGCATTTGAAAGAATGAGGTTCTACCTTCACAATAACAAACAAAAAATCCCAAGAAGTGTCGAAGTGAAATGTCAGAGATATCAACTGTCAAACTTAGGACTTAAGGAAATCGGACATTCCATACTTAATAACCTAATATTTTTGCTAGTTTTAAGCTCTGCTTTGGATTACTCCATTGTCTCATTCAAACAAGCACTCCTCCCCTTCCATCTCCCAAGTATTTGTTGTTCTCTGTGCTTTTGATCCTTTCAGTGTTTACAGTTGCCCCACTTACAGTGAGCACGTGAGTGTGAGATGTCCAGACCATTTGGCTTCAGTGTACTTTTCTCGCCTGAATTCACAATGTCTGTAACCTATACTACACTACAGCCAGAGGGCTATCTTAGAATCTTTAATAATCTGCAGTTCTAACCTCTGAGCTCTTCTGGCTGTCATACCTAGCCACCCCTAACCACACACACTGGGGTTTTTTTTGTTTGTTTGGGGATTTTTTGGCCTTTCTTAATTGTACATTCTTCCAGGCAGGAATGACCAAAGACCCACAGTATTTTTTTCCTTTTCTGAACTTCTTTGTTAGTTGTTTATACCCTATAATATTGTTTTTACCCGTTGTTTTTTCTTAATGTGACAAAAGGTATATATTCTGCAGCCACAACTAGCTTGTATGCTACTGTACAACAGGTATCATGTTTGTCTGCACCCATAGTAATTCAGATCCATACCATGTGTAATAGGTGTTGGTAATTAATATTTATTCCATCCATGTTATATATTTATCTTATTAGAGTGGTAACCATGTATAACTGAGCATTGACTCTTTGGTTTAGGGAAATGGAGCAGGTGATTTTCTGCACAGAACTTCTGGCATCCCTTTTCTCTCTTGGTTAATGTCCCTAGAGGTCGGTCTTCATAATTTGCACCAACAGAAGGATGCTGAGGATAACGCAAAACATTTAATACTTCAGAATATGTTTTGTTTTTTCTTTGTGTGTTGCTGAAGATGGACTTGTCCTTGGGAATTCAATTGAAAACAAATAATATTCACAGCATAAAGAATAACTCATGAACTCAGAAATTGTCCCCAGCTCCTTATTCTGCTTCTTCTTTAGGGCACTCAGTGGTTTCCACTATTCTCTGTGGACAGATGGCCTGGTCTGTGACCAAGCAAGGTACTCATGGGGCAGGATTTCTCTCTCAGCTACTGTTCAGAACAGGATAGACACCAAAAAGGTTTTTCTGAAAACTGTGTTACTGAGAAAGTAGTGGATGTGTTTGGAATATAAAGAAAATAAGCAGTATATTTGAGTAATCGCAGTAAAGTCGAAATAATATTTTGCCGAATAAAAATATGGATAGTCTAGATAACTGTGATTCCAGGAATAAATATATAAATATAGGGCTATTGATTTGTTTACTTTTCATTTCTGATGTACTATAAATATTTTGTTTGTTTCACATTTGTTTCTAACAGGATTTAAGATAGATTTTTCAATAAAGATAAAGTACAAAGACTATAAATAAGTGATAATGAATAAAAAAACAGTTTGGTTCATATGCCATTAACCAGATTGGCCTGACTTTTGGAATTTCAAACTAACTCTTCTTTTCTTTTTAGGTTGCCTCTTGGTGCTGCCTTGGCTGTATTTGGCACCCAGAATGCTTCATTCTTTGACGGTCTATTAATAAGGTTGCCTTGCTAGAGTTTGGAGCAGGGCCTCAGGTAGGTGGCTTTTAGGATTATATGGCATGACTTTCAAAGTGATCAATTATTCCAATTTCTAAGTTAATGTAAGATACAATATTAAAAGCTTTGAAAAGCATGCCACATAATAAGCATGCCACTTACGATTTTAGGGTCTATCAATATGTATTGTGATCAGCAGGACTGCATTAATAGTTATGGTCTAATGGGAGGCTTGGAACACTGACAAGGAGTAGTCCTCCTCACTCTTTGCCCAAAATGCGTAGCTGCTATAAAAGCTTATTTGCTCCTGTTTGTTTCCCAGATAGCCCACAGATAAACCCTTAAGCTCTTCTATGAATCTTGCTCAGTAATAGACTATCCCCTGTTGCCACTATATCTTTTTCTGTCTGCTAGGAAGGATCTGATTACCTATGGGCAAGTGGAGAGTGGGGCTAGATTTGCTCGCGGGGATGGGGCAGATACTAGAATAAGGAATCCAGTGCAACAAGAGCAATTTGCTCGTGTTGTCGGGAAGAGGACACACACAAGCATCTAGATTTCCCAACCTGTAGATGCAGCTCAGTGGCACAGAATCGAAGTGTAGCAATACTTGGAAATCCAGGCACACACGGATTTGGCACCAGGTAAGTCGGTCAGCAGGACCTTGAACACAGGGTAGAGGTTTAGAGGTCAGGACCCCCAGCCCTAGGATGGGGAGACTGGAAAAAACAAAAACGGCTGTGCCAGGTCATAGGGGATGGGCTCAAGCTCCTAAACTCTCCACTGATTGCAGACTTGGACTCTCACGCTGGGGAAAGGAAGACTTGGGCAGGGCCTCACAGTATACGTGAACAGAGCTTTACAATCAAATTAAGGTACACAACTTAATCTGGCTAAAATTTTCCAATAAGCATAACATTCTATAGAGATTAAGCATTAGCATTAATTTAGCATAAATTTTTAGTCATTTGTATATTATAAATATTGTTTTTAAATAAATAAAAAGATGTTAATGGATTTTTATGGATTATGGATCTTTTTCTACTTCACTGTAGTTTTTAAACTTGTCTTTAATGAGGCCTTTTTTTAGAAGCTAGAAAAAGGAAAAAGAATTAGACAAACTACATTTATGCAGGTTTTCTCCTTTTTAATTCTCCTGTATCAATCAAAAATTTTCTCTGATATTTTCAACATCATCCTCACATTTTAGTTTCACATGAAGAACATCCTCTTTAAAGATTTTGAATTTTACTTTGTTCCTTTTTCCTTCCCATAGAACTTCATTGGCTATATCTAAACGATAAATCCTGATCAATACAGGTTCTGTGTGCTTAAGGAGCTATGGAACAGAACATTTAAAAGCAGAAGTATTCTGAAAATCCAGGCTGGCTGAGTGCCACCCAGGTTTGTTTCCAAGCTCACCGGGCCTCTGGATAGCATGTGCCCAATGCTTCCTAGCTTTCGAGGCCCAAGGAAGCAGGTGCCGCTTCTACTGGGGACACAGAAGCAGTATGGATTCCCAGGTGGTTGTGTTGCTTCCCTAAGTCCCTACCCTTCTGCCAAAACAAACTAACCATTTAATTCTGCGGAGCTTGTCTTCTGAACTTGCTTTATAACCCATTTGAGATTTCAGGAACCCTGAAACATATTTGCCTGCTAGCTTTGATTCCTGAAATTCCCTTAAAGGGACTACAGTTCTGTTTAGGAAATATTTATCGAATGTCCATTACATACCAGGGCACTGACCAGGTGCTAGGGATACAAGAATGAATAATAGTCTCACTATAGATGAATTTATGGCCACCAAAGGAGAGACAGGTCAGACAGGTCCTTTCAAGAAGAGTTTATAGTCCATATTAAGAGTAAAAGGTTCGAAGGGGTAAGGTTTTCACCTTCATTTTTGCTCAAGTAGAATTGGTCAAGGAATATAAGTATCAAATGTCTTCTAATTGTACCAGCTGGGAGAGTACATGGGGTCCTCTCGAGGAAGGGAGGGAGTGGCCACCCCTGACTTGACAGTTTTGCCTAGAACTGATCCTATTTACCTTTACCTAGGTGGGAATAATGTTTCTAGAAGTGATGGTATCGTCGACAGCCACATGGGCACAAGTTAGGACAGATTAATGACACGTGCAGACTAGGACCTGTTTGTGAATTCTGTTTTCATTACATTTCTTAGTGCTACTTAAGCATCAGCACATCCATTTAGCAACATTTATACCACAGTACAAGCCCATATTTAAATTGCACTTTCCTTTGAGATTGCTTAAAACTAATTCTCTGCTTTAGCTTTTTTAGCTAATTAAAACTTTCCTTAGCACTTTTCTTATGATGCATCTGATTGCTACATTTTTGTTTAAATTTATAGACAGATTTAGTTATCGATGCTTGAGAGTTCAAACATGAAATCTGGATTGTTCTGTATTTGCGATTTTAATAGCATTAGGCAATTAATCATACATGAATGGAGGCATGTTCTCCAGACATTTAGGGTCCTTCAGCATGAACATGTTTATAGTTGGTGTCAAACATTTTTATTGCACCACCAGAAACTTAAGGGGTTAATGGTAATAAGGTAAAGAATTCATCACAATTTGGGATTAGGATATATGCAGTTTTCAGATTAAGCTGACCTATGGGCTACCTACTTTATATTAATAGCCAGATCACTAATATTTTAGAAATGTTTTATGCCAAAAAAAAAAGCCCAAGAAATCTTTTAAAATAGTCAAAGTATTGATTAAACACTTTCTTTATATTCAGATATAATTGCTGTTCTTTACTCTCTCTCAGGCATCATTGCTTCCCTTTTGCACAATTCCTCACTCATTTCCTGTTTGCAAATACTGACTAATTGCCCTATGTGAAGAATATGAAAATACCCCAATGTTGTACCATTCATCTGTATTTTTTAGTTTTTTTTAGTTTGATAAGAATATACAATAGGGACACCCCCCACACATACACACACATAGCAATTAAAATGAAGTACTAATTTCTACATTATGGATCATTAAAACAGAGCTTTTAAAAGAGAAGAAAAAGTTTTTAACTTAACATTTTGTTCCATAAGATAAATAACCAAGGAAAATATTTCTGAATTGGAAGATAAAATTTATTTGATATTCCATCTTCATTGGGTTATCTATTCATTCTGTGTGGGTACTCTAGAAAATGAGTAGCCTAAAAAGGAATATCCTAATTGTAGGGTAAGTGAACTGATGTTGGGATTTCCTGGTTCCACTTTGGAACTTGTTGACTTTTTCCTATTGGTTCTTAAAAATATAGGTCTGCTATTTTTGTCACCTCTCTATTAGTTTTTATTATTTGCATGTTAAATATAAGATATTTCTAAACATCAGTAGGGCTAATTTTTATGGAAAATTTCAAAAAGATTATCCTAGAACTACATTTTAATGAATTGCTCAAAATACGATAAAAATATTAAAGACAGTAATTCCGAAAGAGCATCGTTTTTTGATTAATTTTAGTAAACTATAACATCTAATACATGAAAATAATACTGTAGTTTTCCAAATTCCTGTTATAAAATGAGTTCTTTGGGGACCTACCATAACTCAGGCAAGTTAGGTGCAAATCTTGGCTGTGTCTCCTGCTTCTCAGTGGGCACTCTGCTCCTTTCTGCTCCCTTCTGTGGGGATCAGCCCCATCTAAGGAGCTCACCATCCTTCCTGCTCCGTGCCGGGCACTCATACAGGCACCAGGCATGTTTTCACCTTGGAAATTTTTATTAGGAATTGGGGCTGAATTGATGATTCCTTAGTAATAAGGACTTGACTTGTTGATTCCTTAGTAATAAGATCAATCAGAGGATGCTTGTTCTCTGCAGCAAAATAAGTGTTTTAGACAACTTTCTATTTTAATTGCTATTTTTTTAATCTAAAACTTTTCAAATAGCTGCATAGTTTCAAAAAATAACATTTCTGTTAGCCTATTCAATTTGTTGGACCAAAATGTGTCCATACTACATATTATGTTTGACTTGAATATTGATATGTATAGTCATTCCTCAGTATCTGTAGGGGATTGGTTCCAGGACCTCTCTAGGTTACCAAAGTCCGAAGATTCTTAAGACCCTGATGTAAAATGGTGTAGTATTTGCATATAACTTATGCACATCCTTCCCATCTCTAGATTACTTATAATACCTAATACAATGTAAATAGTTGTTATACTGTATTGTTTTGGGAATACTGACACCCCCTCCAAAAAAAATCTGTGCATGTTCAGTATAGATGCAATTTTTTTTTTTAATATTTTCAATTTGTGGTTGGCTGAGTCCACGGATGAGGAACCCATGGATATGGAAGGTCAACTTAAATTCTGTCCTATGTCTACTTAGGTAATTGAGCAAAATTCTAGGGCATTGTATTGCTGGTAAGCACTTGCCCTAATTTTCTTTTTATTCATTCAAGTTTTTTTATTGCCTTTTATGAGAAACAGCAGTGAATAAAACTGACACAGTCACTGCCCCTGTGCTGTATACAGTTGATTTTTCATTCTCTCTTAGGCTTTTATAATTGCAAGATAGTGTTTTTCCTTTTACTAATAATAATATTTTAGTAACTAATAAGTGATTTTATAGACCTATAGAAATTGAATACTATAAAAACTTCCAAATTATCATACAGGACCTTTGAAGTTGTTTTAAAAAATATGTTCTAAGTATGCTGTTGCCCTTACTTCAAAATTGACTGTCTTCAATTATGTTATTATTAGTTTCTTTCACATTATTCAAAACTCTTACTGTGTTTCATATACAAAAATTAAAATATTAAGAACTGGTAAGTTTCCTTTTGCAACCTACCTAATTTACTTTATATGAAAAACATGTTTTCAGGAAATTTTGACATTTTCTGAATTGTTTACTAATGGTGTTTTATGATTAGCATAAGGGAGAATAAGGCTTTGATAACTGATGGCATTTGCCCTTAATTAGCAAAATCTATATTTGACTTTTAAATATGAAAGCATTATTGATACAGGTAAGTGTGAAACTTCACAGCTGTTAGCCAAATGGCTATCATAACTATGGAATTTTAAAGTATAGAAACAGTTGTCAATATATAGGCCTGTTCTTTTGTTGGTATCTCATAGGAATTGGTTTTAGAGGACCCTTTGATGTATGATTCATTCTTGATTATTTTCTGTGTGAGTCACTGTTTTAGAATAATGTAAAATGTATAAAGATAAGCTTGTGTATATGTGCACACAAACACTTGATATTCCCTCTAACTATTGTTTCTATGTATGCAAAGTCAAAGTCATTCTGGAAAAAAATGCCTCTTCTGGTACCAACAAAAACTTGAAGGGTATTCTAAAATGCCGTTTTGTCTTAGAGCAATTTGAGATGGCTATATGTATTAATATTTTTTATGGTTCACAATTCTTCAGACAAAGCAAAGAAGAATTTTTATCACTTGAAAAGTACAGTAATCAATCTTTGATTTTTTTTTTTTTTTTTTTTTTTTTTTTTTTTTTTTTTGAGACAGGGTCTCACTCTGTTGCCCAGGCTATAGTGCTGTGGCATCAGCCTAGCTCACAGCAACCTCAAACTCCTGGGCTCAGACGATCCTCCTGCCTCAGCCTCCTGAGTAGCTGGGACTACAAACGTGCGCCACCATGCCTGGCTAATTTCTTCTATATATTTTTAGTTGGCCAATTAGTTTCTTTCTATTTTTAGTAGAGACGGGGTCTCACTCTTGCTCAGGCTGGTCTTGAACTCCTGACGTTGAACGATCTGCCCACCTTGGCCTCCCAGAGTGCTAGGATTATCGGCGTGAGTGAGCCACCACACCCGGCCAATCTTTGATATGTTTAAGTAGAAAAGAAAAACATGGGTACAGTTTTGTTGCAGACTTTTCAGAATAGTGAGTAGTTTCGGGATAGTTTCAGTACTTTCTTTAAGTTTTTCTTAATCCTATAAAAGGGAATACACAGACAGTTTTAATTAACATTTCAGTTAGGATTACATAAATATAAACTGTGTGTTTATTTTTATTATGTCAATCCAAATAATTATTAATTCTCACCAGCTCCTAATTTCCTTTGTTTTGGGAAAATTTAGCAGTCCTTTGAAATTATTTGGCAACTCATAAGAACTCAAAAGAGGTTGAATTTAGGGAAATTAACCCCAACTCTTATGTTTTGTGATAAAATAAGTTAAAATGATTCCTTTATTATTTTACTTCAGACAATAAAATATATAGCAGGGGTAATTTGAAGACTATTGGAGTATCTCAAAATAAGAAACATAACTTTATATTGAAATACTTAGATACTAAAGTATTTTTATTATAAAATGCCATTGAACAGAAAACATAAAGATTTTGTGAATGTATTTAGATGTAATAAAATTTATATTGATTAGGGAAAGAAGGAAAAAATATATAAATTTATTGTTTGCTAGTCAACTTTGGTTTTAGATATTTTTCTACCCAAATACATACTCAGACAGATATAGTAGTTATTATTTGAATAGTTATTTAAGTTATTTAAAACTTCTTTATAAACTGTCTTTAAATTTTTTGAGTCTCAAATTTATTTCCTTTTGGGGATCATATTTGGCAGCTCTAATAGAGAAAATAGGCACTCTTTCCTCTTCTGATCTTTTAAGTACAGTGACAGATTTATTCACTTAGAAATTGGTTTGCTAAACCTGCCTTGTCATAGAATACAGTCAAACAAAAGTGAACTAGAGGTTTTAGGGCATACGTCCTTCTTAACCACACCTATGCTGTCAAGTTGTTCAACTTCCATGGGCCTTTTACCTTAAAATGGCAGTGATGAAAAATGCATCCACCTCTCAGAGGCATTGAATTCCAGGGAGATAATAGAGATGAAAACACTCTACACTCATAAGGTATTTATATTATTAAAATAACATAATACACAAAATGGTCTTTCATATTCTTAATTACACTACCAAAATCTCAGTATGTGCCCTGGGCAAGTAAGTATTTATGAAGTTAATTTTATTATTTTACAGTCTTGATGTACAGAATTCAGTTCTTCTATTTATGCATGTCCTGGGCTTTACAAAAAAATGGAGCTTTTGCTTTAACCTTTAAAATATATTTTATAGGTCTGAATTTTTATTTGTATTGTCTTTTAAACTATGAGAATAATGCTGCTTTCAAATATACACTTAGTATTTTCATAATGATGCTTGAATACCTTCTATTAAATATTTTATTTAGATGCCATAAAATTCTTAAAGTATTTGAAAATTTTATTTCAGGAGAAATTATTAGATTTGTGTTTAGAACTTTAAAGTTATTTTATGTGACCTGTCTTTGATAAATTCTTTTGTTTTGTATTTTAACTGTTTGATTTATATTATTCCTCTCAAGTTCTAACAATCATGGTTTCTAAATGTACATCTTTAAAATACTTAAGAGTTTATTAATCTCTCTATGCCTTGTACTCTCTATAATAATAGATAATTCTAGATTTTTCTGCCTTTTTACCATTATTATTTTCACATTTACTTGTATGATCAAGAATTATTAACAGATTTTTTTCCATGTATGTTCTCAGTCTACTGATAACGGTGCTACTAGTAGTCATTTTGAAGCTATTTTAAGATTTTTCAACAGTGATCTCTTAAACCAAATAATGCTTTCTTCTTAACACCCCTTTGTCATGTAGCAAACCTATATTTAACTTCTCTTGCATGCTTTTGAAATCTAAAAAGTGCATAGTTGCTACATTTCAGCAATCCTTGCAGCATTCTGAAAAATGAGTTGGCAGGTATTGCAGGTAACAAAGTGTAGCTCTGCAAAGCCCCAGTTGCACAAGTGTGCTCAGTGTAGGTGTGAGTGCTTTCATCAGGAGCCTGTTGTTCTTTGGTGAGGTTCCAGATGTGCTCCCCAAGAGGGGACTAAGTTTCTTTGTTGCTTCCATAATATTGTTAAGCATAATGAAATTTTGATCAGTTTGGTTTATAAAAAGTAACTCTAATATCCATTTCTCTGAGTAGGTAAGTTAGACTTTTTTTTAATTAATTTTCAATTTGGGAAAGAAGTGGGGAGTCATTCTGCATCACAAATTGCCATTTATCTAGCTAATACTATTTTACTTCTTATTTGTGCATTTGGTCATGTAAATGTGCTTAAAACTAATAAAAATATGCAATTGGTGAAAATTAACGCATGACTTGTCAGCAGAGTATGGAATGTAAGCATGTGCCATGAAATTGCAATTCTTTCATCCTGTATTTTCTGTCATTTGCACACTGGTTCCATTTAGAGGATAGTCCATTCTTACTTTTTCTCCATAGATTGGCCAAAATGGGAAGGATTGGATTCCGTTCTCTTCCACGAAGAGTCAATGGGACTGGCTAAGATCAAAGTCTGAGGCTTTTTCCATCTGTAATCAGGTATGCATTGAATAAAAATCACTATAATTCTGTGCATGCACCTTTAAAGTATTTGACCGATATGCATATTATGAATGTTGTCTTTTATTAGATGTTGAATGCACAACCTTATCCTATGCACCTATGATAATTAACTTGAGTTTTGTGATATGTTGAAATAAAAAGGTATTATCAGCCATGAAAAAATTTCAGCTGGTCTTAGAAAAGTGTAATATTTGAAATCAGTGCAATTCTTCATTGCTCAGTATGTACATCCAAAGATAACAGAATTAATTTGTTACTCCATATTGAGTATCACCAATTTTAATGTAATCAAATGTTTATATATTATTTCATGGTGCACTTTTAATACATCTTTTAATAACTTAGAAATTATTTTTCTCAGCTAGAATTGTGTCTGCCCATTACAGTTGGATCTTGTAACACAATGGCAAATATGACCAGTCTTTGAAATATTTTCAGATATTAGTTTTATATAGGGATTTAGGCACTTTGCATCCCGTTTTGATTTTGCAATGGGAAAATAATCAATTTGTTTCCCACAATATTCTAAATAGGTGCATAAAAGCATATGTTAGGAAATCAAATAATGAAAATCAAATTTTTTTCCTGCTTTGGTAGAATGCTTTATACCATTTATAGTATCATTACTGGTTACAGCAGAATAACTGCTTAGATATTTCTGAGGGAGGCAGAGGAGCTGTCTTTTGAATGAGAATATAACAGGAAAAGAACAAGTCCTTGAGATCTAGAAAATCTAAAACCGGAGGGAACATATTATGTTAGTATTGGTAATGTCAGTTGCAATGTGTTGATGTCACTTTTAAACTGCAAGAGGGACTTTTAGACAATTTGATCAGCACAAAGGCCTTGCCTGTATCTACCCAATAAAGATGAAAGGACACTGATTAACTTACACATACATATACTTTACTGCTTTAATCAAATGAGTGGATAATTGCTGTATTTTCCCTGTTCAGGAACAGCCTCTACACTAAAATACAGTAAGACCTATTGGAACACGCACTTAATTTTACAAAAATGTAGATATTTAGAACTCCTGCAAAAGTATAACTGGAATCTGTGAAAGTCAGTATAATAGACCTAGCTTGTGAAGGCAAGTGTCAGTATCAGTCTGATGCTAAAACACAAGTAATATAAGGAAGTTGGTTTTTTAAAATATGTACTAGGATGAAAAATTTAATTGATTAGTCAATAATAGTCATTTAGCCACATTCAAGCTTTCAATTTATAAATCAGATTTTTTTTAAAAAATGTAGCAAGTATTATCGTATCTCTTAGTGCTAAGTATCTATAGCTTAACTAGCATTCATAAACCTTGAGGAATCACTTAACTCTTTTGTCAATTGGATCTTTGGGAAGTTGCCTTTCTTACTGTGAGAAATAGAGTTGATAATATTTACTATGTCTTGCCTATAAATTTTCAAAGATTTCAATTCAGTTTTAAATTTTTTGTTTAAAAAGGCATATTTCCTGTACAATATGTACATTTCATTCTTTCTCACAGCACCAATAAATTGAAACTCTGACTTTTTACAAAGTTGAAACACCTCTTTAATGATGTATTCTTGCACAGGTATTGTGTACTAAGTCAGAAGTCCCAACAGGTCTGCTGCACACAGGTTACAGGTATGTCAAAAGGCTGATCCCCTCAGCTCTTGGGGAAGCCTAATGACTCCGGCTTATCTACTAACTTCAGTGTGCCTAAGGAACATAATCCATTTCCTACGATGTGAAAAATGTTGAGGAAAATTACTTTAGGTATATTTTTTCCCCATGCTCTTCACCTACTATAGCATCAAAAGATTTTATCATTTTAAGAATGCATATTTGTTAGGAAGATAAATCATTTCTGCTCTTGACTCAGAAATCCTTCAGAGTATGAGGACACTGGTATAAAGAGTAAATTTTCACCTTGGGTAGTGCATTCAACTCTTTCAGGCCTCTAGTGTCTGTGCGTGAATTGCCTTTTCCATGATTCAGTGGTTCACAAGGTGCCTCAAAGAGTTTTTAGTTGCTTATGTCTATTTTCCTACAGTACAGGGTCTGACTAGAGCTGATGTGCACAAATCAAAATGATCTTTAGACATTGAGAAAGAGACATTTGCTGAAACGCTGTTTTTAGTCAGATTTATGTTCTCTCTAATCCTTTGTAAAAATTGAAGCTTAATAATGCCACTTTTAGAGTTATGTTTTGAAGCTTTCTGAGAGTTCCTGAAATCACTACTGCTATGCTTAAGTACAACATTTGTCAGGTGGAATTTCAGGGTATGTATGAACTGTTCATTCTGAGCAATGCATTTATATATATTTTGACAAATATAAAGACACCTACAGATATTACATTAGACCAGCTGAATCCATTTTATTGGTTTCTTTTTTAATTCAAAAGCATCACATAGCAAATAAAATTTTTAAAAATTGAGTTTAGTTACAAACTAGTTGTTTCTTATTTTTTTTTTCCAGTCCCTTTTTGCTTTCTTTTACGACCACATGAAACTTGAGAAGCCACCTAAAGCTATATCATTTAGTGGAGTTGGGCAGTTCCCAAGTGTCCAACAAGAAGGCCTGGTTTAGGCTGCGATGGCCACTGTCATTCCTGGTGATTTGTCAGAAGTAAGAGATACCCAGAAAGTCCCTTCAGGGAAACGTAAGCGTGGTGAAACCAAACCAAGAAAAAACTTTACTTGCCAACTGTGTGACAAGGCCTTTAACAGTGTTGAGAAATTAAAGGTTCACTCCTACTCTCACACAGGAGAGAGGCCCTACAAGTGCACACAACAAGACTGCACCAAGGCCTTTGTTTCTAAGTACAAATTACAAAGGTATTAAACTTATTTGTCTTTCAGATTATATTTTCTCTTATGTTGGCTATTTGAAGCCATTGTAAACATATGTATTTGTATACACATTTTTCAGCTGATTTGCAGAGAGGAAATGTTAAGTAGATTAGACATTGGCTAGTTTTTAGTATTCTGAATCACATACTTTTATGTGTTAGTGTCTTTGGATTTTTTAAAATAAAATGCTTAATGAGAATAGATTTCCATTTGTAGAAAGAAATTTCGACAAGAAAAGGGTATGGACGTTTACGTGAGTATATTCAGTCTTGCTCATTTGCTTGTGTAATGATAGCTAAAAAAAACCAGCAAAAACTAAAGTGGCAACTTAAATGGCTCAAGTTTTGCAGTATTTAGGTGTATTAACTATCCTTGTGGTATATATTAAGTTAAACAGTTTTCATTATTAAGGGAATTCTATGTTAGCATAATAGTTTAGCTTCCATTTGAAAAGTGAATACATGCCATTTTTGTTGTGATAATTACTTACAGAATATATCTGTATTTAAAGGCACATGGCTACTCATTCTCCTGAGAAAACCCACAAGTGTAATTATTGTGAGAAAATGTTTCACCGGAAAGATCATCTGAAGAATCACCTCCATACACATGACCCTAACAAAGAGACATTTAAGTGCGAAGAATGTGGCAAAAACTATAATACCAAGCTTGGGTTTAAACGTCACTTGGCCTTGCATGCCGCAACAAGCGGTGACCTCACTTGCAAGGTATGTTTGCAGACTTTCGAAAGCACAGGAGTGCTTCTGGAGCACCTTAAATCTCATGCGGGCAAGTCATCCGGTGGAGTTAAAGAAAAAAAGCACCAGTGCGAACATTGTGATCGCCGGTTCTACACCCGAAAAGATGTCCGGAGACACATGGTGGTGCACACTGGAAGAAAGGACTTCCTCTGTCAGTATTGTGCACAGAGATTTGGACGAAAGGATCACCTGACTCGACATATGAAGAAGAGTCACAATCAAGAGCTTCTGAAGGTCAAAACAGAACCAGTGGATTTCCTGGATCCATTTACCTGCAATGTGTCTGTGCCTATAAAAGATGAGCTCCTTCCGGTGATGTCCTTACCTTCCAGTGAACTGTTATCAAAGCCATTCACAAACACTTTGCAGTTAAACCTCTATAACACTCCGTTTCAGTCCATGCAGAGCTCGGGATCTGCCCACCAAATGATCACAACTTTACCTTTGGGAATGACATGCCCAATAGATATGGATGCTGTTCATCCCTCTCACCACCTTTCTTTCAAATATCCATTCAGTTCTACCTCATATGCAATTTCTATTCCTGAAAAAGAACAGCCATTAAAGGGGGAAATTGAGAGTTACTTGATGGAGTTACAAGGTGGCGTGCCCTCTTCATCCCAGGATTCTCAAGCATCGTCATCTAAGCTAGGGTTGGATCCTCAGATTGGGTCCCTAGATGATGGTGCGGGGGATCTCTCCCTGTCCAAAAGCTCTATCTCTATCAGTGACCCCCTAAACACACCAGCATTGGATTTTTCTCAGTTGTTTAATTTCATACCGTTAAATGGTCCTCCCTATAATCCTATATCAGTGGGGAGCCTTGGAGTGAGCTATTCCCAAGAGGAAGCACATTCTTCTGTTTCCCAGCTCCCCCCACAAACACAGGATCTTCAGGATCCTGCAAACACTATAGGGCTTGGGTCTCTGCACTCGCTGTCAGCAGCTTTCACCAGTAGTTTAAGCACAAGCACCACCCTCCCACGTTTCCATCAAGCTTTTCAGTAGGATTCTGGGATGTGGATTTATTACAGAAATGTATGTGTAGCCCTGCCCTAGATGACCGTTTTTATTTTAGTGCCTACTTTTAGGCAGTATAAAACTTTCTGCTTTTGTATAATACCAGTTTTCATTAAGCCAGTATGAAATAGAAACTAGCTTTTTTAATGAGCTTTGGAACCATTTGTGTTCAGTTATGTTTACCGGGGTATTTTGTCCTGATTCACTGCCAATTGTCATATTTTAAGAGGTTTTTTCATATAGGAAAGCCATTATTTTTAGGAAAGTTTTATAAATCCCATGTTCAAATTACTTTTAGATCTTAAAATTTTCATTTTTGTCCAGTAACAATGGCTCTACCTTTTGACATTTGGCTCATTAAAAATTTTTGCAACAGAATGTAAATTTTATAAAATGTATATGAATAACTCAAGACTTTTATAATTTTTACTAGCCTCTAAATGGATTCATAATCAAGTGTTTTAAATGAATTAAGAATCCAGTTTGGGGAGATAACAGTTAAGTTTCTTAGCTATACCATAACTTCAGATCAGTATATTTTGAAGACTTGCTATTGTCTGGCTAAAATATTTGCTGTCTTTATTATGAGCATATAAGGAAACAAACCCTAAACACAAAGCACCAGTATTTATAGCAAAAAGAATTCCTAGTAAGGTGACATGGCATTTCATGTTACTTAATAGTAGGCCCTAAATTAGTATACAAGATGTTTTGCCACTTTTCAACCTTCTTAACTTGCTGTTTTTCCATTTAACATATTAATAGCTTATGGCATCAGAGTCTCAATATATAGATAGATCTCTTTAATCTTTCCACCTTTCACAGCCAAAGGGTGGGTCAAGTACAGCTAGCAATTTTATTTTGATTGTTGGTCCATGGTTAGTCCAGAATCTAGAGCCATTGTAGCACTACAAACATCAGGTATGTTTATCCCAGAGTGGACTGTCTCAGCATCTATGGTGTAGTAGACTCCTAAGCAGGAAGATAGATGTGAAGCACACGGTTACACTTGGGAACTTGGGTAAGGCTCATGTCCCCTTTTATCAGGTTTGAAAACCAGATGCTTTAGGAGTAAAGTAAAAGCATGTTGCTTTTATCACTCCTTCCTGAATTTGACATATGTTTCTTTAAGAGCCAAAAGCAGAAAACAAAAACAGTCCTACCCCCATGGTATCTGTCTTATTCAATGTGAATCCATCTTTTCTCGTGATTTTTGAATGGAGAATTTCAAGTTAAATGCATTAGAAAACTTTTGAGGAATTACCACAAAGTTTTAAGTGACTAAAAATATATACAGTAAAACCCCACTTTTATGCATTTCTGGGAAAGGGGAGGAGTGTTGCAAATAAGTTCAATTTGTAGAGGGGAACAAAGTAAAGCAAAATAAGCACTATCTTGGTTAATGTGAAAATAACAATCGAGAATATTGTATTCACTGAATAAAACAGTTATTATAGGCTTTCCTCACGTTAGACAACCACCATAATCTTCTCTAAGGTCTAATTACTATATTTTTCTAAGCATCAGTTGGGACATCAACCTAAGAAACATATCTATTAAGCACTTGTTAACACCTTATTTTGGGACCCTATCTGTTGGGGCAGGGTTGAGGGTGGGAGGTTTATAAAAGAGTATATATCTCTTTAAAAAAAAAATATTCTGAGCACTCATTAGCCCTATATGGAAGCTTCTTTCCCTTTTGTAGGGCCAGTTATCACTGCAGATTGCAATGTTTACCAAGAATTTCTAAAAATGAATGCAGATTACTGATTATAATGCATTATTTAAAATATTTGGGAGTAGTATAATTTGTGGAGAAATGTAAATTGTAATAATGTAAATGGGGGTTTCACTATATATATTATACACACACACACATATATCGCACTTCATAGAATCAAAGTTGCTCTCTGAAGGAGCTTTGGCTCCTGATACTTTATCATGCTCCTATTTTTTTTAATCCTAGGAGCAGTAGCTTTTATACTTATGTATTTAAATTTTATTATGAAAAATTACATTTTATTAAAAAGTGTGTTCCAAAGGCATTAAAATTATATATGTTAATAAGGAAATACATTTTTAAATTTTTCAAACTGCTCCTAAGCTTCTGGTTAGGAGAATATTTGCTCTGAAAGTAGGCTTTCGCTCTGCTTCATCACTGCTTCCTTTAGTTTCTATGAAACAGATTGCTTACCGAAATCTTTAGTTGAATGATTAGTGTTCAATATTGCTTTAATCACCATATAAAAGGAAAAAAGAAATTTGGTGACAGCACAAATAAATAGAAATTTTTTAAATAGAAATCAAATAGCAAGTGTGGAAGCACTACTTTATTCTGTCTAAAATTTGCTTAAGAAGTCATCAACTTAATGAACTGAGACACTGGCCTTAGTAGGCTGTATTTCACTGCTAATAAAAAAAAAGGGAGTACCAGGATTTATTAAATAAAGCATTTTGGAAATGGGGAATGGCACCATATATGTGTGTGTGTCTGTATATGTACACATATACAGACACACACACATATACACACCTTTTTTAAACCTAATTCTCGCCCTGTGTGGAATTCAGATGCATCTTTCAGGGCACCAGTGTTAAAATTGTGGAGTCTTAATTCTCATACGTACACCTCTTTGCCTATTGCTGCCCCCACAGACTTGAAATAACACTTCAAAGTAAGAGGGAATTCAGCTAATTTGTTTTTAAAATTGACTGTAGTGGTCACTAAACTGTTTTTAGGAGAATTTCTATTAAAAATGAGGCAGACTTGTTTATTTTAATTGCACAATGTTCTAACCAGGATGTAACACAGAATTGGCTCTCTTTTTTCCTAGAAAAAATTTATTTCTATGTCAACTAGATGTGATTAAAAATAATTATTGCCAATGCTGTTTTCATTCTCTGGTGGCCAGAATCATCATCCTTAAAATTTCTGGTAGTGCCTTAGTTTGGTTAAAAATAAAAAAGGGATTAACATTAAATAAAAAAAATAGTTTAGAAATTTGGACCTCAGACAAGATATTGAACCTCATTCAGTTTGACTTCCACATGTGTGTACAAATTAAGGCACTGAACACGGAAGTGTGCTTGTGGAAGGATCTTGGCACTGTAAGCAATATTATCCATTAATATACACAAATATCTTTATAGTTATTGATCACTGTCAAAACTCGCATTTTAAAATCCTATTACCAAGTGTGGTTTTTTAAAAGTTCGATTGTCCTGGCTGATCATGCACCACTCTTTGTGCAACTTTCAAGCTGTGTATTTTTGCCTATTTGTTGCTTGTGCTTTATTTTTCTTAGTCATTTGTGGAATATAGTGATATATTGTGTTAATTTGGACAGTAGCGGTTTTTAAAAACCATATACTGACTGAAACATGAGCCAGAGCTGATTGCTTTATTAAGCTAATAATGAATGTTAAAGAGTACATATTTTCAGGATCATTCATCTAGTGAGCAATACACATATTATAGGCCAATATTTTTTTAAAAAATAGAGCTTGGTCAACCTCTATACTACACATATTACAAGATATAGCACTTTCAAAATGAATCTAAACCTTTACAGAAACTTTCTTACAGGTTATGCCTCTTATTTTAAGACTTATTATAATTTGTTTTCAAGTGCCATTAGATGATATATATGTAGGCCTTTGATATATAATGCTTTGTGTAAAAAAATGGTAGATGGTATTTTAAACAGGTACATTTTTACAGTGTTTTCTTATCAATTTGCTATATTGCACAGAATCAGTGTGTGTCTTTTCATAAGGTTTTACAATGGTTTATTTTTTTACAAGGTTTACGTGTCTCAAAGCACACTGTCTTCCCAGTACGTAAGTTAAAAAATACCAGTTCACCCAGGTTGCTTCTAGCCTACTGAGATCCATGTGACATTGGAGGAGATCTTTTAAACGTCGTTGAGTATTCGTCATTAGCAATGGCAGACTGTTCTCTCTAGCAAACGAGTGCCTACATTGAATTTGTCTTGTTTTTCTTACACTGTGTCAGCAACCATGTCTACAACATAGTTTATTGTGATTACATAGATCTACATAAGTTGTATTGTGTAGTTTTGTGCTAAAAACCCATACAGAGTTCTTTTTGGATCACATAAAAGAAGATAATGCTACCAACATTGGTAAAGGCACACTTAGATCACTCTTAGGCCTTTCTGCAATGTTATCAACCCTCTAAGGATGGAAGGCAGTGTCTTTTGATAAGTCGTCTAGCTCTAGAAATGACACAGAACTATTGCTAATGTATAAAACACTTCATTATATAAGCTTCAGTGGTACAAATGAACCAGAATGAATGTTTATCTTCTCAGAAACACTCCTTCAATATTATGTTGGATCATGCTGCTAATGTAACTTGGGATACAACTCTTCATGGTGCTACAAACTTCTCTGTCTTGTTCAGTTGTGTTTTTTTATCCATAGAAAAAAGACTACATTAGGTGTAAAGGTGTACAATATATTTTTATACTGTGACTTAATTTGTCATTAACAAACTTTTACACCACCACAATGTATTCATGTGCACTTGCAAAAGGAGATCTTGGATGTGCAAATGTTACCAGAACAAACCCAGCTTTTGTCCACACGGTGACTGTAACTCAGAATGGAAAGTGGGGGCTTTATAACAGGGTGTGGAGTGAAGAACATGCTGTATGTTACTAACAGCCCTTTGAATTTAACAAAAACTGGGAATCCATTAGGAAATGGATTGCATCATGCCTGAACATAAGCTGGACTGCTGAAATTGTATTTTTAGCTAATGAAAAAGTGTTTGGACTAGTACTCTAAAAATGTTCTAATGATAAAGTTTTGAGTCAAAATAGAAAAGAAAAAATCTGCATTCCAGGCTGAATTTTGTATATTTTTATTGCATTTAAAATTGCTATTCTGTGATATTGGGAAATCAAGTGGCTTATCATGTATATCATGTACTTAAAATGTATTCACAAACTACTGTTGTATTTGTATAAAATATAGACAAAGATCATATTTTTTGTGTGTGTATAAGCTCTGTAAAATAGCAATCACATTATGAAGCTGCAGTGATACTACATTTTAAACATTCACATCCAAAGAAGCAGGCTATTTATTGTCCAGATACCCAGATTTAAAATATTAATTTGCTGCTAATTAAACAATAGTACTGCAGCTTCTTGTGGCCTACAGTGTTATGTTTGCTGTAAGAAAAAGATATGTGAATTCCACAAAATATATGAATAAAATTATAGAATTGCTTTAGATAAAGAAGATCTTCCTGAAATTTTAATAGAGGATACTTCTCTATTTGGTATAACTTTTTATCACTTCAAATTATAAATATTTTCTCATTTGATGAATATAAGATTCTAGTAGCTGGCTCTAGGACAATACTTGTTGAAATGAAATGTAAAGTGCCAGAGGGGTGTTTTTGTTTGTTTTAAAACCTTTGTACCTTTAGGGGAAGGATAGAATTGTAAATAAAAAATGTTAAATGATGATGCATCAAAACTTTAATACAGGTGAGTTTAGAATTCAAAAACAGCTATTCGTTTCTTGTTCCTATGAGATAAAATTGGCATTTAGCATTTCTTTAACACTTACTGTCAGTACTATAAATTGTCCTTACAGAAATTCCACTTGGGCAATTTGCCTAAAATTTTGCTGAAGAAAGCTCCCACAATTCATGTGGACCAAAATGGTGATCGCACACATATCATTTCAGCTGAAACTTGTCAGTTAAACAGGCAGTAATGCTCGGTTGGTCCGAGTGCAGTGGTGTTTACAACTAATTGATCACAACCAGTTACAGGTTCCTTTGTTCCTTCTCCACTCCTGCTTCACTTGACCAGCTTTAAAAAAAATTTTTTTTTAATTAAAAAAAAGCCAGTAATGCAACTTCTAAGACAAAGATATTAATTCTAAAAATGCAGTTAATACTTGTCCAGGAATCAATTGTAGAAATAATTTGTTACGTATCTCATAGCACCTCTTTCAGTGTGATAGGAACAATTCCTTTGCCTTTGGCTTTCCTACTTTCCAGAGGATAAAGAAAATGAACAGTGATTTTTCTTTCACTTTTTTAATTCCAGCAAATTAACACAGTATTTTTGTGTTAATTCTTAGAATTAGCACTAAATATGTTTTTATTTAAATTCATTCATATGAAATATTTCAAGAACTTTATAGAAGGAAAATGCTTTTACTCTTCTTAGTACTCAAGAGTAGAATACTCTGAAAAAGTATGTTTGGGATTAATTCATTTAGCGTAAAATATGGAAAATTAATTAGAAATAGTTTATTTATTGCATCATAGACCTGATGGGGCATAGAGACTTTTTCATTAGTATTAAATGAAAAGTTCACACTAATGGTTTATCATTAAGAAGAGGGAAAAGTTCATTCTAGCTATAGACAGCTTGAGCTTTGCTGTCACTTTTTCTCAGTTGAACATTTATTGAACAAAAATTTCTCGAGCAAAAGGGTACCACTTTGTGCTAAGTCCAAGAAAGTTAGCTTTCTTTTCTTTTTTGAGATAGTTTCACTCTGTCATCCAGGCTGGAGTGCAGTGGCACAACCACAGCTCTCTGTAACCTCCATCTCCCAGGCTCAAGCAATCCTCCTGTCCCAGCTTCCCGAATAGGTAGGCCTACATGTGCATGCCACCATTCCCAGCTAATTTTTACATTTTTTGTAGAGATAAATTCTCACTATGTTGCTCAGGTTAGTCTCTAACTTCTTGCCTCAAGTGATCCTCCTGCCTTGGCCTCCCAAAGTGCTGGGATTATAGATGTGAGCCCCTGTGCCCAGCGTAAGAAGTTAGCTTTATAGAAGGAAGTTTGTTTCCTGATCAGGCATCTGAGTAAAGATAGCAACATCAACTAGCTGTGGGGTAGAAGCCTAAATATTGTATTAAGCCATACCAAGTTACCCTTTTCCATAAATCAAAAATGGTCAAATATTGGCAATTTCAGCCTAAAACAAAAACAGCAAAACCTAGAGTGGCTTGAGTTCAACTGCATTCTATTCTACAAAGAAACAGTAGTCAATAATAAATCTTTCTACTCTGAAGATGCTGATTCTTGGCTAGTGTGATGATTAATTTTATCTGTTAACTTGGGTAGGCCATGGTACACAGTTTTTGGTCAAACACCAGTCTAGATGTCACTGAAAATATTTTTTAGATGTGACTAACATTTAAATCAGTAAACTGAGTAAAGCAGATTACCCTCCATAATGATTACCCTCATCCAGTCAGTTGAAAGCCTCAAGAGAAAAGACTGAGATCCCCGTAGAAGAGGGAATTTTGCCTCCAGACAGACTTCAGACTCCAACATCAACTCCTCCCTGGATCTCCAGCCTGCAGGCCTGCCCTGCACACTCAGACTTCCCAGCCCTCACAATCACATGAGCTAATTCCTTAAAATCAGTCTCTGTGCATATTTATATATACATCCTAATTGTTCTGTTTCTCTGGAGAATCCTGACTAATACAGCCAGTTTCAACTGTCATTCTTTAGAGGAGTTGGCTTTACCTTAAAGGAAGTGAAAACACTTTTCTCTCTGATAATACCATTAACAGCTCATACGAGCACATAAATCCCCAGGTTCTGTCTGCTTTAGAAAAAGAATGGGAAGAGCCCAGTGCTTGAGGGAGACTATATCCGTGAGGGAGTCTCAGAATAGCCTTTTCTGTGCTATTACCTTCAGCTGCCATTATTGCAGACGGATACTGCTTTCTCCTGATGAGCAAGTCTTTAAAAAAAAGAAAAATGTCAACAGGCGAACATTGCTTTACTCTATAGCTGCATACTTGAGATGTAAACCAATGTTTATTATAAATGCACAAGTGAAAATTTCTGTAAATTGAATCTTTTTTGAAAACAAGCAGATAGTCCATTTATAATACCTTAGTCAAGGCCCTGGGATTTTGAGGGGATCAGAGTGGGAAGTGTAATGGTCCTCACGTAAAGTATGTATGTTTTCTGCTTCTCAGTATTAGAGTTTTTGAAAATGTTTTATTTTTGGTTTATTCCATTTGTCATTAGAGAACTTTCATCTTTTTCTTGAGGCTCCTTTCAAAATGTGGCTGGTGCAGTTGGTAGTCTTGTTGGAATGATGTTGGTAAACCACTCTGGTTTTAAAAGTACATAATTGACCTGTTATTAGTATTCATACACACACCTGATGACATTTTTAAGCTGGTTCCTATAACCAGATTTTCATGCCCTAGGAATGTTCATTGCATAAGTAGGTCAATGGTCTTAGCCATGGTGCCCTATTTAAAGATTTGAATTTATGTCAGCTTTTCCCACCCCAGAACTAATGGTGACCAGTGGCTGCAACAAATATAAACCCTGTAAGTGTCTGGAAGACCATTTAGTTTGAAGACTTCCAGCAGGTGAGTTCAATTCATCCCCAGTGCTCTAAGTTACCTTTTGCTGTAATAAGTTGCTACTTACCGTTGTATTTTCTGTCATAAATTCTTTCATATAATATGTCCATATTCCCAAGTGCTAGCTTTATAGAAAGAGCTTCAAGTTAGTCAGTGATCTGAAGGACCCTGAAAATCTTCTTCCATTCTGCACCTGCCCATTTCTTCCTCTTCCTTCCACCACGTCCATATGGAGTTACTCACTGCTCCTTACACTAGCACCTGTGCCTACCCATCCCTTCGCCTGCAGGTGTCCTGTTCTCCGCCCCTGGAAAGCTGGGTTCTCCTGCCCAGGCATTCCACATGCCAAATTCTTACCCATCCTCAAGCAGTAACTCATTTGCCCTCTGAACATTTATAACTGCTTACTAGATCATCTCAGGATAATACACATTCTACGCACTTGAGCACAAAATGCTGTCCACACAGTTCCAAGCACAGGGCAGATAACCAGCACATATTTGTTAGATGAAGGGCAAATATAGCTCTTACCCGAAAGACTCAGCCATCTTAATGTTTAGGGTTAGTTGTTAGTTGTTTTTAAAAACAACTACTCTTTCAAAACTTGACACTAGAAAAGAAGAAATAGAGTAATTTTGATACTGGGGTTATCTCTATTCTATAGAAAAATTTATACACTAAAGATCGTGAACATACTTAAAATATCATTTTCTGGACTTCCCTATCAATGTAAGCAAAATAGTGCACTATTTATTCAGAAGTAAATCACTCTAAATGCTTTCACTCCAATCGACCAAAACTATAGAAACTTTGAGGACTAATTCTTGTAATTTTGTACTTCAAAGGCTCTGACCATGGAGTTTTTAGCTCTGAGTTATGGAGAAGGGAAAAAATACCTAAGTCCCAGAGACCTACAATTTGGAAGAAAATGAGAACTGATATCAAACTGACCTAAAACACTGAATAATAGAAGTCATTGGAGCCATATCAAACCAAGTTGTCATATAGGTGTTCAAGCAAAAGATGAATTCTGACATAAAAGATTTAGAAAGTAAATTACACTCTTTATTTTTAAAAAATTACAAATAACGCAGAGAAGAGCTGAATCAATATGGACATCTCCTGAAAGAAAATAAACAAGAAAGTGGTGCACAATGATACTAATAACTCTTGGTTAAATCTAAATTATTGGTAATTTGCTAGTGAATTAAGTATTTTTGAAAGAGACTGATCCTAATGTAGTGCAAATGTTCTCAAATGGGTCAAATGGGTATGTGATAATCTTAAAGGTAGCTAAGGTTTACATATGAAGTCCCCCCCAACATCTCTCTCTTTCAAAAAAAAAAAAAAGAGTAAAAGATCTCTGTTAACCCTTTCGAGGCAAACATGAAGCCACATAACAATGTGCTATGGAGTTCAAGTTGGAAAATCCAGTTCGGCGGGGGAGCAATTTAGAGCAAAAATAATATTTTCTAATACTATGCAGTCATTTCATGTTGTTTCATTACCTTTACTAAGATCTCCAAGAAAATAATAATAATGGTGATAGGCATTGGTGTCTCATTCCTGATGTTAACCGAAATGACTTAAGTGTTTCGATAGTTAAGGTATTTCCTGATAGTTTCGGGGAAATCCAGGCATTTCTCCCGCAAACTGATCTCTTCCTGATGAACCTTTTATTCTGTAAACGCCGCGCACGAAAATAACGGTCTTAGGGGCAGACGCCGGGCCTGGCTGCTCTGAGGCGGCGGCGCCTGGACCCTCCTCGCTCCTCGCTGGGGGAGCTGGGCCAGAGCGCCCAGATCGGGGACCCCCAGGGCCACCGTGCCGGGGGCGCCCAGGAGGCGGAGCTGCGCGGTCCTTGCGTCCCCGCCCTTCAGCCCCGGAGGTGCGCAGCTCGCCTCGCGTGGGCGGCCGGGCCCGCCGCACGGCCTGTCCCCGCCAGCTTTCTCCGCCCGCCGCGGCGCCGCTCCCTGGCGCACGGGCGTCGGCTGCACCTGGCTGCGGGCTCCGCACGGAGGACGCGGACAGTGCGGGGCCTGCGGCTCTGGGACGCGGGTGGCCGAGGTCTGCAGGGCGGGGTGAGTGGACCTCGCTGGACCCGGGGCAGCGTCGCCGTGGCGGCCGCATCACCCCCTTCCCGTGACAGACCCCGCTCCCAGCGCGACGGATGGCGGTCTTGGTCACATTCAGGAATTAACAAGTTTGGCTGCTGACTTGCAGCGTCTGTTGCTGTGTCCGCATGGGTTTTCTCCTTTAGTTCATTAATGTTTTCATCTTATATTGAAACACCTTTGCATTCCTGGAATAATCCCTGCCTGTCATTGATGCATTACTGGATTCTATACGCCAATATTTTGTTTAAACTTTTGACTTCATGTTAACATGTGAGATTGGTGCATAGTTCCTTTTTACTGAATTTATTAGTCTTTGGAACTCAAGTTATTCTAGCTTCAGAAAGACTAGGGGGAGGAGAATGGGGCTCATCTTTTTTGCCCATTCTAGACTAACTTAACTATCAAGAAATTCGGCCTCCTCTCTGAAGAGTGGGTGGTGTTTGAGGCGCCCTTTCCCTGGGGCAGTTCCTACTCACCTTCCATCAGGCACTTGCTCATTTCAAAGGCTCCAGTCGATCTGGGGTCAATCTGGGGACTTGGAATTGCCAGGAAATCCCCCACTCCGCTTCAGATCCTCATGTTTGCTGCTGTAGGATTTACATGTTGTAGTTCTCTTATCTCTGCTGAAGCCCCTTATGTCTGCCGCCCTCCTAGCCTAGCCTGGCCAAGTGGACACTCAAAGAGCACTGCCACCCACGGGTGGTGGTGTCAGCCTTTCTCGGCTTGCTTTAAGTTTTTGTGTGATGGCTTACTGTTGGTTTTTAATTTTTCACCTAATGTAACAGTCTTTGTCTTTTAATGGGTTAATTCAGTTCATTCATAGACTATTTGATTTTATTCCTCTATTTTACTCTTTATTACTTTAAGGGTGATTTCTCTTTTTCTTTTGCCTTACTTTTGTGAGTTTCATAGATTGTTAACCATTCCACTTCTTCACCTTGTTAATTTTGATGTTCCTTTGTATGTTTTCATCCCATTAATCACAATGTCCTTTCTCCCTTGCTTTTTAATCGGTCACACGTGACCCTCCTTTTATTTGTAGACAAAAATATCAACTTCTTGCAAGGAAAAATATTCAGTTCTCAACAAACTTTGGAAAACACCTTTCACAATTTCATCACCACTTGCTCTCCAGGCTTCTTGGCAGCTGGCATAAACAAGATACCTTTAAGATGGCAAAACCGTGTCGATAGTTTAGGCACATACGTTGATTAATTGTACCGCTTCTTGTTTGAGATATAATAAATTATACTTGATTCGAAATCGGACATTTCATATTTAATGACCTAATATTTCCCTCCACACACTGAGACACTTCCCACAACACACTAAGTCTTCCCTACTCGCTTCCTCTACCCTATTCTTCACAAGAGGACCCTTTTACCTCCCCCACCGCCACGCACCCCCGCCACACTCCCCAGAGAGCTCCAGGACTTTGCAAGCATAGTTTAGCATTTATTTTCCATAACTTTGGGTGACCATGTTGTGAAATGTTTTATTCTAATAGTGTGTTTTTAAGTTCTAGACTCTTCATGTGGTTCTTTATTATAACTTCTATCTCTACTGGGATTTCCTATCGGTTCATTCAGTGACCTTATTTACTTTCGTTTCTTTCAGCAGTTTTCAAGCCCTTCTCTGCTAATTCTAGACACGTCCCTTCCCAGGTCAGCCTCTGTGGATTACCTTTTCTCTTGTCTGTGGCTCACATGTTCTTATTTCTTTGTATTTCCAGTAATTTTGTGATTGGGTTATGTTTCTCTAAAGAGTATTGGGGTATTTTTACTTGTTTGTTTTATTCTCGTCTCCCCTGTGGTGGGCTGCAGTTGATACAGAAGTTCTCTTAGCCCGTTTGTCTGCTTGGAGTCTGCCCAAAACACAGGTATTTCAGAGGTCAGCCAGAAATTTGGGCAAAGTTTGTACACCGAATTTGGCTCCCCTTCTTTGGCTGTTTCCTTTCTTGGATTTCCACCCCACCACTCACATTCCAGCTGCTTTTTTTTCCTTCAAAACTCTGCCGTCTGGTTTTTCAAGGCAGTAAGACTGCAGGGATTTATCTGAGTTTCAGTTGCCCCTAGGAGTGTAATAAATTTGGAAAGTGCATTTTATTTGCCTTGGTTTATAATACCTGCATCTGAAAAAGCTATGAAATCTGTTAATTCTTAGATAAAGTTCCTCAATTTTTATGGGCGTGTTTCATTGGTTTACTGTTTATGGCCTTTACCTACAATATCAATGAAGGATTATTCTTTTTTTCCGTGTGTATCTGCCTAGGAATCTAGCAGAGATTCTGCGTGATGTGTAGGTGATTAACTTTATAACAAACTTTCACATTATCTTCCAAAATGACTGTATCATTTTTTTATTCCTATGAATGATGAGCAAGAATTTCTATTGCCCCACATCCTCAAGATATTTTGATACTGTAGGATTTGGGGGTTTTAGCTGGTATTTCATTGTTGCTGTAATTTACATTTCCCAATGACAAATGATGTTGAGCCTTTTCATACATTTATTTGCCAACTGCATCACAGTTTTAGTAAAATGTCAATTCAGCTCCTTTATCCATTTTTGTAATTGGATTTTTAATTTTTATTAGATTGATTTTTTTTTTAATTGGTGAGTTTTAAGGGTGTTACTGAAACAACCTGAGTATGTTCACCCATGTGCAGTGGAAAGCCAAACACCGAGGCACTGGTTCTTTTGAAGAGAGAAAAGTTCATTGCAAAGTTGTCAAACAGGATATAGGAAGGAGTCTGGCTCAACTCTATCTATCCCAGCTGGGAGCTGGGGTAGGTTTTATAGGCAGAGGGTAATGAGGCATGATCTGATTGGATCTTGCAGTGAGGTAATGCCAGGAGGCATGATCTGACTGGATCCTGCCATAAAGCAAAACTCGGGCTTGATCTGATTGGATCATGCCCTGTGGTGGTACTATTCCTTGGTCTGGGCACTTAGGTTCCTTCTGTGATTGCACACTTGGTACATCTGGACATGCTCTGGTTATGTAACTTGGAACCTTGGGGTCCACGGCAGCAGAAAAGCAGCTCGCTATTTTCTTGTACAAAATCGAACCAGACTGGGCTGGTTCTGTGATTACGAGTGTTCTGGATATGAATCCTTTATCAGATATATGAATTGCAAATATTTTTTCCCAATCTGTAGTTTGTCTTTTCATTGTCTTAACAGTGTAACAAAGAGCAAAAGTTTTTAATTTTTGTAAAATCCAATTTATATATTATTTCTTTCATGGATTATGCTTTTGAGATTGTGTCTAAAAATTTATCACCAAATTTAAGGTCATGAAGATTTTCTCCTAAATGTTTTTCTAAAAGTTATGTAATGTTATGTTGTACATGTAAGTGTATGATCCATTTTGATTTAATTTTTCTATCAGATGTGAGGTATGTGTTAGGTTTTGTTTGTTTTGCACGTGGATGTCAATTGTTTCAGCACCACTTGTTTATTTCTGGCTTCTCTATTCTGTTCCGTTGGTCTGTGTATTTATCATTTCACCATATATCATAATTACTATAATAGTCTTGAAATCAGGAAATGTATCTACTAAGTGTATTTTTCTTTTTCAGAATCACCTTGGCTATTCCTTTTGTTTTTGCATACATTGTATAAAATGTATGTATTTTAGAAATTGCTTGTTATTATCAATTCAAAAGTTTGCTTGGGGCCAGGCATGGTGGCTCATGCCTGTAATCCTCACATTCTGGGAGGCTGAGGCTGGAGGATGGCTTGAGGTCAGGAGTTAGAGACCAGCGTGTGCAAGAGTGAGACCCCATCTCTACTAAAAATAGAAAAAATTAGCCAGGCCTGGTGATGTGCGCCTGTGGTCCCAGCTATTCTAGAGGCTGAGGCAGGAGGATTGCTTGAGCCCAGGAATTTGATGTTGCTATGAGCTAGGCTGATGCCACAGCACTCCAGCCCGGGCAACGGAGCAAGACTCTGTCTCAAAAAAAAAAAAAAATTGCTTGGACTTTGGTTTGGGTTGTGTTCAATATATAAATCAATTTGGGAAAATTTATACCTTTCAAATATTGAGTCTTTCACTCCATGAACAAGGTATCTTTCTTTAGTCATCTAGATCTTCTTTGATTTCTTTCACTGGTGTTGTGTAGTTTCCTACAAACATCTTGCACGTATTTTGTAAGACTTGTACCTAAGTACTTTTTAGTGTTATTGTAAGTGGTATATTTTTTAATTTCAAATTCCAATTGTTTACTGGTGTATAACAATACAGTTGACTTTTGTATCTTAACCTTATATCCTGTGACTTTGCTAAACTCACTTATTAGTTCCAGTAGTTTGTGTGTGTGCATGTGTGTATGTGTGTGTGTGTAGATTTGGGGAGATGTTCTACGTAGACAATCATATTGTTTATGAAGAAAGACAGTTTTATTTCTTGCTTTCAAGTGTATATACTTTTTATTTCTCTTTCTTGCCTTATTGAACTAGCTAGAACTTCCAGTATGATGTTAAATAAAGGTGTTTAAAAGCATCCTTGTCTTGTTTTAGATCTTAGGAGGAAAGCATTCACCCTTTCACCATTAAGTATGATGTCAGTTGGAAGTTTTTCATAAACATCCTTTATTAGATTAAGGAAATTCCCTTTAGTTCCTAGTTTATATGAGTTGTTTTTTTTTTAATCATGAGTAGATGTTGAATTTTGTTGATTTTTTTTCTGCATTCAATGATATGATTGTGTGTTTTTTTCTAGTCTGTGAATATGGTAAGTTGCATTGATTGAATGTTGAACTAGCCCTACATTCCTGGGATGAACCCTACTTAATTGTGCAGGGTTTTTTTTTTAATACATACCACTGATTTGATTTGTAATATTTTGTTAAGGATTTTTGTGTCTGTGTTCATGAGAGATGTTGGTCTGAAGTTTTCTTGTGAATATGTGAGAAAAAGTATGTGTATATATATCTCCATCAGTTCACAGTTATGCATCCAAAGATTTCAATCCAATAACAGAGTTTAGTCTAACCTTCCTCATTCTCATATACCGGTATTAACCACCTTCTCTAAGAGTGAGAAATCTGGTTCTCATTATCCACAATATATTTACTTACTTACTCAATTATATAATACACATAAAAGTACTTCGTAATTGCTAATCCATGCCTACCGACAAGATCGCAATATTTGTCTCCTGAGGGCATATGGTCAAAATACTCTGGTCAAAGTTATCCCCCATCCTCTTTCTGTGTGGTCATGTCATCCTTTTAAAATATAGCTAAGTTCATCCGTTTTTGTGTTCCATTTTTTTTGTATTCCCTGACCTTGTTGGTGTTTTCTTTAAGTATGTGACACATTAACATAGCTCTAAAATTCAGAATATGTAAAAAAGTATATCAAAGACATGCCCCCTCATCTTCACTTCTATCCTATTCTCATCCCTCCTGCTTTCCACCCAATTTTTACCCATTAGCTTTGGTAAGCAGTCTCATTACTTTCTGGTCTGTTCTTCCTAGATTTCTTTTCTTTTTTTACAAAAAAGCAAACACATGTATATTTTCTTACCCCTGCCTTTATGCAAAAGGTATATTAAAGACATATAATGTTCTATGTTTTGCTTTTTAACTTAACAATATATCCTGAATGTCACTCCATGTCTGTTCATAGAACTCTTGCTTATTATTATATTTTACTGAATTGTATTACTTTCTGTGTGTGTAGAATACCTTATTTAACTACTCTCCTATGTATGGGCACTTAGATTGTTTCCCATATTTGTCAATTACAAATAATGCTGCAATTAATAACTTTGTCCATATGCATTTTCATATTGCTAGAGGTGTATCTTCAGGGTAAATGCTAGAAGCTGGATTTCTGGGTCAAAAGGTAAGTGCATATGTAGTTTTATTGATATTACAAATTTCCCTCCAAAATGGTTATATGAATGTATATTCTCGTTTATGTTTCTTTTAAGAAGATACTTTTCTCTTTATGCTTTCTCCAACATCTGTAGTTGTTTTCATGGAAAGATGAGTCTGAATAAACTATTTTACCACTATAGGGAACAGTCCCTTGTGCATCACTCTTAAAAATGAAGTAACAGACAAAGACCACCAGATTGCAGGTAACCTTCCACATGAAGGAGATAGAGACCAAAATGGCAAAAAAGAAAGAAGGAAACTCAGATGAAACAAAGGTAATGAGAAATAGAAATTAAGTTTTTAAATCTTCTAATTAATATTCTTGGGGGTATAAGAAAGAGTATTTTATCCGCAAAGAAAGAAAAAACTTTATTAGAAAACAAGCAATGTATGTATATACGTGACAGAGATACATGTAATTTTATACACACACATGCAGGCATGCATGCTTGCATATATTTTCTAACTCTGCCTTCTGAGTGGGCTTAGAAGCAGTGATAACTAGTAGCAGTGAGCACACTAAATGTCCACAGCTTGGTTTCTAAGTACCTTTCTCCACTAAAAGGTTCAGGGCTACTTCTGGGGCTGAGGTAAGTAAAGTACAAGACGATCCTAGAACATCTTGTACTAGAAAGTATGAAAATCTTTAAAGAATGATGGGTGATGTGAAAAAAGACACAGGAGCCAACTTCAAAGGGCACCCACTGGCTTTATTTGGGCAAAAATAAGTAAATAAATAGTGATAGTTATGGATTATAACCCCTGGAGTAAGACAAGAATATATGAGACCATGGTAATAAAAATGAAATGAGGCCAGACGCGGTGGCTCACACCTGTAATCCTAGCCCTCTTGAGAGGCCGAGGTGGGAGGCTCACTCAAGGTCAAGAGTTCGAAACCAGCCTGAGCAAGAGGGATACCCCATCTCTACTAAAAATAGAAAGAAATTAATTGGCCAACTAAAAATATATAGAAAAAATTAGCCAGGCATGGTGGTGCATGCCTGTAGTCCCAGCTACTTGGGAGACTGAGGCAGGAGGATCACCTGAGCCCAGGAGTTTGAGGTTGCTGTGAGCTAGGCTGA
Organism: Cheirogaleus medius; assembly: GCA_008086735.1. NCBI lineage: Eukaryota > Metazoa > Chordata > Mammalia > Primates > Cheirogaleidae > Cheirogaleus > Cheirogaleus medius. Next base: position 6,901,612 of record VBSM01001124.1, read on the forward strand.
CGCCATGGCACTCTAGCCCGGGTGAGAAAGTGAGACTCTGTCTCAAAAAAAAAAAAAATGAAATTAATAAATAAATGTAAATAAGTGAAGAAGTAGGATTCCAACTAATAATGGTAGAAAGAATAATGAAATTAGAAAACCAGGAGTTGGCAACTGTCATAGTGATAATTACTTCATGTAAGAATCACATGTTAGTGAGGAAAACTATGATGAGAAGCAGGATATTTATGCAAGATTAAAGTATCTCCCCCACAAAACCTAGAAGAAAAATAGGTAGGAATCCTACTAAATTCTTACTTGATCTATATAAGCAGAATAGTTCTAGGTCAAGTCAATAAAAGTCTAACCTGAGTCATAAAAGCAGAGAGTCATCACCTCTCAATCAGGTCCCAGACTGGAGCCAGTTTGCAGATCCAGGAGCCCTCAGTATAGGCGGGGTCTCCTTGAGGAAGGACCCCAGGACACTACCCAAAATTTATATTAATATTATTCATCTTTCTCACAGCCTTCCCCAAAGGGACCTGTGGCCTTTTATTGGGGTAACTGTGTGCTGGGGAAAGCAGACCTTTCGGAGACTACCAGACAATGCGTCTGAGTTGACACTGATCCCAGGTGACCCTGTGTGTCACCGTGGTCCACCAGGCAGAGCAGGAGCTTATGGAGGTCAGGTGATCGGTGGAGTTTTAGCCCAGATCCAACTCACAGTAGGCCTAGTGTGTCCCTGAACCCATTTGTAGTTATTTTTCCAGTTCTGCAATGCATAATTGGAATAGAAACATTCAGCCGATGGCAGAATCCTCACACTGGTTCCCTTTGGAGTGAAGGCTGTTATCGTGGGAAAGGCCAAGAGGAAGCCAGTAGAGCTTCCTCTACCTAGGAAAATAGTAAATCAAAAGCAGTACCACATCCCTGCAGGGATTGCAGAGATAGTGCCTCCATCAAGGTGAAAACTACAGGGTGAGAGACGGCTACCCGGCCACTTGGGACCCCCATGCCTCTGAATCAGCAGGCAAAAAGGGAGTTACTGTGCTGGCTGGGGTGCTTGATCTTGACTACCTGGGGGAGATTGGATGGCTACTCCACAATGGAGCTAAGGGAGAGAACATCTGGAATACAGGAGGTCTCTTAGGGCTTATTTTAGTGTTACCATGCCCCATGATAAAGATCAATGGAAAACTACAACCACCAACACAGGCTGGGTTCCTAATGGCCCAGACCCTTCAGGAATGAAGGTTGGGTTACCCCACCAGTTAAAGAACCAAACCAGCTGAGGTGCTTGCTGTTGGCAAAGGGAATACCCAATGGGTAGTAGAAGTATGTAGTTATAAATACCAGCTACAACCGTATGATCAGTTGCAGAAATGAGGATCGTAATTATCATGAGTATTCCTCCTTATTTATCCGTGAATATGTTTATGTGTGTGCATTAACATATATATGTATACACATGTATATGCAAATACCTTTGCTTTATTCCCTTTCTAATTCCCTTATCATGTAACATAAGATGAATTAACTTTATATCATAGTATTTATAGTATTGTTAAGTATTTCAATCATGGTAGTTAAATTATAGGATATCAGGAGAAGAGTGAACATCCCTCTAGGATCTTCCCTCACCTTCTGAGGAAAAGGGTTAGTGTGTTTTTGGTTGTATACAAGATAATTGTATCCTGTTAGGCAGAATTACAACCTCATTATTGCCTTTATTTGGAGATTAGGTATGTTTTAAGAAGATGCATATGGGTGCCAGGCTAACAGGGCTAAGCTTATGATGGTTAATTTTATGTGTCAACTTGATTGGGCCATGGATCCCCTGATATTTGGTTAAACATTATTTCTGGATATGTCTGCGAGGATGTTTCTGGATAAGATTAACATTTAAATGATAGACTGAGAAAAACAGATTGCCTTCCCAATGTGGGTGAAACTCATGCAATCCATTGGATGGATAGAATAGAAGAAAAGGCTAAATAAGAAAGAATTCTTTCTCTCTGCCTGACTTTGAGCTGAGACATCAGTCTTCTCCTCCCTCTGGACTCAGACTCAGACTCAGTGGAAACTTACACCATGAACTCTCCTGGCCTCCAGTTTGCCAACTGCAGATCTTGGGTTTCTCAGCCTCCATAATCACGTGAGTCAATTCCTTTTAGTAAGAGTGTGTGTGTGTGTGTGTGTGTGTGTGTCAGTTGGTTCTGTTTCTCTGGAGAATCCAGACTAATATGTATACTAAACATAAACATAAAATTTGAATATCAGTGTGAATGCAAATGTATTATAATAAATAGGTTACATTCTCCTATAAAAAGATATACACTGTCATAATGGATTTTTTAAACGTATACATGTTGTTTACAAGAACCACACTTAAAATCAAGGGATAAAGTAAGAGTAAAAATAATCTTCATTTTTTTAATATCCGGAAGGTTGTTAAGAAACTAAGAAGAGGCTGGGCGTGGTGGCTCATGCCTGTAATCCTAGCATTTTGGGAGGCTGAGGCGGGCAGATCATTTGAGCTCAGGAGTTCGAGACCAGCCTGAGCAAGAGGGAGACCCTGTCTCTAATAAAAAAAGAGAAAAAAAAGAAAAGAAACTAAGAAGCAATTAGATTGTGGACATAGCGAGAAGTGGCTAGTGACAAGGTAGAAACTTGGCAAAGGAAGCAAGGACAAGCTTTCTGAGCCTGTAATTTTATCTTTTCTCAACTGCATGGGGACCACGTGGCAGTTGTGCTACAGATGTTTTGTCATGTGACTGCTTGCAACTATTACTTTGTTGTGATTTAAGAATAATTTTTTTAATACTGGCTCTCCTCTTTAATCCCCCACCAGAGTATTCCTTAGCTGGTTTTCTTGAAACCCTGAACATTTTTTTGGTAACAATAGTAGGAATGAAAAGAATTATATTTTAAATAAACATATTTTTATTCAGTACTTTATGGGTTCCAAAATACTAATAGTATAAATATTCTATCTGGTATTGGCAATGAGAATGGGCAGGTGCTTGATATACCGTGTTTCCCTGAAAATAAGACAGTGTCTTATATTTAGTTTTCCTCAAGAAGACACCATAGGGCTTATTTTCAGGGGATGTGTTATTTTTTTTAAGTATGGTACAATCTACATTTATTCAAATATAGTTAAGTCATCTTCTTCTGGAACATCGCCATAGTAAAATGGCAGCCACAGCTTTCCTTCTTCCCCCTGGGGACACACAATACCTAAATCGGAGCGTCCCGTTCCTCACTTCACTGAGGAGACTTTCCCCTCAAAGCCTCAGCTGCAGCTCGCACAGGATGGCCGGGACC
>VBSM01001124.1:6909665-6938475 GCA_008086735.1 Cheirogaleus medius
GGTGCCCCGAGGGGGTTGGGAGCCTGGTGCCGCGCCCGCTACAGGCTTACTGCTTGCTGGCGGCAGCCGTCTCTGGACTGGTGTCCGCTGGTCTCTCCAACCGCTGGGGAGCCCGCCAGCAGGCCGAGATGCAAGGGAGGGGAAGTTAACCGCTCCACCTACCCTTGCTGCTGGTCTCCAAGCCGCTGGCTCGGGAGGTCTCTCCTTCCAGTTCTCCTCCGCAACCTCCTCCCGTGGAGTCTCCTGTAGTCTCCGGTGCCCCTTCGTCCGTCCCCCGTCCGATGTATGGTCGTTTGTTTGCTTCTTTCTTCTAATATCTTCTAGTAGCTGTCTTTTCTGTAGAGACGCTCTGTCTGGCGGTGTTTCTAGTCCGCCATCTTGCTCCGCCCCGATCCAAGTCCTGTAGTTTGCTTTTGTTGTACTGTCTTTGGTGGGAGTGTAGGCTATTGATCTGAGACTTTTCTTCTTTCCTAATGTGAGCATTTTGTATTACAAATATGCTTTTTAGCTCTGCTTTAGCTGTGTCCCAGAATTTTGGTATTTTCATTTTTATCCAATTCAATGGTTTTTTTAAATTTCCACATGGATTATTTTGAAGTGTATTGTTTGGTTGCCAAATGATTGGATATTTTCCTCTTAACTTTCTGTTATTCTTTTTTAGTTTAATTCAATTGTGATCAGAGAACACATTGTTTGGTTTCAATTCTTTGACATTTGTTGAGGTTTGTTTTGTGGATATGTTCTTTCTTGGTATATTCCATGGGCACTTGAAAAGAATGTCCATGCTGCTGTTGGTGGTGAAACGTTCTATCAATGTTAACATGATATTGTGAATAATGGGAGACAAAGGAACTGTTGAATTACACCATGAGTATCAATCAGTAAAATCCAGACTGGGGAAAGTCTAAAGATAAAGCAGTCCACATATCTGAACAGACAAAGTGTAAGGAAAAGAAAAGGATAGAGGGGGCCTCCATAGACAAGAGGCCTTAAAATACACATCAAGGTAAAAATAAGGTATGATATTAAACCATAGTATCCAGGAATGGACACATGGGTGATAAACCCATTAAAAACACATACACAGGGCTGAGCACAGGCTCATGCCTATAATCTCAGCACTTTGGGAGTCTGAGGCAGGATTGCTTGAGGTCAGGAGTTCAAGACCAGCCTGGGCAATATAGCAAGACTCTATCTCTACATAAAAATTTAAAAATTAGCTGGAATTGGTGGCATGTGCCTGTAAGCTTTGCTACTTGGGAAGCTAAGGCAGGAAGTTTGCTTGAGCTTAGGAATTCAAGCTTAGGGTGAACTATGATCACACAATTGTACTCCAGCCTGGGTGACAGATTGAGACCCTGTCTTGAAAAAAAAGGTCACACACACGCACACACACAAACACACAAGAAAGTGATTCGGGTAGTGGCTACTTTTGGAGAGACGGGAGTAGATGACAGGGGTTACTGGAATAGCTAGCAAAGTTTTATTTATTGGCTTATGGCTTTATTTCTTGACTTGGGTGGTGGTTGGCAAGCAGTGGTATGCTGGTATTTAGTAACTGGCTCTCCAGGGGAACACGAAAGCCCTGATTTATAACATTTCCTGATTCCTGTCTTGTAAATATTACCACCATGGACAAATTCAAACTCTAAGCATGATGTCACTGAATGTGGAGTTGGTAAGAGATTGCTTTTAGGAGGCCATGTGAGCCAACTCTAGTACAACACTAGAAGAGTGTGTTCCTTATAATAATTTACTGAGCTATACATTTAATTTTTTTGTTTATCTTACAATTAAAAAGGTAAAAAAAATAAACTACAAGATACAAAAACTAATAGCACTGGGGAAATAGCTGATTCTAAGACTAGGGAAGGAAATACAAACAAAACAAAACAAAACAAAAATTAGCTTATAGTATCTTTTATTACCAGAAAGTAAAGAAGTGCTCAAAAACAGAAATAAAAAAACCCACGATGATAGTGGTACGTCAAAGGGACGTAATAGCCAACTGAAAGAGCTCTCAGTGGCCAAACCTGGAACAACTTGAACAACAAGACAAAAAGTATTATTGGATGATAACCCAAGGTAAAAAGTAAATATCCATGAGTCCATGCTAATATAAATACATGATTTAACACATAAATGAATGAGGGAGAAGAGGCAAATCTTCTGTGCAGAAGAACTGCAAATAATTTATGTAGATACTTCATCCTCAAGGAAGGGAACCTTAAATCCCCACTTCTTAAGTGAGCTGCACTTAGTGACTTCTTTCTAGAGAGTACAGTATGGAGAGGAGGGAAAGGTAACTTTACAGTGGAGGTATCTGACGAACACCACCTCGCCCTGGCGGTCAAGGTCAACATCAACAGTGATTGGTCATTTTGACAGTATGAACCCTTGATGTGAGGTGATGAGAATGGCACTTTACCTGTGTGGTCTTCTTTCCAAAAACCCATAAGCCCAGTATAATCATGAGAAAAACATCAGACAAATCCCAAATGAGGGACACTCTACCAAATACCTGACTCCTCTAAACTGTCAAGGTCATCTAATACAAGGACAGCCTGAGAAACTGCCACAGCCAAGAGGAGCCTAAAGAGACTTGATGACTAAATGTGATGTGGTGTCCTCGATGGGATCCTGGACATTAAAAAGGACGTTAGGTAAAAACTAAGGCATTCTGAATAAAGTATGGGTTGTTAATAACATCAGTATTGGTCGTTAATTATAAACATGCTGTTAGAAAGGGGAAACTCAATGCAAAGTATTTGAGAATTCTCTGTACTGTCTTCACTGTTTTTCTGTAAGTCTAAAACTATTCTAAAATTAAAAGTTTACTTAAAATTTTCTGTCAATTCCTCATATTTTCCTGTGAAAAATACACAGTCAGGCTAACTCACCTCATTTAACATTTATGATCCTAAGTCTCAGATGGGTCCTTGCTATTGTCTGGGAGTCTTACTACCATGTCCTAATCAATTTTCTCTTTTCAAATCACATCTGCTCTCTCCTTATGTCTCCTACAAACTCCTCCCAGCCCATTCCCAGCTAGTGATCTTCCTTCTTATTTTACCAAGAAAATAAAAGCAAACACAAGAGAATTTCCACTTCTTTTGGCCACCAAATCTAACAATCTACCTGCATCTGCACTCTGCCTTACCTCTTGTTAAAATAAATAAATTACCTACATACCTGCTCCGTTTCTGCACTGGGTCTCATCCCTGTCCTGAATCATTACTTTTCCCACTTTTGATAAGATCATCCCCATCAGCATACGCTCATCCTGTATTATCTTCATCTCACATCCCCCTCCAGTTTCCCCAGTTTTCTATTCCACTTCATGGTAAAATGCCATAGAAGACTTGTCTTTATTCTCACCATTGTGCTAAAATACAGTGTATTAATAGAAAATTTGAGGTATGGTAGGCCAACAGATCAGAGACAATTTCCATTGAAAAGATAGTTTATAGGGGATGGTCACACTTGAAGCTCTGACTCGAGGGGGGAGGGGGGGCATGGGCAATATATGTAACCTTAACATTTTTACCCCCATAATATGCTGAAATTAAAAAAAAAGAAAAGATAGTTTATTACTTACAGTTCCAAAGAGGAGTTTGCACACCAGGGTTGGTCTGGAGGCAGAGAGAGTGGGACACTGTGGGCAAGAGCCTCCTTTGTGGTTTCCGTGGGAAGGAGGAAGCAAGACAGGATAAGCAGGTTAAGGATTGACTGGTGTGAATAATTTTAGCAGGCTCTGGGGCATAGGGGCGTCCCTGGTTGTCTGCAGTATTAGGGCAGGGGGATAGTGGCTGGAGTGTGAGAGTTGGGGGCATAGGCTCTGCGTTGGTTGTTCTGCATTTGAAAAGTTTACTTACAAAGTAAGTAAAGTTTACAGGACTTGACTAGTCCTGGGAGTCTCCTCAGAGTCAGCAAAGGCCTGGATGTCAAAGCATCAGAATACAGAAAATGAAAGACATGGTTAAGACAACCATTTCCTCACTTATCATCTATTTTCAACACACTCAGATCAGTCTTTCTTCCCTGCCACTATTAACATCCTCACGCTTGTAATGACACTTTATTCCTCTTGCTTCTTTTTTTACCTTGTTAGCCACTTCTTCTCAGTTTCCTTTGCTGGATCCTCCTCCTCTGCTCAACCTCTAAAGTTCGAAATACTTCTAGGCTTAGTGCTCTACTCTTTTCTTACTTTACCAGCAACTCACAAAGTATGATGCATGAGAGGGACATGCATCCCTCACCCCCTAGCCAAGGCTGTGGCCACTAGGACCAGCCCGACACTCCCCAGGACAGGGCTTCAGCACAGCAGCTGCCGCCCTTCAGCCAAGCATTCTGCCAGAGGCCTGAGGATTGCCCTCCCCACCCCATGGTTGGTGCACGCACTCACCATTGGGGGACCTGAGTACAAGTTTCACTGGCTTCAACCTTCCCCCAAGACAGAGTATATGGCCCAGAGTCCTGGGAACTGCACAACCCAATCCACCACCTCGGGCACTGGAGCACTCCTTCTGGGATCAGAGTTTGCTACCACCTCAGCTGGCTCCTACCTGCAAGTGCCACCTGCTGGCCTGGAAGACAGCCCACACAGCCCATCGCAACCACTACCAACACAAGTGAACAGCTCTTGGATCCCAGAAGACCATCTCACACTGTTACCACCATTGCTCAGGCCACTCTCACTGCCCATGGGCTCTAGACCCTGCTCACCCACCTGGTCTATCTCCACCACAACTGCCATCTGAGAAAGCCACCCGAAGGCCCAAGACTCAGCCCACCTGGAACCGTCAATGCAGCTGCCAGTGTATGCTGCCCTATGGCACAAGGACAGACATGCTTAGCCCACCACCAGTACCACTGAAGCCTAAAGATGGGCCCATATGGCATACCAATCCCCAGCACAATTTAACCACAGCCTCCACTAATAACTGTACCCTTACACACTGAGGAAATAACAGATATCACTAAGACTGGTTATAGCCAGAGAAATCATACAGAGACTTCACTACTGCATGCACCCAGAAGCAAAGCCAAAAGGCCCTACGCAACCAACACCATAGACATATCTTCAGGAAAAAGCCCCACCCACCAACGAAAGTAAATTCAAAAACAGGAAGAAATGACTGTTATACCTGATGCATAAATATCAATGTAAAGACACAGAAAACATTAAAAAGCAAGGAAATATGATGCCCCCAAATGAACACATTAATTCTCCAGCAATAGATCTTAACCAAAATGAAGTTCTTAAAATCCCTGATGCAGAATTCAAAATATTGATTTTAAAGAAGCTCAATGAGATGCAACAGAAATCCAAAACCAAAACAAAGAACTCAGAATAACAATTCAGGGTGTGAATGAGAAATTTACCAAAGAGATATAACCAAACAGACATTCTGGAACTAAAGAATTTATTGAAGGAAATACAAAATATACTCAAAAGCTTCAACAATAGACTAGGCTAAGAAAGAAGAAAAAATTTCAGAACTTGAGGACATGTCTTTTGAAATAATCCAGTTAGACAAAAACTGAAAAGAATAAAAATGAACAAAGCCATCAAGACATTTGGGCAACATAAAGTGACTGAATATTTAAATTACTGGTTTTCCCAAGGGTGAAAAGAGAGCAAAAGATTTAGAATACCTATTTAACAAACTTATAAATGAAAATTTCCTGAATCTAGTAAGAGATTTATACATACAGATATAGAAGACTCATCAATTCCCAAACAAATACAATGCAAAAAGGTCTTTACCATGGCACATTACAATCAGACTGTTTAAAGTCAAAGTAAAAGAGTGAATTCTACAAACAGCAAGAAGAAAGCATCTAGTCACTTATAAAGGAAACCCATCAGACTAACAGTGGACTTCTCAGCAGAAACTTTATAGGCCAAAAGAGATTGGGATGGTATATTCAAAGTGCTGCAAGAAAAAAAACCTGCCAACCAAGAATATTATATCCAGCAAGGTTATCCTTCTTAAATGAAGGAGAAAAAAAGTATTTCCCAGATGCACAAATGCTGAGTGAATTAGTCACCACTCGACTAGCCCTACAAAGGAGACTTTCTAAGTTTAGGGGTACCTAAACTTAGGAAGGAATGGATGACATTTACCATCATGAAAACTTGAAAGTATAAAACTCACTGGTAAAGGAATCACACAAAGGAGGAAGAGAAAGGTATCAAATGGCACCACTACAGAAATCCACCAAACCACAATGACAAACAGCAAGAAAAAAAAGAATTTATAAAACAACCAGAAAACAATTAACAATATGACAGGAACAAAACCTCACATATCAGTAATGAACATGAATGAATTAAATGCTCCATTTAAAACATGTAAATTGGCTGAGCGGATTTTTAAAAAACATGATTCAATTATATGCTACATAGAATAAATTCATCTTCTCTGTAAAGATACATATTTAAGGTTAAGAGGGTGGAAAAAGATATTCCACACAAATGGAAATCAAAAGCTAGCCGGAGTAGCTATACTTAGATAAAAAAGACTTTATAGTAAGTTTTGAAATCAGATAGTGTTAATTGTCCAACTTTGTTCTTCTCTTTCAAAGTTATGTTGGCGGTTCTAGATCCTTTGCATTTCTATATATACTTTTCAAAATCATATGATCAATTCCTGAAAACAACTGCTGAGAATTTGATTAGTACTGCATTGAATCTATATAAAAAAATTAGCAATGATTGACATCTTAGTATTTAGTCTTCCAATCAATGAACATGATATATCTCTCCATTTATTAGGTCTTCTTTAATCTCTCTAAGGAAAGTTTTGTAGTTTTAGTGTGCATATCTTACACACATTTTGTTAAATTAATCCCTGTTTGTGTGATTTCTGATGCTACTGTAAATTAATTGCTAATATATTGACCTTATACCCTGCCACCTTGCTAGATTCATTTATTGTTTCTAGACTTTTTGTAGATCCCTTAAGATTTTTATATATGTGATTATTTTATACAAAAATAAAGTTTTGCTTCTTTCTTTCTAGTATCTATGCCTCTTTTTCTTTTTCTTGCCTTATTTTCACTGCCTAGGACCTGTGTTAATTTAAGGAATGAAAGCAGACATTCTCGCCTTGTTCTCAGTTTTTGGGTGAAAGAATTCAATGCTCTTTATCAGGTTGAGAAGTTCCCTTTTATTATTGGTTTCCTGAGACATCTTAAATGGGTTTAAAATCACGTGCTTTTTTTGCATTTGTTAAAATAATAATATGATTTGTGTCCTTTATTCATTAACTTACTGTCTTAATTTGTTGACTTATTAAAGTTAAATCAACCTTGGATTTCTAGCATAAACCCCACTTGATTACAATATAGTCTCTTTTGTATATATAGCTAAATTTAATTTGCTAATACTTTAAAAAAATTTGCATTTGTGTTTATGAGAGATATTGCCCTCTGGTCACCTTTTTCTCCCTCCTTCTCTCCCTCTCCCTCCTCCTTCTCCTTCTTCCCTGCCTTTTTTGTTTGGTTTTAATATTAGAATGACGCTGTCTCCTAAAATGAGTTGGAAAAATGTACCCTCCTTCTCTGTTTTCTGAAAGATTATAAATAAGATTGATATTATTGTTTTCCTTAAGTGTTTAATTCAATTCACCAGTGAATCCACATGGTTCTAGAGTATTCTTTATAGGAATATCTTTAATTACAAATAAAAACTACTTAATAAATATGGAGCTATTCAATTTTTCTATTCCTTCTTAAGTCAGTTTTGGTTTTGTTCCTAAAGGAATGTGGCCACTTTACTTGTTATTTTCTTAATGTCTGTTTAAGTTGTTTAGGCTCTGTAGTGATATGCCCTTATTCACCCCAAATATTGGTAATTTGTATCTACTCTCAATTTTTCTTGATCAGTCTAGCTTGAGGTTTATCAATTTTATTGATTTTTTAAAATAAAACATATTTTAATGGACAGTTAAAAGAAATTACCAGAGAGAGAAGTGTGTGAGTTCACCAAACAAGGATTTCAAGGTAGATTTTGTCATTATCAACTGAAGGTAAATGAACTAGTTACAGTTAAAGTTCGAATGGAAGAGACTGCCATTGTTGTTCCACACCTAGTTGTTGCTGTTTACATTCCTTTTTTGAGCCTACATCTTCATAAGCTTTTTACCAGATATATGTTAAACACTTCTGTTTCATATAGTTAAGACAGTATCAGAGGCCATGGATACTGACAACTGACTCATTTGTTTTCTTCTGTATTTTTCCTTGACTATATCTATTGTCTTGGCTTGATTTATAAGCAAAACCTGGAATAGCTACAAAAATAAGTGTTTTGTGGTTTATCTAGAAACAATACAGAAAATATTCCTGTTATTTTTGGTGAAGAAAAACGATTTTGTTTAGTTTATTTCAATCTATTAAGATATAAAATGTGAATTTTGTCTGGGTGCAATGGTTCACATCTGTAATCCTAGTATTCTGGGAGGCTGAGGTGGGAGGATTGCTTGAGGTCAGGAGTTTGAGACCAACCTGAGCAAGAGTGAGACCCACCTCTACTAAAAATAGAAAAAAAATAGCTGGGTGTCATGGCTTGTGCCTATAGTCTCAGCTACTCCAGAGGCTAAAGCAAGAGGATTGGGTAAGCCCAGGAGTTAAAGGTTGCAGTGAGCTATGATGATGGCACTGCACATCTCAGCAACAGAGCTAGACACTGTCTTAAATAAATAAATAAACAAAAAAACAAATAAGCAACTCATAAGAATGTAAAAGAAAAGAAAAGGAAAATAGTAAAGGTAATAAAGTTCAAATGTAAAAATAAATAAAATGTGAATTTTGTTTTTAAAAAGTTCTTTTGTTTCATTGATTTTTTTCTGTTGGTTATCTTCCATTTTATTGATTTCTAATCTCTTCACTATTTACTTCTGTTTCTAGTTTGTTGAGATGAAAGCTTAGATGAATCACTTTAGACCTTTCTTTTTTTCCTAACATAAACATTTAAAGCTATATGCTTTTCTGTAAGTTCAGCTTTAGCTGAGTACCAAATATTTTGATATATTGAGTTTTCATTTTTTTCTTAGTTAAAAATATTTTATAATTTTCTTTGTCATGTCTTCTTGGATTCATGGATTCTTTAGAAATACGTTGTTTAATTTCCAGATATTGAAGGAGCTTCCAGATGGCTTTCTCTTGATGATTTCTAACTTAACTTTATTGTGATGTAAAAATTTACTGTGTTTGATATTAATCATTTTAAATTTAAACTTGTTTTATGGTTTATCTTGGTAAATGTTCCAGACATGCTTGATAAAAATTTGTATTTTGGCAGTTTTGGGGACAAGTTTATTAAGAGTTGTGATGGTTAACTTTGTGTGTCTTGGCTTGGCTGGGCCACAGTGCCCAGATATTTGGCTAAACATTATTCTGGATGCTTCTGTGAGAAATATCACTTTTGTTTTAGATGAGATGAACATTTGAATCCATGGACATAAGTAAAGCAGATTACCCTTCATAATGTGAGCAGGCCTTATCCAATCAGTTGAAGGCCTTAACAGAACAAAGCCTGGCTTCCTCCAAGCAAGAAGAAATTTTGCCAGGAGACTGACTACTTATGAGCTTGGACTGCAACTCTTCCTGTCAACCTGTCCTACAGATCTGGGACTTGCCAAGCCCCTACAATCATGTGAGTCAGTTCCTTGAAATAAATATCAATAGATAGATAGATAGATCCTGTTGTTTCTGTTTCTCTGGAGAACTCTAATACAAGAGTGTTGTTCACTTTTTCTGTATACTTGATAATTTTTGTCTGCTTGTTTCATCAATCACTAAGGGAAGAGTGTTGATATCTTCAGTTATTGATAGTCTTATTTCTTTCAGTTTTGTCTTTTTTGCTTTATTAATTTTGAAGCTCTATGATACTCATTTAAGATTATTGTTTCTTGATTCCTTTACCATTTTGAAGTATCATTAATTTTTGTTAATAGTTCTATTTAAAAGTCTACTTTTTCTTGCTATTAATATAACCATTACAGCTTTCTTTTCATTAGTCTTTGAATGGTATTTCATTTTCCATCTTTCTACTTTTATATTGTATGTATCTTTATATGTAAATTAGGTTTCTTACAGACAACGTAGAGCTGGGTTTTGCCATTTTATCCAGTCCAACGATCTCTGTCTTTTAATTGGAGTGTTTAGGCCACTTGTATTTAATTTGACTATTGATAGATTTGAGTTTAAACATATCATCTAACAATTTCCTTTCTATCTATCATATAGATATTTTGTTCTTTTTTTCCCATCTTCTTTTGGATTAATTTAATAAGTTTTAGAATTTTTTTAAATCTCCACTATTGGCTTATTAGCTATACCTCTTGGTTTTATTGTTTTAGTGGTTCCTCTAAGGTTTCAATATACATCCTTAACTTACCACCTACCTTCATATAATATTATATCACTTCAGTTATAATGTGAACCTTAGAACAACAGGCTTCCATTTCCCCTTCCTCTCCTTTGGGCCATTGTTGTCATGCTTTCTACATAGGTTCTAAACCCAACAATGCATGATTGTTATTATTACTACTACTTTGAACATTCAGTAGCCTTTTAAAGAAATTTTTAAGATAAAAATCTTTTACTTTAGCCTATTTTTTACCATTTCCAATATTCTTTATTGCTTTGTATATGTCCAGGTTTCTACCTGGTATAATTTCTCTTTTTGCACAATGTACTTCCCTTAACATTTTTGATATTACAGGTCTGCAAGCAATAAATTCTCTCAGTTTTTGTTTACCTAAAGAAGTCTATTTCATCTTCATTTTTGAATAATATGTTTGCTACATAAATAATAACTGGGTGATGCTTATTTTTTTCTCTCTCTCTCAGCAATTTAAGGATTGTTCCATTATCTTCTAGCTTGAATAGTTTCTGATGAGATGTCTGTGAAAGCAGAAGAAAATTATATTAATTATAACAAACCTTACTGCAACCCCAGCTGAAACCTTGATTGCAGTGTTTTCAGAGCCCCTTTTCAGAAAGCCCAGCTAAACTGTACCTAGAATCCTTATCACATGAAAACTATGAGCTAATAAATGTGAGACATAACCCACACTAAGTTGTAGGGTAATTTGTTGTGCCACAATAGCTATCTAATTCAGATAATATCCTAAAAACTTCCATGAAAAAAATTAGTTACATGCAAAGTACCAGGAAGAAAGCATTAGATTATTAACAGCTGTTCTTAAAATTGTAAGGGAAAATTAATTCCAATATACAATTTGGACCAGCCAAATTTTTAATCAAATGTCAGAGTAAAATATATTATCAGACATGTAGCAACTGGAACCAACTATCTCCCATGCATTCTTTTTCAGTAAGCTACTGAAGGATATGTTCCACCAAAACAAGAAAATAGACCAGATAAGAGGAAGGCATAGAATTCAGAAAAAAGTGGGTCTAAACCAAGAGTGAGGTGAAGAGAATTCCAAGAATAAAAGTAAATGGAAAACCCAAGATGTTAGCTATGCACTAGGCCAGAACAACCATCCACTTTGGAATAGATGAGCTACAGAAACATATGCCAGGATAAGAAATGAATACTCAAATATAGAGCTCAGGCCGGGCGTGGTGGCTCACGCCTGTAATCCTAGCACTCTGGGAGGCCGAGGCGGGTGGATCGCTCAAGGTCAGGAGTTCGAAACCAGCCTGAGCAAGACCCCGTCTCTACTAAAAAAATAGAAAGAAATTAATTGGCCGACTAAAAATATATAGAAAAAAAAAAATTAGCCGGGCATGGTGGCGCATGCCTGTAGTCCCAGCTACTCGGGAGGCTGAGGCAGTAGGATCGCTTGAGCCCAGGAGATTGAGGTTGCTGTGAGCTAGGCTGACGCCATGGTACTCACTCTAGCCTGGGCAACAGAGTGAGACTCTGTCTCAAAAAAAAACAAAAAAAAAAACACAAATATACAGCTCAAAAAGTTGAAATTAGTTGTCTCTGGGTGACAAGAACTAGGTAAGGATGGGAGATGGTATTGAGCAAGGCACTCCTATCTCACCAACCTATGGGGAAGTTCTATCTCAATCCCTGTTGGGACCTCCTCACATCCACAATTTCCCCAAATATAATTTATTTCTGGGTTACATAACTGATGAGTCCATGAGAAGATCTAGCTTCACGCAGAATAAGTCCTAAAAGTTCAAACATTGTTAAACATTCTCCATCTCTTTTTTACCAGATTTTTGCTCTGCTTTATTCTGCATTCCTTTCACTCTCAAGCAAGTGTGCTCCCAAAGGCACTATTTCTTCAATGCTCTAAAAATTCCTGCAACTGAGTCTCATTGAACCAATCATGATAACCAAGAGAAAGAGAATGTGATGATTAACCAGGCCTGGAGACCCGAATACATGAAAAGTGCCTCCATAACCACTGGAACTTATGGAGGAGTGTCCAAAGTGACTGAATTGTGGGAACATGCCAAGTGGGCCAGGTCGGCCTGGTGAATTACCCTGTGATAGCTTTCCTCTTGCCATGAATTGATTTATTATGGTCTTGAGGGAAAAAGGAAATTACCCTTGAAGGGGTAGACAGCACATTTTGGAAGGGACTGTAACTAGGTCATGCAAAACTGGAGTCTCTGGAATCCTCTACCCCAACCCAAACTATAAACATGAAATAGCATGAGGCACCTAGAGAACTGAAAGTCATCACAGCTGAATACAGGAATTGGATACCCAAGGCTAGTTTACACCTCCACTCCCTTCTATTGCCTTGATCTTTGCCAGAGATAGGTCCCTGGTGAGGGAACAGGACATTTGTTGCCTTTGGCTGCACAATATCTAGTCCTTCCTAGCAGCACCTTGATTTACATTTGAGAAATTGCTTATCCCCAAAACGTTGAGGTCTGGTTGAAATAGCATATCTAGGTGCCTGCCTGCCAACACGGGAGGGTCAAAGGGTCTCATCTCATTTTTCTCTACACTGGTACAGCCAAGGAGTCAGAAAGCAAACAAAACTGGCCTGTGGGCTGCTTCCTAAAGAAGGCTGAGGGACATTCAGTTCGGTGGTGGCATCCTGACCATTTCTCTCTGCAGGGACTGTTACCGTGGCTCCTGCTTCCTAGTTCTCTAAGTGTGTTTTGGTTCTTGCCTACTTTGGAGCATAGTTCTTCAGGTTCTCATTGAGTCTGTGATTCTGAAAAATCTTTCCAAAAATTTTCTCTTTGCTTAAGTTTGATTAAGTTGGTCTCTACTACTTCTTGGAACCTAACAACCCTAACTAATAACTGTGGATTACAGTAAATTGAATGATGCCATTCCTACTGTATCAATGCTATGTCTAATTTTGTTTCTATATTGTAAGATTATTATACCTCCTGCCAGTTTTTGTAAGTTCTTATACATCAGGCTAATATAATCTCTCTCTCTGTTAACACCACTGGCAATCAATAGTAATTTAATATATACACTCCTCATTTTTGTGTCATAATGTAGTATAATGGAATTTAAACTGATGGCCTAAACTAGATCCAAATATTATCATTACCCATTACACTGGTAATATATTGATTAGGGAAAAATGCAAACATGGAGGACAAGGTGTAAGTTAATTACACCAAAAAAAAAAAAAAAGCGTAAGTTAAAAGCATAGGAAACTGGCTGGGCTCGGTGGCTCATGCCTATAATCCTAGCACTCTGGGAGGCCAAGGCAGGAGGATCCCTTGAGGCCAGGAGTTTGAGACCAGCCTGAGCAAGAGTGAGACCCCATCTCTATGAAAAATTTAAAAATTAGCTAGGTGTGGTGGTGCATACCTGTAGTCCCAGTTACTTGGGAGGCTGAGACAGGAGGATCACTTGAGCCCAGGAGTTTGAGGTTGCAGTGAGCTATGATGACACCATTGCACTCTAGCCCGGTTGACAGAACAAGACCCTGTCTCATAAACAAATACATACATAGGAAATAGACTTGAACAAGGGACAATACAACCTAAAACCCAAAGTCAAAATAGTGACTTATAGCAATTTCCTGTCTCCTACTATATTTCCCTGGCCCTGCTGCTTCTGGCATTACTGGCTGTTCAAAGCTAGAGTCACAGTCCTACTTCACCTGGATCTAACAATGTTGCTAATGTGCTAACTCAAAACTATTCCTTTTGGTGGAAAAATGACACAAGTTACAGAATGTCTGCTATCTCCTCTGGGGCCGTCTGGGACATATTATTGTGTAACCCACCCACCCCCGACTCTCCCCCACCGACACACACACACACACACTCACATATGCTTTCATTGGGCTGAATGCGGGGACCAATATGAACTCAAGTTATTAATAACATCTGGTTATATAATTGGACATTGTCAATGGGCAAGAGCTGGGCCAGAGGGGATTATACTCAATTGTGGAAGGGACCAAGCTGTTCTTTTTTGGTAATTAGTAAATCACTTTTTTGAAAAAAAAGTGTCAACAACAATTGGGATATATAAAGCCCAATCAGCCTCTGGCTGTTCATTCCACAGATAATTAAAAATTACATTGTCGTGCTCTAATAAATACTAAAGCCTAAATCAAATGTTTCTGTGATTAAAAGAGAAATATCTACTAAGTGTTCACTGGTATCCTGGGTTGAAGCTCAAGGATGTCATTTGATGGGGATCCTACTCGTCCCTCTCAGAAGCACCGACAGCCCCCATGACCAGGGTGTCCCTCCCCACACACGTCCCTCTTCCCAGGGGTCCCCTGCACACAGAGCAAAGCGATTCCCAGAAATGTTCTGGGTTGCCCAGTAAATGGATTGCTAAAGTTGTTAAATTAAGTCCCTCATATTTGTTACACACACACAAATATTAAAAAAGCAAACAAAACTTGATTCTAAGAAGCCTGGGAGTGGAGCCTCCGGTGTGTGTATGCTTCTCTATTTCTTCTTTCCATGCACAGATTAGTGGTACATGGCACAGTCTTAAAGTTTGAAGCCATGATCTTTATTTCCACAGGAATTTGGCATAGAATTTTCACAAGAATTCAGAGCAGCAGGGAACCTGACCTCAGGAGGCTGCAGAATGATCCTCTGGCTTTGGTAAGCTCTTGTCTTCCTGTGCACTTGCCCTTTTCAAGTGCCCTCTACAGCCCTGGGTTGCCATGTTTACACTCAACTCTATTTAGTTCAGAAACCTCTCCTCTCAGATAGGAATCATAAATGAAATATTTCTGTCTAGCATCAGTTTCACACACCCCCATATCTTTCCTATAACATCCAATAAAAAGATTGAATATCCTGTCTTCCTCCCTAGACTAGACAGACTAGCCATGGGCATCACCATGTCTAAATATCAGGAAGGCATTTCTAGCCTTCCACAGTTTGTGCTGGATCATTTATAGTGAATGGTCCATAAAATCTGCAATAGGGTATACCAGAGATGATCCTAAATTTTAATTTAATCCCCTTCGTAGATCCTGAACTATGATATCCTGAAACGTCTAAAGGAGAACCAGGGAAATCACCATGCCAGCCAGACTGACTCATGGTATATGAAAGGCTCTGACACAAGTGGCCAAAGAAAGTAGCCAAAACCTCATTAAAGAGGTTGTGAGGAGAACTGGGGAGAAGCCCTCAAGAAGGTTCTCTCTCCATTTCCTGTCCAAGTATGACCGCTAAGACCGTGCCCCAGCCTCCCATCTCAACAAGAGCTGAAGACCAATCATTGGGTTCTTCTCCCTTATCTGCCCCCAGAGTCACCTAAAATCACCTTCTGCGGAATTCCAACAAGTTTCCTGATGTTCCACTTCCGAAGATGCCAGCTGGAGATGCCAGGAGCTTTGCTATAAAGTGCCTCTTAATCTCACATAAAATTAAGCCTCAAAGCATTAGCACTGAAATCCTTAAGCCATTAAGAAGGCACATCCCAGAAATAATTAGAATATTTTTCATTTACTAAAGGCAGAATAGTTGAATATTTTAGAATAGATGAAAAATGAAGTAAATCTCTCCTCAAATAAATCTAGACTGCAGAAGGCCAAGTGAGAAGGGAATTATTTGTATTTAAAAAAAAAACCTTAGTCAAATAAGAGGCATTGAGAAGATACATTTTATATATATACAAAGGGAATTATATACAGAGGAAAATTAAAGATTTTGGGACTGGATTATCATTATTATTATTATTATTATTTTATAATCAGTTTAGAGAATCATTTGGATTTATACGTTGTAAACTTTGGTATAAGAAAATAATATTAAGTCAGTAGGAAAATGCTATATAAGAAGAAGCTCAAAAAGACAATAAAAAATTTTAAAGGCTTTGATACCACTTAATATTTACTACATCGAATCTTAATGAAATTATGTGTATTGTAATATTACAAGAAATTGAATAATAGAAGCCAGAACTGGAGTGCCTGTCCAGAACTTGTGCGTATGAATCTTATGCATATAATATTGCACTTGGTTACTACATACAGACCAGATGATGGCCAAATGAAATTTTTATACAGAACTGGGGAAATTCATTCGCTTGATGTTCCCTTCACCTCCATCTCATAAGGTAGATTCTAAGAATACTTTTCTACCATCCTCAAGGGTTTGATTATCACAAAAGAAAAAATCTCTTGTCTGAAAACTACCACCTTCTAAGAGAACAGCCAGCTAGTTATACCGATACCTTCCCAGAACTGAAAACGTAATCACACATGATCCATGGAATACAAAGCCTCACGGAATGAGTTATGATGAGTGACTCTACAAGAAAATAATTTGATTACACATCCTTAGTGGCATATAGTATAATGGTAAAAATAACTGCAAAGAAATCTTAAACTTTATTTAATAATTTTATCAGATAACAAGTAATTAGATTAATTTTTCTTGAATCAAGATTTTAAGTATAACGTAAGGAGAGGGAATTAATAAAATCAAAATGCTTTAATTGGGAACTGTAACTACAGAACCACATTAGAAATATCAATAGGAAGCCAGGTGCTGTGGCTCATGCCTGTAATCCCAGTACTTTGGGAGGATCACTTGAAGCCAGGAGTTTGAGACCAGCCTGGGCAACGTGGTGAGAGCCTTGTCTCTACAAAAAAATTTTAATTAGCCAGGGCCCCCCACTGGCCAAATTGTGTCAATTTGAGCAATAAAATATAATTATTATTGCAGTTGATCAAATCACACTGAATCTATGAGAGACCATGAGTCCATCATAATATATAGGAGAAATATTTGCATAGTTGAATAAAGATGGTGAATTGAATAGATGATATTACTTTTGAATCCTTTATTCAAACATACTATTATTTTGACTCACTTGCTTTATCAGTGAAAAGTAAAAAATTTAGTAAGTATTAAATACATAGATAGAAAGCGTTTTCTGGCTTAAGGGAGGATGTCAATAGAACGATCCTATAAATTGTGACCATAAGTTGGACAAAGTCATTCAAGACAGCCAAATTTCATTCAAGCAGATAAAATTTCAAACATCTCTGAGCACTTTATGGTCTTAATAATATGAGAAAATTGCAAGACACCATTATACTCAAAGGTCTCTAAAGCCACTCTGAAAGACGTTTGCATCTCTTAAAATCTTGTCAAGTTAAAAGTTATTTAGAGAAGAAGTAAAAATATATCATGTATCTTAAGAGTCAAAATACAGAATCCGAGTGATCAGGCCTTATGGAAGCACCCAACCTCCGTGAATGGACAGAAGAAACAGGCAGTGAGCTTAGGTTACCCCGGGATGTGCTCCCTGCCACCCACAGCATGCATCTGCCCCCTAGTACTGTGTTGACCATGGAAAAACTATACTGGCTGTTTACGTACTTTTCTGATATGAAACGAGTCTGTGTTATATTGCGGGGTATAAAATTCAAATTTCAGAATAATATTAACAATAAAAGCCCACTTAAGTAAAAAAATATATATTAATGATACGTTTTTCACGTTTGACTCCATAACCTTTGTATTGGAATTTTTAGTAAAGCGTATTTATTCATCTCCATCTTTTTAGTCAGACTTAACCCATGCTTGTGACTGGTAACAACGCTCCCAGGGCTCCGGCCTTCGGTTCCGACACCGACACCGGCGGGAGCCGGAACTCGGCGCGGTGCCGGGTGCAGACTCGGGCACTGCGGCCCCGCGCGCAAGCGCACTGGCTGCCGGCGCCCGCGCAACGCGGCCGTCACGGGCCGGGCTCTGTGCGTCGTTGTTACGCCTGTGGCGTTTCGTGGCCTTTTAAAAATGTCTTCCCAGGGATGACGTGCTGGCTCCGAACTGAAGTGAAAAGTTGCTGTGTACGCAGAAGGGCAAGCAGGGCGCACCTTGGCTCGTCTTTTGCGGGGAAGACGGCCCCGTCCACGTGCGTCGGGCGGGCGAGCCGGAGAGCGAGACGCTCACAGACTCCCGAGCCGACGAGCCTCGGGGAGCCGGGCGCGCGCAGGGCGGCGGCGCCGGGGCGGGTCTCCCCGCGACTCCGGAATCGGGGGAGGAAGAACCACCTCTGCAGCCCCGGCGTCCCCGCAACCCCGTGCGCGCCCCGGGCGCTGCGGACTCTCCCTGTGCGCGCGGCTGGCCCCTCGCGACCCGGAGCCTCAGGCTCCTTGGTTAAAATCGGATTAAATGAGCTATTACTTCTGGCATCTTTTGCCACATCGTATGATAAATTTGCTGTTTGCCTGATACTGAAGTATCTTAACAGTCATGCTGCCAGTGAAAGGGCAGAAAACGTAGAAGCCTTTACGCCAAGAACCTGAGCGTTTTCCCGCTCCCCAGGCGGCGACACAGGCTCACACGCAGTCTCTGCTTCCTCTCCTTTGTTTCCTTTATATTTCCACGCGCTGCCTACCCTGTTATCAAATTTAGTTCTTTGCCTGTTTAGGGATGACATAAACTCACTGTATTTATCAGATTAGTGATAAAAACGTGAAACCCTCCACGTTTTTAGTATATTCTGTACCAATAATGCAACGTGCTTGTATATCTTTAACCTCAAAATTTAAGAGCAGGAAAAATACTTGAACTTTAAATTAGTTTAACTTAAGTTACTTCCGCCCTAGTATGAAAGTTTTAAACCAACACTATCTAACAAATCTGTTTCCTATTAATATAAGCCCATGGGTGTTTTTAATGAGTTTCTATAAATAATAATAAGCATTTAGGTGTTACCTACTATAACTCAGGGCCTGATCTAAGTATTTGAAACTCTGTTAATCTTCACAACAATCGTGAGGTGGGCATGTTTTCCTCACTTTGCAGGTGAGGAAACAGAAACGCTGGCATGGTAAGAAACCCAGGCCATCTGGTCCCCCAAGCCTTTGTTCCTTTACCACCATGGTTAGGCTGTGTACCCTTTCTCATATACAAAATATTATATTAGTGCACATACGTGTGGTAATAAATCAGGATTAAAAATTAAATTTAGGTAAGAACATAGGAATTTATGTGCTCCTCACAGGGAGAAAAAATAAATAGAGAGATAGATCCTACTTTCAGGGTAACTGCAGTTTGCTGAGTAAGAGAACTATTTTAAGATTCCTTAAAAAAGGGAACAAAAGCTCCTGTAAAATGGTTACTCAAATATTCTTGGGCAGATTGACAGATGACGGATCAAATGAACTTGGGGTTTGTGAATACACAGAGTACCTCATTTTTAATACTTTATGTTTTATGTAAATAGTAATATCAACTTTGAAAATGAATTGTTTATGTGATTATCTTAAAAATAAAGATTATATAGCAAATCACATCATCTTGCATTATGTATAATACCTAGGGGGCTATGGCACTCTATTGCTCTTATTCTGCCTATATTCACAGCACTCCTAATATATAATCTTTTCAGAGCCCTGAATTATTCCAACTATGTGATGACTATTGAGTAAATTTTGCAATGTAATTTATTATAGAATATAATTGTATTGCTTTCGTATTCTCCATTCATTGTCATCCTTTTATGTTTTGGGTTAGCTACAATTATACACAACTGCATTTCTACTAAAATATTCTACAGTTAGCTGGGTGTGGTGGCTTTTGCCTGTAATCTTTGTACTTTGGGAGGCCAAGGCGGGAGGATCGCTTGAGCCCATGAGTGCCAGACCAGCCTGAGCAACATAGTGAGACATCATCTCTACAAAAAAAAAAAAAAAAAAAATTAGTCAGGCATGGTGGCCAGCACCTGTAGTCCCAGCTACTCAGGAGGCTGAGGCAGAGGGATCACTTGAGCCCAGGCATTTGAGGTTGCAGTGAGCTATGATGTTACCACTGCACTCTAGCTTGGGCAACAGAGAGAGACACTGTCTCAAAAAAAGTAATAAAATACTCCACATCTTACATTTTTAAGATTTTTGTTGTTAATCTGGGCAGGACTCCTCAACTTTTATTCCAAAATAATAATGTTTATTTTGATAATTATTAGCGTAATTTCTTACATGAAAAGATTAAGGCTCAGACAAGTTAAACATTATACATAAGATCACATACTAAGCCACACAGATAGCATAGAATAGAAATCCTATTCGAGGGCTTCATGGACTTCAAATTGCTTATGTAAACGGCTAATGTTTATTAACTTACCTTTTTAGAGCCAATATACTTGAGAAGCATACAACTGTCATCATAAAAATGTGGTTACCCATCACCTTTGTGCTCAAAAATACAGAGGTTCTTTAGAGGGTGCTTTAGAAGAAGGGAACTTTACCATTTGATTTTTTAAATGTAGATCCTAACACTTTTGTGTGGTTTTTTAATGAACAGGGTAACATTGTTGGTGTTTTTCCCATAGTATGAAAATTAATTTTTATTATAGAAATCAGAAAGGAAGCGTTTATTGTTTGATGGCAAGACTCTGAATTTAATTTCAACATCTGATTTTCCACATTATATACAGGTACCAGTGATTCTGTGCCATTTTTACTTCTTAAGAATTTTTCCTCTTCTACAATTCTCCAATATCTGTTATTATTTCAAGATCTGATCATGGCTCTGAATTACCTTTGTTCTTTTTGCATCCCCCAACTCTGATTCAAAACTTCTGCCACTCATTTGCCGTGCAGTCTAGAATCTCTCTTGCAAGGAGCTTACCCCGTGAGGCAAATTGTGAATTGCCTTGGAATGGAAAGATTGTTAGCAAGTCAGTATGTTGCTAAGAAGTCTTGCTGATTTGCTATAAGAGCTGAAAAAAGTGTAAGAGAATTCTCCTTCCCCCTGATGAATTGGGATGTGTGTGTGTGTGTGTGTGTGTGTGTGTGTGTGTGTGTTGGCCTGTATCAGTGATTCTATTTGGATTGATTACTTTAAGGTTGCAAGTTTTTATCCATATGAATATGGCACCTAATTTTCACCGTAATGGGTTAAACAAATGTCTGCTGTTTGTATTTCAACCCCTCCAGCCCATAACTGCTGAGAGCGATTTGATGCAGCTGGAGAATAACACTAACAATCATCATAGCCTGCGAAGTGTGAAACATCTCATTCTACTTTGTGGTCTTCTTACCCTAAGGCCTGATAATGTTCGGCAAATGAGACTTGAAAAAAGCCGGTTTTATTATAATTAAAGAACTAGTGTAAAAAGGAGAGTGAGCTCTAGGGCAGCTCAGTGCTGTTCATCTGGCGAGAGCTTGTTTTTATAAGACTTCACTTTAAGTGTGGCAAGGAAATGCTTTCATCTGAAAGGGATTGTTGTGCTTCGTTCTGATTCCTGCCCCCCATCCGATAAAAACCCTTGCTGAGTGACAGCACAGATGTAGCTCATTTGGAGAAAATGAAGGATGTGGAGAAAAGGGCTGGGGTAGAGTGAAGGAGTAGTCAGTTATGCTCCCAAACTCCCGCGGTTTTTCCTGTTTTCATTCACCCGAGCGGCCCTGGTCCACTTGGAAAGTGCGATGCCTTCTCCTCTTGCCCTGCGGCCCTACCTCCCGGGTGAGTTGTCGCCGTCCCTGGAGTCGCGGCCCTGCAGCAGCCCTGCTGAGCTCCCGGGGAAGGCAGGGAAGCTCCTCCTGGCGGCCACTCCTCCCCGGGTCCCGCGCCTGCCCCGCCGGCTGGCCTGGTGCTCCATAGACTGGGAGCAGGTGTGCTTGCTGCAGAGGTTGGGAGCTGGAGGGTTTGGCTCGGTGTACAAGGCGACCTACCGTGGTGTCCCTGTGGCCATAAAGCAAGTGAACAAGTGCACCAAGAACCGACTAGCATCCCAGCGGAGTTTCTGGGCTGAGCTCAACGTAGCAAGGCTGCGCCACGACAACATAGTGCAGGTTGTTGCCGCCAGCACTCGCACGCCGGCGGGCTCCAACAGTCTGGGTACCATAATCATGGAGTTTGGTGGCAATGTCACTTTACACCAAGTCATCTACGGCGCTCCCGGCTACCCTGAGGCAGGGGAGGCTCACTGCTCTGCTGGAGAACACTTCAGCTGGGGGAAGTGTGTGAAGTATTCCCTGGATGTTGTGAACGGCCTGCTCTTCCTTCACTCACAGAGCATCGTGCACTTGGACCTGAAGCCGGCGAACATTTTGATCAGTGAGCAGGATGTCTGTAAAATTAGTGACTTTGGTTGCTCCCAGAAGCTGGAAGATCTCCTGTGCTTCCAGACTCATCCTTACCACCCGGGAGGCACCTACACCCACCAAGCCCCGGAGCTCCTGAAAGGAGAGACCATAACGCCCAAGGCCGACATTTATTCCTTCGCCATCACCCTCTGGCAAATGACTACCAGGGAGGTGCCTTACTCGGGGGAGCAGCAGCACGTGGTCTACGCTGTGGTGGCCTACAATCTTCGCCCGTCTCTCTCGGCCGCGGTCTTCAGCAGCTCTCTGCCTGGGCGGCGACTTGAGGACATCATTCAGTGCTGCTGGAGGGCCTGCGCTTCTCAGAGGCCAAGTGCAGCGCTGCTCTTAGTGGATCTTAACTCTTTAAAAGCTGAATTTGACTGACTGCAAACTTGTATCAAGATAAGCTTTTGTCTTTGTTTCTATTTGTTTTTAAAGAAGTGGACGTGCAGAAAATAAACTTACTAAAAACCTCTTTAGTCTTAAATGCTGTCTCTAAAACAAATGGCCAAGCTACAAATCTGGTTCCTGTATTTGACGCAATCGTTAATAACTAATATTTTTCTATTATATGGTTATATGCTTTGCTTTCTGTGACCAGTGTGTTTACTTTAACTGTTACATAGTAGTGCATTTATTCAAATTTATCGATAAAACCACTTAGTCCAAAATGGAACTCCATTGCAGAAATGCTAAAATTTTCTGTTAGGTAGATAGCCAGGGATTCCGGGTCTCCTAGGGAGGAAAGTGGGTTCTCTTGCCCCCATCTTGGTCTTGTCCCACCCTAAATCTCCATACCTGGGGGAGGAGGGAATACCCTACGAATCTGCCAGTCAGAACTTAGCACACCAGCTGCAAAAGAATGCAGAGGACTCTCTAGCCCACAGGCCAAGCAGCATGGGTACCATAAAGTCGGGAAAGTGACCTAGAACTCACATGCGTAGTTAAGGCTCAGATCATGTGACTCCCAACTATCCCAAAATGGTTCCATGGTGACTTCTGAACCATGAAGGAGGCCCCTATCTGGACACTATAAAACGCAGACCATAACTAATTCCTCTCTTTGTGCCCTTCCTTTGGCTCTCACTTTGCTGCAACAGTGGGTCTGGTCGTCACCTGTGGTGTATGTACCATGCTCTGTAAACCTATACCTTGCTCTTGCCCTTTAATCCTATCTTTCTCTCCTCAACAAACCTCATTTTTGTGCTTGCCTAACTTTGGCATGTAGTCATTCTTTGGCCATGGGCGCGCCAAGAACCAACATTTTCAGACTAAAACCTGACATTTTCTATAAATTCACATGTCCCCATACCTACCACCTAAATACAAACTATTCTTTTTTAATTTATTTTTTAGAGACAGGGTCTGGCTGTCACTCAGCCTGGGGTACAGTGACATGATCATAGCTCACTGCAATCTCGAACTCCTGGGCTCAAGTGATCCTCCCACCTCAGCCTCCTGAATAGCTGGGACCACAGACACATGCCATCACGCTGCGCTATCAAACTATTAACAGTGTACTTGCTCCCATACCAAATCAATAAAAACTTTTTTAAAAGTTAATTTTTCCCACTCCTCCTCCCAACAGAATTTTTTTCTGTGTAATGACTTTCACACATAAAATTCACAAGCTGAAGTAAATTTATTTTCAAAGGAATAATATCTTAAATAGCATATTGTAATATTTCGAACTTGTGCATTGCCATGAATAGAAAATTTTTGCAAAAATACTTTTAAACTGAGTCTCTTTTACCTGGTGTTTGGCCTCAGAAGTAGATGACAATATAAAGTAAGATTGTATGATGCAAGGGCAAATGATAACCTTGAGGAATAGAGGGATTCACATTGGGACGGGAGAGCAGACCAGAACTAGATTGTCCATTCTCTCTGTACTGGTATGTAAGATTTAAGGAAGGCGGTGATTACATCTTGTCATTAGGACAGCTTTGACTTTTTTTTAAGCAGTTTCAGTGAGTGTGCGATGACCGGAAGAGGGAACAGAAAGGGCTGGAGGCAGCAGCTGGGCATGGGCTGCCAGAGAAGGAGGGAGAAACAGAAACCGTAAAGGCATATAAGAGACACAGGAATGTTCGGGGACTTTGGGTCTGGTTTAGTTTATTTTTAGGATAAAGGGAGTAAGCTTATTTGTGGAATAAGCCAAAGGAGACAAAAATAATAAAGTTTAAAAACTTGCAGAAGAGATGAAGCATAGTACCTAGGGAAGGAGACTGTAGTCTGGAGAGAGAGGGCATCTCTTCCCAAGAAGGGAGCCAACGAGGGTGGGGACTGCCCTTATAGACACGCTGACAAGTAGGAAAAGGGAAGCTGAGGAAGTCCGACCTGTGGACTTCTACGTTTTCTCTTCAGCGTGGTTGAGGATGGGTGTCTGCAGAGTGAGACCATGGTTTAGAACTGTTCTTCAGAAAAGCAAAAAGGCCATGTGCGATATTAACAGAGTGCTACTAACTTTGTCCAGGTAGCTTGAGGAACAAATTATCCAAATAATTCTCTCCTCTGTTTATTGTAGCAATAGGAGTTTATATTGGTAAGTTTAAAATAAAATTAAGAAAAATTACAACGGACCAGTTTTGTTTCATCAAGTATGTTAAAATGAGACTCAGACCGAATCTCCTGCTGAGCACCTCATTAATGAACTGCCAGTGAGCTACATGAGGATCCTCTGTTAAAGGTGTTAAAATCCAGACTTCCAGAATGTACATGGCCACAGCTTAGATTCAAGTATTGGCCCCTCTCCTACAAACCATGCAGAGTGACAAGGTAAACAAGGGAGAATAAACCCTGTGGACTCCATAATCAGTGAAAGTAGGAGACACAGAGAAAACAAACTCCAAAATATATACAGTGATGCCTAAAGACTGGACAAAGCTTCCAGGAAAGAGTGCAGGGAATGTAGGGGATATATTGGGTGTAAGGGACCATTAGACACCCTGGAGAACAGAAACCCGCTGGGAAGTGCAAAAGCTGGGGAAGAAATTCCTGAGAACAGGGCTCAGATCAAACAGCTAGGTTTACAAGAGTTGGTGGAAAAAGAAGGAACAGAAGCTGTTAAGGAAGGTCCAGCCATGCAGAGCTCAGGAAGCGGCTGCAGAACTCAGCTCCTGACATGAGACGGTCACCCTAGGGGTGGGGGCAGGGAATACTAGACGGGGCAGAAGCCTCCTGAGCCGGGTTGGCTTTGGAGAGTAAAAGTTGTGGCTGCATGGAGAAACCCACAGCAAAGTAGCATTTGAAGGAAACAAGCAAACAAGGAAGTCTTAGTTGATGAAAGACCCCCTGATGGGAGGTAGAATAAGCGCACTAACTGCTCCATCTGCAATAGCTAAGAGTCAAAGGATATTACTTAAAGCTGACATACCAAATTGGAGGTAAAGGCACATTTAACAGTAAGTACGAAGATAAATATTAGGAAAGATAACACTATTCACTGAAGTTATGGTGGGGAAGAGGAGAGGAGGAAGAGGGAAAAGATACAAGCTGTCATGGCTATCATTGCTCCTAGAAATAATGAATAGATATCATCCAGGACTAAGGAAAGTATATACAGACAAATGATAGAACTGAAAAATAATAGGGAACATAAAATTGAAATGTTAACAAAATTAGAAAAGAAAAATCATCATTTATCTGGAAATTTTAAAACTCAAGCAACTATGTGTGAAAAGAAAATGCTAATCAAAACTGTACCAATCTAGAGAGCAAGAATAATAAAAATACTTATATTAGAAACTATGGGATAAAAATAAAGTAGAATAAAATTTGTAGTCTCAAGTGCTAATAAGAAAATAAACATAAAAATATGAGCCAAAGTTAGGAAAAGAACAAAAAATGGGGAAATTTAAAAGCAGAAGTTAAAGCAGACATGAGTTAAAAGAAATAGAACAAGTAAATGAATAAATAAAATACTTTGTTGAATAAAAATTAAGACAGAAAAACCACTAGCTAACTTAAAAAAAATAAAATCATATATATACAAAATTAGAAACAGAATAATGATCAAAACAGGAAAATGTAATTTTAGGAGGAAACTTTTTATAATGATAGAAATAAACTTGAACACCTAGAAAAACGTATAATTTTCTAGGAAACTATAATTTACCAAAACTTTATTTATCACCCCAATGACGATAGAAAGTCTAAACAGATCAATTTCTAGAGAAGTAGAATGGTTTATCCAATCCCTCCCCTCCCCAGAAGACACTAAAGCCAAAAGTCTCATTGACTTTTACCAAACCTTAAACACCACATCATCTTCATGCTGCTGAAATTATTCCAGAGCACTGGAGGAAAATCTCCAAATTCCTTTTAAGAATAACATTTACACCAAACCTGACAAAGATTGCTTTAAAAAAAGAAACTACAAATCAATCTTATTTAAAACTATCAGTGTTGGCAGGGCGTGGTGGCTCACCCCTGTAAAACTCAGCACTTTGGGAGGCTGAAGCAGGAGGATTACTTGAGGCCAGGAGTTTGAGACCAGCCTGGGCAACAGAGTGAGATCCTGTCTGTACAAAAAATAGAAAAATTAGCCGGGTGTGGTGGTGTGCACCTGTAGTCCCAGCTGTTCGGGAGCCTGAAGCAGGAAGATTGCTTGAGCCCAGGAGTTTGAAGTTGCAGTAAGCTATGATGATACCACTGCACTCTTGCCCAGGCAACAGAGTGAGATCTTGCCTTAAAAAAAATAAAAACAAAAAACCCAAAAACCTATCAATGTTAATAATTCTAAGTAAATATTAGTGAACAGAACCTAATAGTTAATTTCAAAAATCATGCACATGAAATTTTTGATCATGTGGGTTTCTTCCAAGGTTTCTTGCATAGAGTGATACAAGGATCATTCAATATTAGGAAGTCTATTAATTCATCAGATTAGTAAGTCAAAAGAGAAAAATAAGAATGTGTGCCGAGAAGACATTTGACAAAATTAAACATTCATTCCCAATTATTAAAAAGAGACTCAAAAAGAGGAATGAATGGATACTTCATTAACCTGATTTTAAACACACACACACATAACCAATGTTAATTTCTTAGTTTTTATAAATATACCATGGTTGTATAAGATGTTAACATTAGGGAAAACTGAGTGAAAGATACACAAGAATTCTCTGTACTATCTTTGCAACTCTCTATATTTCTAAAATTATTTCAAAGTAAAAAGTTAAAAACTTAAAAAACACATACATTTTGGCCCCAATGCCACTATCTTAACAAGAAATCACTGGAGGCATTTTCACTAAATTTAGGAACAATATGAGAACACCCACTACTCCCGCTATGATTTAACATTTTATTGGTCAATGATATTAAAAAAGAGAAGGAAATTTGAGATCTAAAAATTGTAAATAGAGAGGAAAAACAAATCCTCTTTGCAGATTTCTATTTTCAGGATATATACTTTAAAAAAAAACCAAGAGAATTAATAGAAATACTAACTCAAACATTAAGAGAATTGTATAAGGTCACAGGATGTAAAGTTAACTTACAGAAATTAATAGGCTTCAAATATATAAACAAAAACCAGCAATTTATAAAAGAAGAGGATTCCTTTTACAATACGAATGAAAAAGATAAAATATTCTTTCTGACATAGCCATGGCCTGCATGGTTGGTGATACCAAGGCCAGAGGATGGGACACTTGGCCAGTATGAAGGGACATTAATTATACACAGGAGGGCTGACCAAGTAAGTAAATATATTGAGAATAATGACAGCCAGGTTTTGTTAAGTGTTGGCAAAGGGGATTACAAGAACAGAAAGAAGGAAGTCAGGAGTAACCTCTATAGTGTTGGATTGAAATTGAAATTGTATCAGTTTGAACTCAGTTTTTCAAAGATGTAGACAGATACAGAAATAGACATAAATGTGTGTGTGTGTGTGTATGCACATACATATATTTCCTAGTTCTGTCCTTTGGAAGAGCCTAAAGTAATGAGACTTTGGAGTGGACTTAGCCCCAGAGTTAGTCTATGTATTCTGAATTTTTAGTTTCTGAATTCTTAATTATCCACAACAGAAGGAAACCAGGACTTCTTGGAAAAATGACTGATTGCAGAGCAGGCAAAATAGAAAATGAACCTGGAACATCTTGTGACTCCAAATAACGACATGCTCAGGAATGACAGGAACATGTCAAAAGGACATAGGAGCTAGCTTGAAGGGTCTCCTACTGGCCAGCCTGAAAGAATCTGAGCATTAAAATAACTGATGATAGGCCGGGCGTGGTGGCTCACGCCTGTAATCCTAGCACTCTGGGAGGCTGGAGGATCGCTCAAGGTCAGGAGTTCAAAAC
>VBSM01001124.1:6940714-6956114 GCA_008086735.1 Cheirogaleus medius
AAAAAAAAAAAAAAAAAAGATTTTATAGATACCAATTTCATTATTGGTATAGTGATACATTTCTAAAATTTAAAATTGTCTGAAATTGGAAAATGTTGGAACTTCTAGTGAATGATGAAAGGCAAAACATCCTCATTTATCTCTGTTCCGTCCTAAAATTCCTCATTACATGACAGTAAATGAATTTTTTTTTTTTTTGAGACAGAGTCTCATCTGTTTCCCGGGCTAGAGTGCCCTGGTGTCAGCCTAGCTCACAGCAACCTCAAACTCCGGGGCTCAAGCAATCCTTCTGCCTCAGTCTCCCAAGTAGCTGGGACTACAGGCATGTGCCACCATGCCCGGCTAATTTTTTCTATATATTTTTAGTTGGCCAATTAATTTCTTTCTATTTTTAGTAGAGATGGGGTCTCGCGCTTTCTCAGGCTGGTTTCGAACTCCTGACCTTGAGCGATCCGCCCACCTCGGCCTCCCAGAGTGCTAGGTACAGGCATGAGCCACCACGCCCTGCCAGTAAATGAATTTTTTAAAGGCATTAACTCACAAGAACAAAAAGGATGAAAGAGAAAATTACAGGAGAAAAAGTTTGGATGCTGGCAAGTTCAATATGCTCTAGAAAACCTAAGTTTCTAATCCTGAGCCAGCAGCAGGGGAAACTAAGAGGCAACCTGAGTTGTACCACAGAATGCCCCAAAATCACATCATTGGCAGCTGAAGTTCACAGGATTTGAGATTAGGCAACTGAGCTAATACCCTGTAGGCAGGAAAATATGAATAGTCCAAGTAAATAGACATGAAGATACTGATGATGGAAGTTCCCCAGCAAAACAACAGAATAACTTACAGTGAAGCTTTCTTTCTTAATGGTCCATCCACATGTGCAGAGTTAGCAATCAGCTTTTAGTGCCCTACTCAAAGGGGAGCAGACAGCCTAGTTTATTTCTGAGTAGATCCTTTAATATGAAAGAGGAAGATCAAAAAAAATCTTTACTATTCTTAGAGACATATAAAAGGAGCTATGGGCTACATGAAACAAAATAGGATTTTTTAAAACTAAAAAATCATGAGCTCTTGGAAGTTAAAGCTATAATAATCTAAATTAAAAAATTCATTAGAAAAATTGATAAATATAGACAAAAAATCTCTCAGAATATAGAGAAAATAAAAAAATTGAAAACAGCAAAGACAAGACAATTGGAGGATCAGTCTGAGAAGTTCAACACCTAAAAATTGAATAATAAAAACTGTAAGTTCCAGGAGAAAATTATAAAAAAGCCACTTAAGAAACAAAAGTTTTCAGTTTGAAAGGATGTATCAATTGCCCAATAAATGAAAATAGACTATAAGAAGGCATATAATCACAAAATTTTATAGTAGTGGGGGACAATGGTAAAGTTCTAAAAGCTTTCAGAAATTAAAAGCAAAAACAGGTCACATACAAAAGACAAAGACACTAAAAGACAGTGGAGGACACTGCCTCCAAAATTCTGAGCGAAAATCATTTCCAACTTAGAATTCGATACCCAGCCAAACTATTGATAGTCTGTGCAGGTTGAATAAAGACCTTTTCAGACATGCCAGATCTCAAAAATTTATTCCTATGCAGCTTTTCTCAGGAAGTTACTTGAGGGGGTATTACACCAAAGCAAGAGCATAACCCAAGAAAGAAGAGAACATGGGATCCAGGAAACAGATGGGACTCAACAGAGAGACAAAGAGGTCTCCAAAGACGATGGTAAATGAAGATTGGTCAAGAGCTGTCAGTTGTGCCCTAGTGCAGACTGGAGCAGGTCCAAAGACTCAAAGAAGATAAAACTAATGAATCCCTGTGTTTGAGTGGATTGAAAGAACATTTCCACAATTTTAGGAGAGTTTGGGGTTAACTTAATGATGAGTACAGAGAAAACAAAGCATATGAAGCAAAACATTTAGTAACTTTAAGAGAAACAAAAACTTGGGCAACAAAAGAAAACAGTTGCATAAAAATGGTACAACTCAAAATAGCCTTTCATAGATATAATATTGCAACATTGTATGTTGCTCTAACCAAAGATCTAGCATAAGTATGATGGAAGGATGAATGGAAGGGAATCGTGACCAGATGTACTGGAGATAAGAGGGGGAGAAAATCTAAATTCTCATTTTCCAAAGAGGGAAGTCAATAGATACTGCCTAAAATTTTTAAAAAATCATGAAGTATTCACAGAAGCATACTCTTTAAAGGCATGAAGTTAAGACACCGAAATCAACAGTAGAAGGGAGTTGAAATGGTTGGGAGACTCCAAGAGTTTATGTGGCGCCCTAGAGGCCTGCTCGTCTATGCAACACTTCCAGTGTAACTATGACTCTCTAGCTGATGTTCATGTATAACTCATGAAGATTAAGATTAAATTTAGAAAATAAAAAGAAAATGAGTGGGTATGTCTTAGGAGAAGGTGGGCGCTAGGGAAATATTTTAACGTGCTTTTTCTGTGAAATTTGCATTTTAAGAAACAATATCAAAGAGATCCAACTAAATATTTTTTGATTACTTTGATACACATGAACCAATTCATTATGTGAAATCCGTACTTTCGTCATAAAGAATGTTAAAATAGTACAAGCTCCTTGGAAAGTGGAAAAGCTACAGGACAAAACAAGCCACACATTCAGCTAAGGCAGGCGAGCAGCTGAGCAGGACTGAAGGGCAGGAGACAGCTTCCCAGCCTGCTGAACAGGGCGTCAGATTACAAAGAGGGAAACCTAAAGGTCTATGGAGGAATAGAGAGCAGCCAGGAGAAATTTAAAGAGAAAGGAGAAAAAAACTTGACAGAATAATGGCAACCAATGGCAGAAGCATGTCCCCTCACAGAGGGGTTGAATTACAGAATTTCCCTGACTTCAGAACTGGAAGTAGATTTTCCCACTTTCAGGAACAGTGAATCATATTAGAACACACTGTACAGTCAGTCTGACCAAACATTTGTCTAACATTGAGTAATCTTTAAGGCCTTAAGAAATTTTGATTCTACCACAAACAATCTGAAGAATAAATCCTTATAAAAAGAAACAGAAAAATAACCTTTCTCTTATATTTCTCAAATCAATGCTGTGACAAGGGCCATGCTAGTTTATGGTGAGTTGTATGACTATCAACCATCCTCTACTAGAGTGTTTCTTTCCATAATCACTTCCTAATTTCCTGCTGTTGTAACTTGAGCTAGAACAAACCCATCACTGGGACAATTCTGTTTTTGTACATAGAGTCAGATGAATTTAGGCTTGAGTATGCAAGTAGCAGATGGTTCAGGATTTTCTCTCCTGGCTTCCCTGACTCCGAGTTTAGGCCAGTCTGGTGCCTGATACTCATCAGCCCTCCCCTAGGGTGTTAGGAGAAAAAATGATGCAGATATATTCAACAATTTATTTTTCTGTTTTCTAACAGGATCACTATTCAATATTAGCTTTAATTAGATTTGAAGACTACTTCTAGGTCTCATTCATTTGGACTCACCCCCACCTTCCCTATTTTATAGATTTCTCCTTGGGTGATAAAAATTAAATTCTAAAGAATTTTGTGGGCTTTAAAAAAAAAAAAAAAAAAAACTCTTTAAGGAGGGTTCCAGAGTCAGACAAGTAGTTGTAACTTGCAACTTCAGGCATTAGCGTGGGCAGCAGGAAGACCTTGGGATTTTATTTGTACAAAGCCTCAGAGATTTCATGGAAGAGATCATTGAGAAGTTGGAGTTCATAGTTGGCATCTACCCAACATCCCTCCACCTCTTCATATCAAAAAATAAAAAGGCAACTAGGAAATAATGGCTTCTCCTTAACTGAGGAGGAGCTGTTCAAATGGAAAAGAAATGCACCCTAAAGAGAAGGTCAGAGCAAAGTAGCCTAGGGGCGAAAAGAGGGAATCTTTTGAAGAGCCTTTTAGGAAAAATTGCCCGTGGGGAGGTTGGAGCATTGTATGAGCGATTAATATAAAGGAGGAGCCAGGGGGCGCTGGTGGCCCAAGGCTGGGGAGCCCTGGAGCAGGTATCTTTTTTCCGGATTCCGCAGATTCAGGTGGAAGATGTCCACAAAGGACAAGTGAGGAAGCAAACCTGGGAGATGTCATGACCCCAGCAAGGGGACAGGTGGTTAGTGTCTCTTGGCAGAGGGAGCAGATAGGAGTGGAGACCCATCTTTGCAGAATGTAGCTCGGGCTGCAGTATCTGAGGAAAGAGCAGCTGTGTTTAGTGATTTCTCTGTCTGGGAAAGTCAGGAGACCCGAGAGTGAATAAAGCATGCTTCCTGTTTTCAAGCAACTTTCAGACTACTCCCATTAGTTTTACTAAAACGATATTTTTTTCAATAAATACTTTACATACCACATACCAAAATCATTTCCAGATGGATTAAAGAGCATATATAAAACTTGAAAAAAATAGAATTGAAAAGTTATTATAAACTGGAAGAGAGAAGGGGATTTCTAAGCATAAAAGCAGTGGAAAGACTATAGAAGAGATTGCCACATTTAATTGCAAAAGTGATAATTTCTGGATATTAAAATATGAATCAAATACAGACAATGGGCTGAGAAAAATGTTGTCAGCAGATTAATATTTTTATTATATAGAGAACACATACACTGTTTCCAGGTGGCGCATGGGGCTCAAGGCCCAGGGCTGCCCCTGCTGCCACCAACATGGAGACTTTGTACCAAGTCCCGTTCTTAGTGCTCAAATGTCTCCATCCTGAAGCTGAAGAAGCCACCCTGGGTACACACGCCATCAGCCATGATGGTGTATGCCCTGGTGGTGGTGTCTTACTTCCTCGTCACGGGAGGAATAATTTATGATGTTATAGTTGAACCTCCGAGCGTAGGCTCTATGACTGATGGACACGCGCATCAGAGGCCTGTAGCTTTCTTGGCCTGCAGAGTAAATGGACACTATATTATGGAAGGATTGCATCAGCTTCCTGTTTACAATGGGAGGTTTAGGTTCATAATCCTGTATCAACCCAATGCACCAAATATTCCAAAACTCAATAGATTTCGTCTTCTATTCATTGGATTCATCTGTGCTCTATTGAGTTTTTTCAAGGATAGAGTATTCATGAGAAGGAAACTGCCTGGCTATCTGATGGGTTCGGCTGCCTTTTGAGAAGAAATCAATGGATACTGGATTTGCTCCTGTTAATGAAATTTTAAAGGCTGTACCAATCCTCTAGTAAGAAATGTGGAAAAGAATGAAGAGCAGCAGTGAAAGAAGTATCTAGTGAACTGTATTAAAGCTTGGACTAGAATTTCTTCTTGGTGTCAAAGACAAGTTTATCACAGTATTTTTTCCTGCAGACCTATACTGGCGTACCAATGATGTTAAGTGGCGTTTTCCTTTTAGGTTTTCATTTCTTAAAATATCTTCCATATCTACAACTATAATATTAAATAAAATGATTATTTTTTACATCCCCCTTAACATTTTTGGAGATGACATTTCTGATTTTCATAAGTTAATGTAAAATCAGGAAGCAAGATTCCATAAGCTGAGAACTCGGACAGCTGATCCGCTTTACCTACAGTGCTTTGCCTTTAAACAGTGTATGATAGTATATTATTTCAGAGATGTGTGTAAGACTGTTTCCTGAACAATAAGATGTATGAAAGGAACAGAAATAAATACTTTTTATAATTAAAAAAATAGAGAGAGAACACATACAAATAAAAGAGAAAAATTACCATGCCCTGATAGAGAAATGAACATTTGTTCATATCTTGAAAAGTCAATTCAAAATAAAGAAAACATTCAGGAGACAAACATGAAAAACAGTAAAATGTTATCTTATGAATAATTGAAGGATTGCAAATTAAAAATAAGGTATCTTAAAACACACATAGAAAAAATTCTTAATGTAGTAACAGGATCTTCCATACACTGCTAGTGAGAATATATTACCAAAACTTTTTGGAAAGCAATTGCAGTTTGGAAGTATATCAAGAACCTCAAAAATGCTTACATTCACTGACTCAGTAATTCTGCTTCTGGAAATCCATCCTATGAAATATTAAAAAATAAGAATTTTATTAATAATTGACAAAATTCACTATGAGTAATTTATTCTGGAAAAAAATTCAAAACAAGTGTCCAAAAATGATTAAATAAATTACAATGGAACAATTAGTTCAAAATGTTATGATGATTGCACTAACATTACTAACATTACTAACATAGAAATACTACAGTGTTAAATGAATGGGACAAAGTACAAAAGTAACATTCATTTTGATTATCACTGTTTTTGTTTTTTTCTGAGATGGGGTCTTGCTCTGTGCCCCTGGTAAAGTACAGTGGCATCAGCATAGCTGCTCACTGCAACCTTCACCTCCTGGGCTCAAGTGATCCTCCTGCCTCAGCCTCCTAGGTAGCTGGGACTATAGGCATGTACCACCACAGCCGGCTAATTTTTCTATTTTCTATTTTTTGTAGAGATGGGGTCTTGCTCAGGCTGGTCTCGAACTCCTGGCATCAAGCAATCCTCCCGCCTTGGCCTTCCAGAGTGCTAGGATTACAGGAATGAGCCACTGCACCTGGCCTGATTATAATCGTTTTTGTAAATCTACAAATTTTCTTAAAACATACAGAGAGAAAAGACTGAAAACAAAATTTTGTTTGTCTGGGGCTAGTTGTCTGGAGGACTGTGGATTTTTTTCTTTATTTTGTAGACTTTTCTTGTTTTCCAAATTCTAGAAATTCTTTATGATATAAACACCTATTTAAAAATAAAAATTACTTGATCTCTGTACACTAATAATGAACAATCTGAAAAAGAAATTCAGAAAACACTTCTATTTACAATGGCACCAAAATAACAAAATACTTAGAAATAAACCTAACCAAGGAGGTGAAACACTTGTACATTTTCTAAAAAAACATTGCTGAAAGAAGTTAAAGAAGACACAAATAAATAAAAGGGCATCTTGTGTTCATGGATTGGAAAACTTAATATTGTAAAGATGCCCATACTACCTAAAACAATCTATAGAGCCAATGCAGTCCCTATCAAAATCTCAGTGGCATTGTTTGCAGAAATGGAAAAAATTCATCCTCAAATTCATATGGATTCTCAGGGAATCCTGAATAGCCAAAACGATTTTGCAAAAGTACAAAGTTAAAGGACTCACACTTCCTGATTTCAAAACATATCACAAAGCCACAGTAATCAAAACATTGTGATACTGGCATAAAAACAGACAAATAGACTAGTGGAATAAAATAGAAAGCCCAGAAATAAACCCTTATTTATATGGTCAAATGATCTTCATCAAGGGCACCAAGACCACCCAGTGGGGAAAAGATGATCTCTTCAACAAATGATACTGGGAAAACTGGATGTCTACATGCAAAATAATGAAGTTGGACTGTTACTTTACACCATGTAAAAAATTAACTCAAAAAGGATTAAAGACACAACTGTAAGACCTAAAATTCCTAAAAGAAAACATAGAGGAAAAGCTTCATGACATGGGATTTGGCAATGATTTATTGGATATGACACCAAAAGCACAAACAACAAAAGTAAAAACAGACAAATGAGATTACATCAATCTTAAAAAATTTTGTGCATGAAAGCACATAATCAACAGTGAAAACGCAACCTATGGGATAGATATTTATAAACCATATATCGGATAAGTGATTAATATGCAGAACTCCATCAAGAACCTCAAAAATGCTTATATTCACTAACTTAGTAATTTTGCTTCTGAAAATCCATCCTATGAAATATTACAAAATAAGAATTTTATTTATTAAAAGTGGTTAATATCCAGAATTTCCAAAGAACTCCTACAACTCAGCAACAAAAAATCAAATAAGCTGATTAAAAAATAAGCAAAGAATTTGAGGCAATACATATACAAAATCAATATCTCCAAGTGTATTCTAGAAAAAAAATTTAAAAATTAAAAAACAAATAGCCAACAAGCATATCAAAAGATGCTCAATATCACCAATCATCAGGGAAATACAAATCAAAACCACAATGAGATACCACCTCATACCCATTACAATAGCCACTATCCAAAAAGCAGAAAATAACAACTGTTGGTGAATATGTGGAGAAATTGGAACCCTTGTACTGTTGATGACAATGTTAAATGGTGCAACTGCTACGGAAAACAGTGTGGCAGTTCCTCAAAAAATTAAAAATACAATTATCACATGATCCAGCAAAGCAATCCCACTTCTGGGTATATATCCAAAAGAATTGAAAGCAAGATCTTTAGGAGCTATTTGCACAGCCAGGTCTATAGCAACACTATTCACAATAGCCAAGAGGTAGAAGCAACCCAAATGCCCTTTGAGGGATGAATGGTTAAATAAAATGTGGTTTACACATACAATGGAATATTATTGGACCTTAAAAAGGACAGAAATTCTGTCACATCCTGCAAAATGGATGGACCTTGAGGACATTATGTTAAGTAAAATAAGCTGGTCACAAAAAGACAAATACTGTATGATTCTACTTATATGAGGTATCTAAAGTAGTCAAACTCATAAAAACAGAAAGAAGAATGATTGCTAACAGGGGCTGAGGGGAGGGGAGAAAGGGAGTTATTATTTAATGGATATCGTGTTTCAGATTTGCAAGATGAAAAAGTTCTGGAGATCTCTTTCACAACAATGTGAATATACCTAACATCATTGAACTGTACACCTAAAAATGGTTAAAATGATAAATTTTATTTCACATGTTTTATTTAATAAATCTTAATTGTTATTAATCTTAATAAAAAATCTTAATAAGTATCAATTTTAATAAAATCTTAATAAGTACTAATCTTAATAAAAAATTAAGAAGTCAAAAATAAAATAAAATGGCATTTAAAGCAAACATTTTTGAAAGAGTTGTCTCTACTTCAAACCACTTTAATATTCTTTATTTATTTTATTTTTTTTTTGAGACAGAGTCTCACTCTGTCACCTGAGCTAGAGTGCCGTGGCATCAGCCTAGCTCACAGCAACCTCAAACTCCTGGGCTCAAACAGTCCTCCTGCCTCAGCCTCCCGAGTAGCTGGGACTACAGGCATGCGCCACCATGCCCGGCTCATTTTTTCTATATATTTTTAGTTGGCCAATTAATTTCTTTCTATTTTTAGTAGAGACGGGGTCTCGCTCTTGCTCAGGCTGGTTTCGAACTCCTGACCTTGAGCGATCCCCTGCCTCAGCCTTCCAGAGAGCAAGGATTACAGGCGTGAGCCACTGCACCAGGCCCACTTTAATATTCTATTGAAACATTTCATATCAAAGTTGCCCTGCTGCTTCCATTTTATGAAATCAATCCTTAATTCTGTCTTCATTCTTGTTTTTTAATAATAGCTTTATTGAGATATGATTCACACATCATACCATTCATCTATTTAAAGTGTGCAATTCAATGGATTTTAGTATATTCACAAAATTTTGCAATCATCATCACAATCAATGTTAGAAATATTTTCATCAACTCCCCTTTCCCCTACAAAAATCCCTGTACTTGCCATCCCACTTACACTGGCCTCCTAGCCCTTAGGCAACCACTAATCTACTTTATGTCCCTGTAGGATTGTCTAGTCTAGACATTTCATACAAATGGAATCATATACTGTGTAATCTTTTCTGAGTGGCTTCTTTCACTTATCCTATTGTTTTCAAAGTTCATCCCTGTTGTAACACATATCAGTACTTAATTCTATTTTATTGCTAAATAACACTCCATTTTATGGATATAACACATTTTTTTCATCCATTCATTATTTGATGGACATTTGGGTTGTTTCCACCTTTTGGCTATTATAATAATAGCTATTATAATGGCTATTATAATGGCTATTATGAATAATCCTGCTCAGAACACTCGTATAGAAGTTTCTGTGTAGACTTATGTTCTCATTTCTCTAGGGTATATACCTAGAATTGGAATTGTTGGGTCATATGTTAACTCTATTTTTAACCTTTTGAGGAAATGAAAAATTGTTTTTCAAAGCAGCTGAACCATCTTACATTCCAACCAGCAATGTAAGAGGGTTCCCAATTTCCCCACATCCTGCTAACACTTTTCATTATCTGACTTTTTAATTGTAGCCTTCCTAGTAGGCATAAAGTGATGTCTCATTATGATCTTGATTTTGATTTCATTTTCATGGCCAATGATGCTGAGCATATTTTAATGTGATTATTGACCATATTTATGTTTTCCTTGAAAAATTTTCTATTCAGAATTTTTTTCCATTTTTAAATTGAGTTGTCATTTTATTATAAAATTGTAAGAATTTTTTATATATTCTATATATAAGTCCCTTATCAGATATATGATTTGCAAATATTTTTTCCCATCCTATGGTTGTCTTCCCACTTTCTGGTAGTTTTCCTTCGCTGTACAAAAGTGTTTAATTTTGATGAAGTCCAATTTATCTTTTTTTATTTTGTTGCTCATACATTTGGTGTTTTAGCTGCAAAACCATTGCCAAATCCAAGGTCAAAAATGTATGTTTTCTTCTTAAGAGTTTTATAGTTTTAGTTCTTACATTTAGGTCTCAAATCCATTTATTTACATTTATTTATCTTTTATTTATTTATTTAGACAGAGTCTCACTCTGTGGCTCAAGCTACAGTGCCAAGGCGTCAGCCTAGCTCACAGCAACCTCAAGCGATCCTCCTACCTTGGCCTCCCAGGGTGCTAGGACTACAGGCATGAGCCACCACACCCGGCCTTATTTTGTTTTTAATTGGCACAATAATTGTATATATTTATGGGGTACAGGGTGATGTTTTATTGCATGTATACATTGTATAATGATCAGATCAGGATAATTAGCATGTCCATCACCTCAAATACCTGTTATTTCTTATGGTGAGGACATTCAAAATTCTCTTTCCTAGATCTTTTAAAATATACCATACATTATTGTTAACTATGGTCACACTACTGTGTAGTAGAACACCAGAACTGATTCCTCCTATCTTACTGTAACTTTGTACCCATTGACCAATCTATCTCCATCCCTCCCCACCCATCCCTAGCCTCTAGTAACCACTATTCTACTCTCTACTACATGAGATCAACTTTTTTAGATTTCACATATGAGTGAGATTATGCAGTATTTGTCTTTCTGTGCTTGGCTTATATAATTCATAATGATCTCTAGGCTCATCCATGTTGTTGTAAATGGCAGCATTTCATTCTTATTAATGGCCGAATAGTATGTCATTGTGTATATATACTACATTTTTAAAATCTGTTTATCTGTTGATAGACACCTAGATTGATTCTTATCTTGGCTATTGTGAATAGTGCTGCAATAAACATGGGAATGCAGATATTAGAGCCATTTTGAATTTTTTTTGTATATTGTGTGAGGTAGGGGTCCAACTTCATTCTTTTACATGAGAATATCCAAATATCCCAGCAACACTGAATTTTGATTAAATTGTCTTGGCACCTTTGTCAAAAATGTATTGACTATAAATGTGAGAGTTTACTTCCAGACTCTCCATTCTATTCCACTAAGCTATAACTAAGTCCTTATGACAATGCTACACTGTCTTGATTGCTGTAGCTTTACAGCAAGTTTTTAAGTCAGGAAGTGTGAGTCTTCCAACTTTATGTTCCTTTTTCAAGATTATTTACAATAGGCATATGGGGTTTAGGATCAGCTTGACAATTTTGGCAAAGAAGTCAGCTGGAATTTTGATAGAGAATGCATTGAACCTGTAGATCAATTTGGTAGTATTGTCATCATAACAATATTGAGTCTGTCACTCAATGAACATGGGAGGCATTTTCCATTTATTTATGGCTTTTTAAATTTCTTTCAAAAATGATTTTTAGTTTTAAGAGTGTAAATTTTGGATTTGTTTTGTTAAATTTGTCCTAAAGTATGTTATTACTTTGATGTTATTGTAAATGCAGTTGTTTTCCTAATTTCACTTTTGGATTGTTCATTTCTTGCAT
The DNA here is from genome assembly GCA_008086735.1 of Cheirogaleus medius. Taxonomy (NCBI): domain Eukaryota; kingdom Metazoa; phylum Chordata; class Mammalia; order Primates; family Cheirogaleidae; genus Cheirogaleus; species Cheirogaleus medius. The sequence continues at coordinate 6,952,673 of VBSM01001124.1, forward strand.
GTAAAATACAATTAATTTTTTAATTGATCTTATATCCTGCAATCTACTGAACAAATTTATTCATTCTAATAGTTTTTTAATGTAATTTTTATGATTTTCAGTATATAAAATAATTTCATCTGCATATAGAAATAGCTTTAATTCTTTCTTTTCAATCTTGATCTCTTTTATTTTGTTTTCTTGCCTAATTGCCCTGGCTAGAACTTCCAGTACAATGGTGCACAGAAGTGACAAGAGCAAATATCCTTGTCTTATTTCTGATCTTAGGGGGAATGTGTTCAGTCTTTCACCTTTAAGTAGAATATTAGCTGTGGCTTTTTCATAGAATCCCTTTATCATATTGAGAAAGTTTCTTTCTATTCCTAGTTTGTTGTGTTTTTATCACGAAGGAGTGTTGAATTTTCTTTTTTGGTGTTTATTGAGATGATCATGTGGTTTTTGTCTTTTTAAAATTACTATAGTATAATACATTAATTGACCATTCCTTCCTGTTTAAAGTACTCTACTTTCTTCTCTTGGCTTTTATTATTCTATTTTCTTCCTACCCCCTGGGTTCTTTTTTCTCAGTCTCCTTCTAAGCGCTGAGTGCCCCAGGGCTCTGTTCTGAGCCCCCATCTCTTCTCAGCTTGTGCTCTCCTCAGTAATGTTCTCAGTCCCATGACCATCTCCATCCTAATGGGCCTCAAACACATATTTTAGCCCCATCTCTTCTCTGAGCTCAGAGCATATCCTGCTGCTTCCTCTCTACCTACATTTTCTGTTGACAACTCAAACTTGCTGAAAACAAAGTGACTGTTTTCCACTCCTTTCTAAGTCTTCCTTATGTGAACTAAAATAAAATTGTAAGGCTCACTCCCCCACCGGCTGACTGAATGGACCCCCTCGTGGCCAAAAGAATATCCTAAAACTAAATTGCCTGCCAGGAGAAGGGAGGTCAGACATGCCTCATCATGCCCCCATCCCTTCTTGGAGACATCCTTTGTAACCCATTAACAGTCCCAAGAGTATGTAAAACATACCTGCAGGTCCTCAATTTACACTGCAAATATATGTCCAGTGGCTTGTCTCTGATAAACAGTTCCTTTTGTTAGAACATTCCAAGCCTTTAGACAAAGCTTCATGTCTTTAACCAATTACAAGTCAAAGAATCTTTAAACCCACCTATAACTTGTAAGCGCCACCCCCCCCTTCAAGATGGCCCACTTTTGGGGCCAAACCAATGTACGCCTCCATGTATATTGATTTACGACTTTACATGTAACCCCCGTCTCCCTGAAATGTATAAAACCAAACTGTAACCCAGCCACACTGAGTCCACTTGCTCAAGGCTTCTTGGATGTGGCTCCGGATCATGATCCTCAAATTTGGCTCAGAATAAATCTCTTTAAAATTATTTTACGGAGTTTGGCTTTTTTTCCATTAACACTTATCTCAGTTAATGTCCCCCAAATGCACTCTTTTTAAAAGCCAAAAACTAGAAATAATCTTAATTCTTCTTTTTCCTCCATCCTCCAATCCTGTCATTTATACCTCAGAAATGTATCTGGGCATCAACGACTTACCATCTATATTGCTAAGGCCCACACCGCTGGAAGAGAATGTAAGAGCTTTCTCACACCTTGCTGCCCTATAGTCAATTTTCCATGCAGCAGCCCAATTTAGGTTTTGAAAAACTAAATCACATCATACCACTTACTTTAAAATTTCCATTGTCAGATTATTATTCAGCCTTAAAGAAGGAGATCCTGCCATTTGCAACAACATGGGTGAAACTAGAGGACATTATGCTAAGTTAAATAAGCCAGACACAGAAAGCAAAGATTGCATTATCTTACTTATATATGGAATCTTAAAAAACAAAAAAACCCTCAAACACATAGAAACAGAGAGTAGAAAAGTGGTTAGGGGCAAAGGAGGGGATGGGAAAAATGGGGAGATAGAGCTTAAAAAATAATTCTGGCCGGGCGCAGTGCATGCCTATAATCCCAGCATTTTGGGAGGCCAAAGCAGGAGGAGCAGTTGAGGCCAGGAGTTCAAGACCAGTCTGTGCAACATAGTGACCCTTTCTCTATAAAAAATAAAAATAGAAAAATTAGCCAGGCATGCAGTGCATGCCTGTAGTCCCAGGTACTTTGGAGGCTGAGGCAGGAGGCTCACTTGAGCCCAGGAATTTGAGGTTGCAGTGAGCTATGATGACACCACTGCACTCCAGCCTGGGCAACAGAGGGAGACCCTGTTTCAAAAAAAAAAAAATTCTGTTGCCTTTCTATTCCATCATAATAAACCTCCAACCTCTTATTATGGCCTATAAAACCCAACATGATCTGGGCCTTGACTATGTCCCACCCCTGTCCCTCATTCACTATACCTACACACATTACCTTTAGTTCCGTCCTGTAACATGCCAAGTTTCCTCCTGTCTCAAGGAACGTCTGGCTCTTTGTTATCATTCAGAATTTAGCTCAAATGTTTTCTACCCTGAATCTTCTGTTGATATCTTAAGAAGCAACACTCACACTTTACCCCACCCCCAGCCACTCTTTATTCTGTATCATTACCCTGCTTTATTTTCTTTATAGTATTTATCATGATATGAAACTATTCTATGTATTTGCTTACCTTTTGTGTTAAGTCTGTTTGACATTGCTATAAAGGAAACACCTGAGGCTGAGTGACCTATAAAGAGAAGAGGTTTATTTGGCTCGCGGCTCTGCAGGCTGCAGAAGCATGGCGCCAGCGTCTTTCTGGGGAGGGCTCCAGGGAGCTTCCAATCAAGGCGGAAGGTGACGCGGGTGAGGAAGGCGTGTCACATGGCGAGAGAGGGAGCAAGAAAGGGGGTGGGGAGGAGGTGTCAGGCTCTTTTAAACAACCATCGCTCGCATGGACTGAAACAGTGAGAACTCCCTCACTACTGCAGGGAGGGCACCAAGCTATTCGTGAGGGATCCACCCCATGACCCAGACACCTCCCACCAGGCCCCGCCTCCAACACTGGGGATCAAATCTCAACATGCGATTTGGAGGGGCCAAACATCCAAACTATATCACTTTTCTAAAAAACAAAAACCAAAAAAACTCAAAAAACGCCATCTTCCTCCATGAGGTAATGTAATGAATGTGCCTTCAAACAGTATCTGACACTTAGTAGATGCCCAATTAACATTTGTTGAAGGAATGAATGAGTAGGACATCTGAGACACAAATACAGTAAAAACTCGGTAGCTTTTCTGAAATAACTTGTCATTTAGAAAAGGAAATATATATTCATTCATTCATTAAAAATAGTTCTGAGGCCAGGCGCGGTGGCTCACGCCTGTAATCCTACCACTCTGGGAGGCCAAGGTGGGCGGATCGCTGAAGGTCAGGAGTTCCAAGCCAGAGCGAGACCGTGTCTCTACTAAAAATAGAAAGAAATTAATCGGCCAACTAAAAAATATATAGAA
>VBSM01001124.1:6974206-6989832 GCA_008086735.1 Cheirogaleus medius
CAATTAATTTCTTTCTATTTTTAGTAGAGATGGGGTCTCGTTCTTGCTCAGGCTAATTTCGAACTATTGACTATGAACGATCCTCCCGACTCAGCCTCCCAGAGTGCTAGGATTATAGGCGTGAGCCACTGCCCCGGCCTGCCTTAATTTTTTAAACCAGTTTCCTCTTAATGGACTTTTAGATATTTGCAGGGTTTTTGCTATTAAATGCACTTTTTCAATAAATATGCTTTTGATATTGTCTTTGCTCACTTGTACAACTATATAGAATATATTCTGAATTTTGTTTACATTACAGATATGTATATGTAGTGGCTGTTATAAAAAGAATTAGTCATTTAAGAAAATTTGGTAAGCATTTACTATGTGTGCATGAATTAATGTTTTTCTGGGATTGTTTAAATAGAAATAGGTATTTTCAGTCATAGAATATGGGAAATTTTAATTTTAAGAAACACTGCCAAATTGATGCCCTCAAACAACATGCCCATTTATAGTCCTCCCAGTAGTGGGAGTGCAATAACATCTATCTGATGGACAAAAAAACTCATTAGTTTAGCCCTGCCCTCAACTTGTCCCTTGTATTTCTGGGACTCCAGTCGTTTGCATGACTTTCTGAAGGTCGTGTGTTTCTCATAGCTTGCTTTCATACATTCTCTTAAGTCTTTTTTATTATTTATTCTGAGAGATTTCTTTGACTTTCTTCTCCACTTTATTGTTCATTTTGATAACCTTTTTTTTTAACTCCCTCATGATTAAAAAATTTCACACATACACAGAAGTAGAGAGGATGGTTATAATAAACCCACTCAACTTGGAGTATTGTCAGCTGATACTGGTTTTATTTCATGTATGTCTCTACTCACTTCCCCAACCAACCTTCAGATTATTTTGAAGCAAATTCCAGACATCATATTTTTTACCCATATATTTTCTGGTATCTAAAAGATAAGGACTTTCCCCTTTTAAACAGTTCAATAATGTAAAGTATATTCACATTGCTGTGCAAAAGATCTCCAGAAATTTTTCATCTTGCAAAACTGAACCTGTATGTACATTAGATACTAACTTCCTATTTCCCCCAGCCCTTGGCAACCATCATCTTACTTTCTGTTTCTATGAGTTTGACTGCTTCAGATACCTTATGAGTGGAATCATACAATATTTGTCTTTTTGTGATTGATATTCCTTTAGCATAACATCCTCAAGGTTCATCCATGTTGTGCCACGTGGCAGGAATTTTCTTCTTTAGGGCTGAATAATATCCCAGCATATGTATACACCACATTTTAAATATCCATTCATTAGCTGGTGAACATTTGAGTTGATTCTACCTCTTGGCTTTGAATAATGCTACCATGAACATGGGTGTGCAAATATGTCTTTGAGATCCTGCTTTGAATTATTTTGGATATATGATAAGCGAGATTGCTGTATCACACAGTATTTCTGTTTTTAATTTTTTGAGGACCCTCCATACTGTTTTCTATACCTGTTGCACCATTTTAGATTTCCAATTTTCCATATCCTCACCAACACAAACACCAACACTGTTGGTTTTTTTATAACAACCATCCTAATGGGTGTGAAATGATATCTTGTTGTGTTTTTGATTTGCATTTCTCTAAAGATTAGTGAAATTGAGCATCTTTTCATATGCCTTTTGGCCATTTCTGTATCTTCTTTGGAGAATATTTGAATTCTTTGCCCACTTTTTTATTTGGGTTATTTTTATTATTGAGTTGTATGAGTTCTTTATTCTAGATATTGACCCCTTATCAGATATATGATTTGCAAATATTTTCTCCTGTTTTGTAGGTTGCCTTTTCACTCTGTGGTTGTACCCTTTCATGAACAAGAGTTTTAAAGATTGATGTAGTCCCATTTGTCTATTTTTGCTTTTGTTGCCTGTGTATAGCCAATAAATCATTGCCAAATCCCATGTCATGAAGCTTTCCCCTATATTTTCTCTCTCTTGCTCTCTCTTCTTCTTCTTCTTCTTCTTCCTCTTCCTCTTCCTCTTCCTCTTCTTCTTCTTTCTTCTTTCTTCTTCTTCTTCTTTTGTTGTTGTTAGCAGAGACAGGTCTCACTATGTTGCCCAGGCTGGCCTCAAACTCCTGGGATCAGGTGATCCTCCTGCCTCAACCTCTCAAAGTGCTAGGATTGCAGGCATGAGCCACCAGGCTTGCCCCCCGCCCTATGTTTTCTTCTAGGAGTTTTATAGTTTCAGGACTTACAGTTAGGTCTTTAATCCATTTTGAGTTAATTTTTGTATATAGTGTAAAGTAAGAGTAATTTTTGTGTATTGAGTTAGTGTTCTATTTTATTCTTTTGCATGTAGATATACAGTTTTCCCAGCACCATTTCTGGAGAGATTGTCCTTTCCCTATTCAGTGGTCTTGGCACCCTTGTTGAAGATGATTTGACTGTATACACAAGTATTTATTTCTGGGCTCTATTCTAGTCCATTGGTTTATTTGTCTGTCTTTATGCTAGTACCACACTGTTTTAATTACTGTGGTTTTGTAATATGTTTTGAAATCAGGAAGTGCAAGTCCTCCAATCCTATTCTTTTTCAAAAATGTTTTGGCTGTTTGAGATCCCTTCAGAGTCCATATAAATTTTAAGATGAATTTTTTTGTTTTTGCAAAAAATGACATTGGGATTTTGATAGGTATTGTGTTGAATCTGTAGACAGTTTTGGGTAGTATTGACTTTTTTTTTTTTTTTTTTAAAGAAATAGGGTCTCACTCTGTCACCCAGGCTGGGTTGCAGTAACATGATCACAGCTTACTGCAGCTTCGAATTCCTGGCCTGAAGGGATCCTCCCACCTCAGCCTCTCAAGTAGCTAAGACTACAGGTGTACACCACCACACCTAGCTAATTTTTTTTATAGAGATGGGGTCTTGCCAGGCTGGTTTTGAATTGACCCTTTTATCATTATATAATGTCCTTCTTTGTCTCTTGTGACAGTTTTTGACTTTAAAAGTTTATTTTGTTTGACTAAACTTTTGGTTTATTTGCTCTGCTCTCTTTTGGTTACCACTTGCATAGAATATCTTTTTCCATTCTTTCACTTTCAGTCTATGTGCATCCTTAGGACTAAAGTGAATCTTTCATAGACAGTTGGATCTTCTTTTTTTAAAAATTAATTCAACTAATCTGTGTCTTTTGATTGGAGAGTTTAATTCATTTATATTTAAATTAATTACTGACAGTGAATGACTTACTATTGCCATTTTGGGTTTTTTGTGTATGTCTTGTGGCTATTTTTTAAATCTCTTTTCCTCTTTTACTGCCTTCCTCTGTGCTTTATGATTTTTTAATGTTATTTTTATTTTTTATTTTTTTTATTTCCTCTTATTATGGGGATACAAGTATTGTTAGGGATACATATATTGCCCCTGCCACCCCTCCCCCACCCCACCGTGCCAGAGCTTCAAGCATGTCCAACCCTCAGGTGGTGCGCATCTCACCCATTATGTAAATATACACCTTTCACCTCCTCCCCCCTCGTGCCTTATGATTTTTATAATGAAATGCTTTCATTCCCTTCTCACTTCCTTTTGTGTATCTTCTGTAAGTATTTTCTTTGTGGTTACCATGGGGATTACATAAAACATCTCAAAGTTATAATAATCTATTTTAAACTAATACAAACTTAACTTCAATTGTATACAGAAACTCTACTTCTTTACATATCTGTCCTCTGGTGAATTTTTTAGTTCTGTTATTGCATTTTTCAGCTCCAGGAGTTTTGTTATTTTTTTATAGTTTTCATCTCTCTATTGATATTCTCATTTTGTTCAAGCATTGTTTTCCTGACTTTGTTTAGTTGTCTGTGTTCTCTTTTAGCTCATTGAGTTTCTCTATAATGGTTATTTTGAATTCTTTATCAGGTAATTCATATATCTCTATATCTTTAAGGTTGGTTTCTGAAGATTTATTTTCTTCATGTTATTGGGCTATATTTCCCTCTTTCGTTGTATATCTTGTGATCTTTTGTTGGTATTTGGGCATTTGAAAAAAAACAGTCATCTCTTCCAGTATATATGGATTGGCTTCATATATACTGGAAGATGTTCATAATCAGTCTGGCTATAGATTCTGGGGGACCTCCCTCTCAAACCTTTTCTAGCGATGCATCTTCTCTGTGCTTGTGTGTGTAATTTTCTAGTTAAAAAGGCTTGCCCTGTTTTCTCATGAGTCCATAATCTCTTACTCTCTCTGGTGTCTGTCTTCAGTACTTCATTCCCCCTGGAGTAACACATGATGCTCACCGTTGTTCTCAGTGGCCCCCAACCTACCAGCTAAGCTATGTACCTTCCCCCTTCAAACTCCTGGCCTCAAGTGATCCTCCTCCCTCAGCCTCCCAAGGTGCTGGGATTATAGACGTGAGCCACTTCCTCTAGCCCTAAACTGTCATCTTAAAACATTAGCAATATTGAGAATTAAAGTTTTCTATTTCTTTGTAAAAATTTAAAAAAAACCCTCATCAATTATAGTTTGAACAGTACATGCTTTCTTTTTTTTCATCATATAACTTCCAAGTATTTTTTCCTATGCCTTGTGTTATACATCTGACTTTGAATCAGCTTCCAACATTTTGTCTTTTGTGCTTTCAATGTCATGATATTTATATTTCATTCATATAAATGTTGTTAATAGCATCACTTTCTCTGGAACAGTTTTCCTCCTTTTTGTCACACCTGCTTTTCTCATTCATGTCAATAAGTCTGCTTCCACTAAGACCCTCTGGCTGCACAGCTCATCTAGAGTCTCTCAAATATTAGCAGTGTCCATGTGCTCATGGGCAACTGTTTTTTCTAAACTCCATTTACATTTGATTTAAATTTCACTTCCAGCATTATCACTTTTTGTTTCTTTGATGCACTTTGTCTTTGTTGGCCAATTCCCCATTCTCACTATTGGTTTTGTTAAATGTCATGTGGATTTATCATGGGGACAAGTAGGCAATACAGTTACATACCTTATCTCTGCTGTCTCTGTGAGAACTGAATAGCATATGTACGATAACCAATCACCAGACTCTGAAAGAAATGACATGATTGATCACTGATCATTATGTGCAAGTTATTTATTTAGTGATTTGTGGACTGAAGAGCTAGCAGTGAAGTCTATACTTGATGCCATTACTCACAATTAATAAATCATGGTAACTGATATTTAAACTGTATTATTGGAGGACTAGTGTTATTTACCTAAACTGTCATAATTGAAATTCATGTTTATCAGAACCTTGAAAAGCAAGGACTGCCAGTTTTAGGATTACCTCTGATTCTTCAGAGGCAATTGTCTGTTTTGGCTTTTCTCTTTAAAGCTACTGTTTTCCCTATATGTCTGGGAGTCTTTGATTTCTTTTATTTATAATTAAGAATTAAAATTAAATCTTTCTTTCTGGGTACAGGTCTGGATTTTCCCTGTTCTTATGTAGATACACCTGGTTCTCTTATATGCCCTCGTTCTGCATTAGGATTTGTATGGGCTTCCCTTTAGGGTGCACCCATGGGAGCTAACTGCTATACGGTGCCTCTCCCAACAGATGCCACTAACATGAAGAGCAGCAGTCCTCACATGTGAGAGCTCAGCTCTCCCCTCGGTTATTCAGCCGAGGCTCTCCAGGCTGACAGGCAATGCTGCTAACTTCTAAATTAAGCCCATTTTTTAGCTTCCTCCTGACTCCTGCATTCCACACCAGACTCCTTCCCACCCAGAGCTGCCAGATTCCCAGGAAGAACAGTTCCCACCACCCCATCTGGAACACATCCTGGGGATGGCCTCCTTCATTTTGCTCCTTCTTTTTTCAGGCCTTCATCAACCTTCTGAATTCCAGAAGTTTGCCGATTTATTCCTTTGTTTTCCTCTACAATAATTTTGTTGAGGTTGTTAGACCTCATTGAGATAAGCAAATATCTTTGCTCAGTCTGCAATCCTGAGCTGAGCCTTAATCAACTCTTAAAGTTTCTCAAGCACCTGTTGTGTACAGACAACTCTTCCAGGGCCCTTCTCAAGACTATCTGCTCTGCTCTTCCCCAGCTGAGACTTTGGGTATGTTACTTGCACTCTTGTATCTCAGTTTTCTCATCTGTAAAATAAAAATAATGCTTCATGGAATTTTATGAAGAGTAAATGATCTAATATTTTAATATACTTAGGACAGTGCTTGGCATAGAGGAAGATACATGAGTATTTTGAAAATGAATGAATTTGAATTTCAGAAATGAAACACATCTGAAAACACAACCCCTTGAATTTCTTGTCTCACTCATATCTGGTACAGCATTCCCTGAATACGAGAAAAATTTTTTTCTCCTTAGAAATAAACCAGGCTCAAGGTGACTGCTTTTGCAGTTAAGTAGGTAGTTAATAAAAACTAAATTTATCAGTGTGTTTAAATGACTGTGTGTAGCCTGTACAAGTGACTGAGAAGACACAGTCATCTTAGTAGCAACTGAAATGAATTCACTGTGTATCCAAATCATAGGAGCAAGAGAGACAACCTGGCAAAGTAAACACTCAGTGAAATAAATTTCAAACATCTGTCTCCTTTTATTTTTATTAATCATTGTATTCTCACAATATTTCATCCAAAGCTTGAGGAAAGTGAGAATTCTACTTAAGTAAAGCCCAACAAAAGTCCATAATAAAATATTTAACAAGGAATATAGTTCTAACAGAATTGCAATAAAAAACTGTTGTCATTGTTTTCCTATAAGCTTTTGTCACTTGTTTTAAAATTATCTTTTATATTTGTTCACTATAGATTTAGCACATAGTACACATCAAGTCTCAAGTGTCTTCATTTCCAAGTCAATACTCTGAAACTGAATCTTATTCAAAGATAAATACTATTATTTTTGAGAAAGTTGTAAGGATTTTTATTGTCAAAACAAGAGACCATAACAGAAGACACAAATTAATTTTAGACTCCAGGGCATCTCTACGGAAGGATCAGCTCCTCATGTACTGATAGATAAGATATTCTCCAAAACAGAAAACAGGTATCGGAGACAGTGCCAAAGACAGTGGCTGGACATGGACACAGTGAGGAGGAAGGAAAAGGCAGTTTCCCTACTCCCTTTCCTCAGTAAGGTATGTGTTGCATGAAGGTATGAGGTTCATTTTAGTAACAAATGTGAAGCCAACAACTATTAAGCTTTTCTTTAAAGAAAATAAGAGGAAACCCACAGGAGCAAAAAGTGTATTGTCTCTTAAAATTGAGGAAAGAGAGGCTGGGCGTGGTGGCTCACGCCTGTAATCCTAGCACTCTGGGAGGCCAAGGTGGGCGGATCATTTGAGCTCAGGAGTTCGAAACCAGTCTGAGCAAGAGTGAGACCCCATCTCTACTAAAAATAGAAAGAAATTAATTGGCCAACTAAAATATATAGAAAAAATTAGCCGGGCATGGTGGCGCATGCCTGTAGTCCCAGCTACTTGGGAGGCTGAGGCAGAAGGATCACTTGAGCCCAGGAGTTTGAGGTTGCTGTGAGCTAGGCTGACGCCACGGCACTCTAGCCAGGGCAACAGAGTGAGACTCTGTCTCAAAAAAAAAAAAAAATTGAGGAAAGAGAAATGAACCAGTGCCATAAAATCTGGGAGCCTGATTTCCCACAGTTCAGCTACCACAATGCCAGAAGGTAATCCATTCCGGGCTAAATGAGCCTGGGGACGTGTTATGTTACTCTATGTGGTGCCGGGTTCTGATCTGGATCGCCGTGTTCTAAAGGGCAACATGGGGACAACAGGTGGATCTTGAATGAGATGTTCTTCTCATGTTCAAAGAGCGCATGTTCTTTACAGATTCTTCTGTTTATTTTTCTTTTGAGACAATCTCAAACTTACTTAAAAGCTGCAAGAACAGTACACAGAACGTTTTCCTTGACCGTTTGTTTAGGTGTAAGTCGCTAACATGATGCACCGTCACCCAAACACTTCGACATGTATTTCCATACAAATGTACGTTCTTCAACCAACCCTAATACAACCGTCAAAATTAGGAATATTAACAATGCTGCATGACTCCCACCTAATCCTCAGATCTCATTCAAGATCCACCAGTTGTCCCCATGTTGCCCTTTAGAACACAGCGATCCAGATCAGAACCCGGCACCACATAGAGTAACATAACACGTCCCCAGGCTCATTTAGCCCGGAACACTTCCTCAGCCTGCCTTTGAGTTCCATGACTTTGACATGTTTGGAGAGGACAGAGCATGGCCCCACTTGGCCCCTTCCTGACCCTGCTCAGGCTCCAGCCCCTCACACAGGGCTGACTCCTGCATATATGTCCCCCTTGCCCATGGATACCTTCCCGCTTGGGCCCAAGGCCACTGTTGCTGCTGTCACCACAGCGACACCTTCCCCACCTGTCCAGGCTCCAACACCCTTGCACTCGCGCCCCTCCGCCCCCCTGCAGGCGCCCTGCTAACCCCACAGGGGCACCAGCACCACGCACCTGGGAGCCCCTACTGCAGACACCCCCTCACCCGGCTCAGGCTCTGAGTGCCTTCCTCACTGCCCAGCATGGACGGTCACAGCCAATGGCCGAATTGCTTGGGAAGGGCAGGGAAGGGGCAGAAGAAGAAAATGAAGAGCCTTAAATAGTCTTAAGAAATACATTTTAGGATTTGTCTAAACATCAACTGTAGCAAAAAGACTTTGAATCATTTGATGATCTGATGTCACTTTACTAAGCAGAATCATAAATAAACTTTAAAACAAAATACATTTTCATTTTGGTTTACATCATGAATCCCAGAGGAATATTTTGAGACAGGAAAATGAGTGATCACATTTGGCTGTGATTATTAAACACACACACACAGAGAATTCACTGTCTCGAACATTTTAGGTGTGTGCACAAAAATGATATTCAATCTACTTTGCTTGAACTGAAAAATGAAATCAGTAAATTATTGTGTAAATATGTCTAAAGTAGTAAGTACGAGATGTGGGTTTATATTCTGTCATGGTGAACCGCACGTCCCCACAGAAGTCCCCTTGTGATTCCTGCGAGGACTAATCCACTCCACTGTCACTTCCCACTGGGCCGCTGCCATAGCTTCCTTGCCGGTCTTCCTGCCTTCATTCCTGCCCACACCCACAGGCTCATTCTGGTTTTTGCATGGAAGCTACAATTATCTTCCAAATATTTAAATCAAATCATGTCATTTTTCTGTTTAAACTTCTCCAATAGAGACTTCTAGTTTCTACTCAGGATCTACAGAACTAGAAAGACAGTCACTCCCGCCCTTACAACAAAAGCTGAACAAACTGCAAGTTCATGACTTTTCTTGAACCCAGTGGGGAGCTGAGGTCTTAAGACAACCAACCAGCATGAAATCGAAGGAGACACAGGGGCCTGCTGAGAGAGTCAGGATGCAAGCACTTGCTCATCTGGGGCAGGTGCAGCTGCTCGGAAGAATCAAACGGTTTTTTATCCTTTGTAATTTCTAAGTTTTCTCTGTATTTTATAATATCTACTATGTATTGACATAGTAATTTATATAATTCAAGTTCTAAGCAGTTTGGTATTATGAGTTTAATGTAGATTTTCTGAATAGTCAGTAGTTAACCACTTCGGTCCGGCGCTCACTGGCCGCGTGCTGTGCATTGACGACGGATCTGTTTTGCTCTTGTGTGATGAGGAAAGCTTTAAAGCACTGAAAGCGTGTTTTACTTTACAGGCAGCTTTAGGAAAATAACTATAATAACTCCTACTAAGGACTTGTTAAAAGGTCACAGATTCGTAGTAACTTATTAGCTGAACGTACACACTGCAACTGCAGAGATAAAAGCTATAAAGTAAAAGCTTTTGGCTGTCGGCTAAAGTCGATGCTCGGCTGTGCACGTTCCTCTGTGGCTGTCGACTATAGTTGACGCTCGTACCGAAGTAGTTAAATACAGAAACACTTCAATTAGGGCATGTTGCATCCTGAAAAATAATTTTTTAGGTAATTAAAGTTTAATCCCATAATTTCCAAAACTTTGTTTTTAATCCATTCTCAATGGAATGCTTCCGAAATGCACTATACTTTTCCCTGATTTATTAAATAGGGTATACTGATTATTAGGCACGCATAGGCTAGTGGATCGCTCTGAACCTCTGTTGCTCTACTGTCCTAGAGCATCGGCATGTCCTCCAGGCCTGTCGCACCATGAGAAGCCCTGGATCATTTAAAGAGATGCTGTTCTAGCTGTTATTCTCTTTCTTCAGGAAAACCTCTGAAGTCCGTCTTCCCCAGTGGCATGATGCCTAGTGGATTACCCTAGGTCTCCAATGGGAGGGACCAGTAGACCAAGTAGCAGTGGAATGAACTGGAACTCATCTAGGTCCCTGGTCAGTCCTGTACCCATATATACCCATCTGCCCTCCCAAGGCTTTGATGGGATATCTGAGGGATGACACACCCGCTAAACTCAGGAGCGTGTTCATGACCCTTCGGGTCTGGTTGTGACCCTTTCTTAGTGTCCTGTATTGTACTATACCAACAGCTCTTGCTTGATGAAAGGCTTGTAACTTAGAATCTTAGGATCTCTAGAAATTGTGGGTGGACTTCACTTTGAGATTGTAGACAAAAATGACTGATTTTTTTCTGGCAGAAAATCCAAAACTTTCATTGGATTCCAGGAATGAGATGGGCTGAGGTGTTGTTACCCCTCTAACTCCTACAAAAAAGAAATGATGACAAGAGCTGCACTATTCTTCCGGACACCCATGGTCTGAGTGGAGCATCACGTACAACCAAATTCAGAGCGAAGTACAGGGGCTGCCCCCTATGGAGGTAGCCCTGGGGCACATATAAATGTGTCACGCTCAAGTTATAGTGCTCTCTGCACAGTGCCCTGCATTTTGCTTTTCTTCACTTAATATGTCTTGGAAATAATCTTATTTTTACATTTATAGAAATATGCTATTCTTTTTCAGTGATCACACAGGATTCCATTGTATGGCTAAAGCTCAGTTTATTTATCTGGTGCTCTGCAATAGACTGAATATTTGTGTCCCTCCAAAATTCCTGTGTTAAAATCCTAACCTCCTAGGTGATGGTATTGGGAGATGAGGCTTTTGGGAGGTGATGAGGTCATGTGGGTGGACCCCTCATGAATGAAATCTGTACCCTTATAAAAGAGACCCCAGAGAGTTGTCTTGCCTTCTTCCTGCCATGTGAGGCTGCAAGGAGAAAACAGCAGTCCACAATCTGGAAAAGGGACCTTACCAGAACTTGATTCTTTGAATGTATATTAAGAATTTGGTTCCATATAAGAAAGAAGGCTGAGCCCTGTGTTGAAGGCAATGCTTGGAAAATTATATTTTTCTGTAAATTTCATTGTGGTTTTGATGAAATCATGGCTTCAATTTAACAAGTACTGTGTTTCCCTGAAAATAAGACGGGGTCTTATATTTATTTTTCCTCAAGAAGACACTCTAGGGCTTATTTTCAGAGGATGTGTTATTTTTTTTCTTTACCGATCTGCGACGAAATGCATGGGCTGTGCAGATCCGCTGTGTAGCCACGCCCATCACTAGGTCTTATTTTCCGGGCAGGGCTTATATTACACAAATGCTTAGAAATCCTGCTAGGGCTTATTTTATGGGTAGGTCTTATTTTCGGGGAAACACGGTATTTGCTTTATTATCTGCACAGCTCAAAGCAAGATGTTTCACCTAACTCAGATTTAGGAGTTATCCAAGGGGTCAATAGCAATATAAAATGTAGGAAGGAACAAATTACATTGGGGGGTGGCAACAAGGAAGAGAACAGGTGAGGAGGTGCTTCAGGTAGAAGGACCAGCTTGCGGGCAAGGAGCATGCATGTTAAAGGGTCTGCAAAAAGTCAGGCGCAGATGGAACATACAGGGAGATAAGGCTGGGGAAGTAAGAAGGGCGTGATCACCCCACACTCTTCAATTTTGCAATTGTTTTTACCGATCTGGCTATCCTGTTAAGCAGATTTGCAACACCATGTCTAGCAGAGAGGGGTCTGACGATCCCATGGCCCTGCAGTTGCAGAAGTTCCAAATAGGGGATTATTTGGACATACCGTGTTTCCCTCAAAATAAGACCTTCCCATAAAATAAGCCCTAGCAGGATTTCTAAGCATTTGTGTAATATAAGCCCTACCCCGAAAATAAGACCCAGTGATGGGCGTGGCTACGCAGCCTATCTGCACAACCCATGCATTTCATCGCTGAGCGGTAAAGAAGACCAACAGCCCTTCTCATCTGCCCCATCGTGACAGCTACTATCCCAGAGGTGACGAGGAAAGGTGCGGGCGGCCCCACCAACAAGGTCAGCTCCCCCTGTCAGGTGCCGGCCATCCTGTGTGTGCTGCAAGTTGAGGCTTTGAGGGGAAAATAACACATCCCCTAAAAATAAGCCCTAGGGTGTCTTCTTGAGGAAAAATAAATATAAGACCCTGTCTTATTTTCGGGGAAACACGGTAGTGATTACCCTTCTAAATCGGGCACCACCTCCTCCGGGGCGCAGGAGATGGTATTAAATTATATTTACTAAAAACAAAAAATACAACAATAAAAATAACACACAAAAATATATAGTATAATAACTATTTGCATGGCATTTACATTATATTAGGTATTATAAGTAATCTAGAGATGATTTAAAGTATAGCCATACCCCACAAAAGGATGGACTGCAAATACAACAGTGGTCCTGTAAGATTCCAAGGGAGCTAAAAAATTCCTATTGTTTAGTGACATTGTCGCCACTGTAACATTGTAGTGCAATGCATTACTCACACGTTGTGGTGATGCTGGTGTAAACAAACCTAGTCCATACCATTATGTACAGTACAAGCTTGATGATGACAAACAACTATGGTACTGGTTTATGTTTTTACTATACCATACTTTTTACATTATTTTACAGTGTACTCCTTCGCCTTATTAAAAAAAAGTGAACTATAGCACGGCGTCAGGCAGGTCCTGCAGGAGGTATGCAGAAGAGGCATTGTCGTCACGGGAGCTGGCGGCTCCGTGCACGCTACTGCCCCTGAAGACCTTGCGGTGGGAAAAGATGTGGAGGGGGATGACAGTGATATGGATGCTCCTGACCCTGTGTGGGCCCAGGATAATATGTGTTTGTGTCTTTGTTTTAACAAAAAGTTTTAAAAGTAAAAAAATAATTTTTGAATAGAAATAAGAGCTTATAGAATAAGGATATAAAGAAAATATTTTTGTATGGCCGTACAAGGTATTTGTGTTCTAAGCTAAGTGCTATTACAAAGGAGTCCAAAAGTTAAAAAAAATTAAAAAGTTTATAAAGTAAAAAGTTACAGTAAGCCAAGATTAATTTATTACTGAAGAAAGAACATTTTTTTAAAAATAAACTGAGCGTAGCCTAAGTGCGCAGTGTTTATAAAGTCTACAGCAGTGTGCGGTGATGTTCCAGGCCTTCCCACTCACCCGCCAACTCACCCAAAGCAACTTCCAGTTCAGCAAGCTCCATTCACGGCAAGTGCCCCACACAGGTACCATTTTTTATCTTTTATACCACATTTTTACTATGCCTTTCTATGTTTAGGTATGTTTAGGTACACAAATACTGACCATTGCGTTACAACTGCCTACAGTATTCACTACTGTCATTAAGCCTTATGATTCCATGTCTGTGACATTTTAGGAAAGGAAAACCATGGTGACAAAAAGTAGATGAGAGGTTGCCTGGGGCAGGGCTGGGAGAGGAGGTGCGGAGGAACAGCGAGGAACTTCTTGGGATGATGGAAATGCTGTGGTGCCTCTTGATTGTGGTGGTCACTTGAAGGCATGGACATGTCACAACTTCTCACATCGTACATTTAAAATTATACCTCGGAAATTAGCTGATTTTTTACAGAAGCTAAAACACCCTCACCTTAAAACAGATGGGAGAGCCAAGGGGGCAAACTGAATTGGCTGTCTCGGGTATTTCCCCCTCATCTCCTGGGCTGTGGGTTCCTTCACTGGAGACCCGGGGTTCAGGGTCCTGGACCCTGAGCGAAGAGAAGGATCCCCAGGGGGCTGATGACTTTGCTTATTTTCTCTCTCCCACTTCCCTTGAGGCCTCAAAGGAGGGTGGAATGATACACTGTAATAAGGAAATAAATCTGGAATCCATTTCATCTCTCTTCTCCTTCCTGGATCTTCTCGAGGACAGGTGATAAATACCATAGTTCTTTTGTACTGTGGTAATACCACAGTTCTTTTGAGGTTAACTCTTTTAGGAAAACATATTCTACAACTCTCTGCTATGCGTTTAGCATCTCAGAACATTTTTTTGTTTTCTTGCTGTCACTGTCTGTTTCTTTAAATAGCTGGATAATTTTTAATATTTCCAGAGTAAAGATGTCAACTAGTCTGGCAAATTATCAGCAGATACATCATACTCCATGTATTATTATTAAGTTGAGCAGTAAGTTGCTTGATTTCAGGGAAACTTTTAAGCTTCAAATCTAAAAGATTTTTTTATGTGAAAAACCAACCCCTCAAAAAAGCTAAGATGCCTTTAAGCCTTCTACCATCTAAATCTTAGTGAAATCTGGAAAAAACAAAATAAAGCAAAAATAGCAAAAACCCCAGTCTTATCTTGAAGATGACTTCTTAATACAAGGATACACCTCTTACTCCAAGGTGTGATGAAAATAATTGCTTCACGGGCCTATCTCAATATGTCTTTGTGGCCAGAAAAGAGCAAGAAGTGACACTCGATAACTAGAGTGGCGTTTTCCCCATCTACTCTTGTATGCCCAGTGATGGGGAATTAAGGGGAAAAGTAAACTTTTGTCATTCACATCATAAACAAACTGCTGTGCTGATTATTTGTAATTATTTCAGCTGTGTTTTTTTATAACATATTTTGTAAAATCATTCAGGTTCAAAAAACAATATATATTAGTTGATCATTTGACTTTTTTCACTTGAGACATTTTAGACCTTAATCAAGTCCGTTTTTCTGTTTATTATTAATAAAGGTATAACTTTATGAATAACAACCTGATATTAAAATAAACTTGGACTTATTTAGCAAGGGAACTTTATGAAGTGTTGGATTAAAGTTAAATGGCAATGTTGATTTGTCATAGCTATACGGTTTCTAGAACTGTCACTTGGAATTAAGATCTGCTATCTTATAAAACTTATTTTGTAACTTTAAAAAAGTGACTATATTATTACACTTCTTTGTGAATTTCTATTCTGATAAGATTTCTTTTATGCCTATTATTTTTGGACTGCATTTTTGAAAATCGCAATAGATGTTTTGTAAATGGAAAGATTCTAGGATAAAGTTGTAAATGAAATCAAGTTATTTAAATTTTATTACTCAGGAGTCATTTGAAGTTATGAGCTTTTTCTGGGGAGTTGAGAGGAGGACATGCTTCCGATTCATTGTTCTTTTCAGTTTGGAAATAGGATTTAGGTAATGTAGAGCAGGGGAAAAAGAAGTTAACAGAAACCGCCAGTGGTTCGTTTACGTGACAGAACACTAGATGGCGCTGTTCCCTGAGGAAATTGACAAGAATTGCACACCAACAGTTTTTGTGTGTGTGTGTGTGTTCACTTATTTTAATAACAATACATATACCATGTTATCACCATGGAATGT
>VBSM01001124.1:6994442-7006629 GCA_008086735.1 Cheirogaleus medius
TTCTGTAGTTTTTGGGCATATAGATTTCTGTAGTAGTTGAACATAATGTTTTGTTAAATATTTTTTTCTTTTTAAACTTTTTTGTTAAAACTAAGACAGAAACACACACATTAGCCTAAGTTTACACAGGATCAGGATCATCAGTATCACTATCTTTCACATCCGCATCTTGTCCACTGAAGGTCTTCAGGGGTAATGACACACATGGAGCTGATGACAATGTGTGGATGCCTCTTCTGGATGTCTCCTGCAGGACCTGCCTGAGGCTGCTTTACAGTAAACTTTTTTTTTAATATAAGGAGAAGGAGTTCACTCTAAAATAATGATAAAAAGTACAGTATGGTAAATACATAAACCAGTAATGTAGTCATTTATTATCATTATCAAATATGTATTGCACATAATTGTATGTGCTAGATTTTATATGACTAGTTTACTCTAGCATCACCATAAATGTGAGTAATGCACTGGGCTGTGACATTACGATGGCTATGACGTCACTAGGCGATAAGAATTTTTCAGCTCCATTACAATCTTATGGGACCACCATCGTCTACTGAAAATGCAGCATGACTCTACATTCCAACTAGTCCCAGCACCCAGCACAGTGCTTAGTGCACAGTAGGTGATCAATAAATATCAGTGGACTGAATGAATGGATGAAGGAAAATCTAGTATGCTATCGTTATACATTTTCCTTAGTTGAGAATAATTCACTGCTATCTCTTGTCCAGGAGTTCTGGTTTCTTTAGGAAATGGAAATGGTTTTAAATGATAATATTGACAACAAAATACCACAATGTCGGAGGATTGTGGCAAGAAATAATAGCAAAGAGTTCTGTCTCCTGAAATAATTGAATGTTTAAAAAGAAAGCTTCGAATATACTTACATATTCCTTGGAACAATGACCTAGCGGATGACCGCTGGGTTGATTATTAATCACCTCTGTGGAGGGGGGCGCAGGGCACACGACTGTGGCTGGAATGCACACACTTTTTCCCGCGCCAAGAAGGAG
The DNA here is from genome assembly GCA_008086735.1 of Cheirogaleus medius. Lineage (NCBI taxonomy): Eukaryota > Metazoa > Chordata > Mammalia > Primates > Cheirogaleidae > Cheirogaleus > Cheirogaleus medius. The sequence goes on from VBSM01001124.1 coordinate 6,995,459, forward strand.
CGATGACTCTGGTCACCATGGTGGCTGCAGAGCCCTCTACCAGTTGCCATTCTCCTGCCCTCGGGCACTGTGCTGCTGCCAGGGTGCTGCCCGGCCCGGCAGGGCATTTGCTCGGGATGCCCGAGGAGTGGTCGAGGCAATGCTGCCCTCACTCCCCGCGGCTTTTCTTTCTGGCTTCTCCCCCTGGCCTATCCGGCCCCTCCCACGGGCCGTCCCCACCCCACAGCCGGCGAGGCCAGGCCGCTCCACGGTCTACGGCGCCACCACCCGGTTTTCGGAATGATCTTGGTGGCGGCCTTTCCCGCTTACTGCGAACAGCACCGGCCGTGGTAGCCCGGGATGCGCCTTTCACATCATCTCCCTCCGTCGCGATGCGGCAGCCCCGGGACCCCGCAGGGTGGGTCTGGAGCCAGTCGGGGCCCAGCGTGGTTCGGTGGCCGGCCAGGCCAAGCCCTGTGCAGTGCGACAGTCCCTGGAAGCCACCGGCTTTGAACGGGCCCCGGGCAGGCTGGGGCTGAGCATAGGCAGCCAGGACGTGCTGGCTGAGTTCCAGCGTGGGTGCAGCCTGACGTCGCCGGGTGCCTCTTCGATTCTTAGTCTCTGTTTCCTCGGAGCCTGTCTGGGCTCAGCCGTGCCCCCCACACAGGTCATGCGCTGAGGTCCCAGCCTGCAGTGCCTCGGGATGGGATTGTGTGTGGAGACAGGGCCTCACGGGGTTAAAGTTAAGTTGGGGCCCTAATGTGCGGGGGTCGGTTTAAGAAGAAGAAATCCGGACGCAGGCACACAGAAGGAGACCCCGCGAGCCCCGGCGGGGAGAGCCCGGCCGAGGAGAGGCCGCAGGGACTGCAACCCTGTCTGCACCGTGACCTCCACTTCCAGCCTCCGGAACCGGGAGGCAGCGGGTTGCTGTCGTCTGAGCCGCCGTGTCTGCCGCGCTTTGCTACGGCAGCTCCCGCGAACCGAGACGCAGACTCAGCACAAGTCCGGGTGTCGGTTTATGTTCTTCACGCCATGAGCATTCCCGAAACTGAGGTGGCACCATGCTGGAGGTGACCGGAGCACGGCTTCCAACACTGGGGGTACACGGCGCGTTTGGCAACACGGCATGGATGTCTCGGAGGAACCGCCCGCGAGTGGGGAGGCGGCCGCAGGAGCCGCCAAGGCTTGCTCCCCCGCGTGTTGCGCCCGAGGCACAGCGCAGGGTTTGCATTCGCTCACCTCCTTCACACTCGGCTCTGTCGCTGCAGGCTCTCTGCACGGTCCGCCCGCCTCAATGCCCGCTTTGCAGGACGGCAGAGCCATCAGCTGGCCCCACAAGCCCCCAGCATCTGTGTCCTCCTCCTCTTCCTCCCGGGCTATCTCAGAGGGACATCCCCTTCCCTCCAGCCCCTTTGCAAGCCGTTCTTCTTGCTGCCACTTGGCGGAAATAGTTGGGGTTTAGAAGGCTCTTTAGGTGTAGGGGTGAGACCCCGGTGTGGCCCGAACCCTGCCCTCAGGGAGCTTAGGCCTTTCTGAGGACAAAACCTTCCCCTGATCTGCCCTGGTCTTATCCTCCTCCTGTTCTTGCCTTTGGCATGTTCCTTAATCACATTTTTTATTTCCCATACTCTGAAGTTTTCACACCTGGGGCCTTGGTGACCCTGGAGAGCCTGCCACTTCCTGGGTAGCCAGTTCCCAGAGAAAGTAAACAGCTCACCTGGAAGCTCACCTTTCCTATGCAAACCACCCCCCTCTACTGGGCTCACACACGCTGGGCCATTAGCTGGATGGTGCCGGGCCTAATCACCCCGGAACCAGGGAGCAGAGGGCTATGAGCTAGCCCATCCCAGGCCTCCCACAGAAACCCCGGTGAAGGTTCTGGCCTGTGTCGCCCTCACTCCCTTTGCTTCTGAGGGACCCTGGTGCTTCCTGGCCTGGCCCTGGTGGGTCCGGTGGTGTGGTGTGGTGTGCTCCTCCTCTTGAGAACAGTGAGGAGCAAACCGTCTCCTGCTCTGTTGGCCTCGCCACACCCAAGTAATAAGTAAAACCTGCGTCTGAACACATGGCTGCTCGGCTGTCCCGCCCAGCACCCTCACCACTGGGCCCTGGCGTCGCACTGTCCCCTCTCCCAGTTCCCGCCTACACGACCCTTCTTCATCTTCCTTGCTGGCCCTGCTTCCCTTTTCCCGCCTGCAGGTTCTCTCTGTTTCCATGTTTTCCACAATTTTCTCTTTTATCAGCCACTCCTAAAACTGGGATACTGTCACAAAATATCAACAACTGAGCAGCTTAAACAACAGAAATTCCTTGTCCAGGCTGGAAGTCCGGAAGTCGAAGGTGTCACCAGGGTTGGTTTCTTCTGAGGGCTGTGAGGGAGGATTTGTTCCAGTCTCTCTCCTTGGCTTCAAGATTGCCATCTTTTCCCAGGGTCTCTGCACAGACTTCCCTCTGCCTGTGTTTGTCACTTCCCATGGGGTGCCTTTTATAAGGACACCAGGCATATTGGACTGGGTCCCAGCACGACCTCATCTTACCCAGTTACATCTGCAACAACCTTACTCCAAACAAGGTCACATTCTGAGGTTCTGGAGGTCAGAACTTCAACAGATCATTCTGGAAGAACACAATTCAACTGATAACAGCTGCCAACTCCAAAATCAAATTCCCTGGTTGAATTTCTCAAGGGTTATAATTTGAATACTAAAATCAGCATCAGAGATGGGGGTGGCATTTTTAAAAAATCACAAGCAGATTTCTGCACCCCACCCTAAATCCAGAGAAGCCCAATCCCTGGGCGTTAGGCAAGGCACTGGGAGGGCCTGCTGCTGCACTGTCGCCCTCAGCAGGCCCAAGTGGCGTTTGGGCTCTTTTCTCCTCTGTTGGAACTGCCGTAACAGCCTCCTCAGAGGTCTTCGTGTCCCTCTGTCTGTCACACTGTGCTGATGGACTTCATAATATGCTTTTCTACATGCACTTTATGTAGTATCTTTTTTTTTGTTTTGAGACAAGTTCTTGTTCTGTCACACAGGCTGGAGTGCAACGGCAAGATCATAGCTCACCACAGCCTCAAACTCCTGGGCAGCTCAGATGATCCTCCTGCCTCAGTCTCCCCAGAACCTGGGACTACAGGCATACACCACTGAGTCAGGCTAATTTTTCAAAAATTTTTTGTAGAGATAGGGTTAGGGTCTCACTATGTTGCCCAGGCTAGTCCCAAACTCCTGGCCTCAAGTGATCCTCCCACCTTGGCCTCCCAAAGTGCTGGGATTACAGGCATAAGACACTGCACCCACCCCTGAGGCAGTATTTGATGAGAGATTATATTAATATTAAAACTGTGTTGTTTCAAAGAGAAGCATAAATACTTTGGATCTTTGAACACAGCTACATAAAATGTTTTTGTTTGAGTGACTACCATCTAGATGTCCTCCATTTGAATCAAACACACTACTGATAATGAAAGGTCTTGCACATTCTTCAACTGGCCAAGGTTCAGGTCCACATGCCCTTATTCACAATTCTGAAATTCAAAAGACCCTGAAAGCCAAAAGATTTTTTAAGAATTCATTTGATGGCAACACCTGACCTGAAGCTATTTATGGGCTATATTCATTCCACTTGCTGTGAATGTGTAGGCATTTTTCTGCAAAATGTTTATTTGATTTACTCCTCAGTATTCACTGAGGTTTTACCTCCAAATATTCAGTATACTCTGTATTAATCTTTGAAAAAAACCCTGAAATCAAAAACACATCTGACCCTAAGGGTTGGATGCAGATAAGGAATGAAAGACCTGTTGTGCAAGTCCAGTGTAAGGCTAACAATAAAAAAAAATTACAGATAATTTTCTTACTTCGTGACATGGTATCTACTTTGTGGTATCTACTTCAGTGTTGTAGACAAGGCACACTTTTGATTCTAGAGGTTCGGTGTTAACATTGCACATTGGCTGATCTAGACTATTTCTAAAGTCTTTCCAAAGACCTAGAGATAGAGGCCACCGAGACTGTCCCTGTCATTTCCCCATTTAAGGGAAATACTCAAGGTCATACCATGGCCATCTTGGGAACTCTGTGACCGTTTTTTGACACTCCTACCTGAAGTATTTAATATATTCATCAGAACACAGGAAATTAAGTTGGAAGGTGTTCCTCTTACACATGAATCGGGTTAGAACTTTATGGGATAAAACTATCAGTTTTAATATAAATTCATGTTATGAAATGAAACATGTTAGCAAAACATTCCATTCAAAAGTGTAGTCTCTACAAAGTGCAAGTGGTGAGTTGAATTCTCCCATTACTTTTCCTTCACAAATAAGATTACTTACAGGTAATTTCCTCTCCCTTCTGTGTGGGCTCCAGTGGAGCATTTTGTAAGTGATACCCTTGCCCACTCAGAACACCCAACTGAGTCAGGGAGGTTCTGCTACTAAGGTATTTCATTGATTTTATTTCACAAGGAAACAATATGAACTGAAGCCAATTTGTTCTTTCTTTCTGAGGCTTTAAATGCACCTGACCTCTCAGCTGTGAAATAGTGACAGCACTGTCCACGTCTTCCAGGGTTGTGTGAGTTAGCGATAACTGTTATTTATTTATTTATTTGTTTATTTTTGCCAGGAATACTATGTTGAGAATAGCAATAATTTTTATAAAGTGCCAAAGCACCAGAGAGCCCTGAGTAAATGATGGGTGTATGGGTATCTTCGTGTGTTTGTAACCACCATTTCTATCAGGAACAATAGCCAGGCTCATCTTCACTCATCTAAAAACCTCTCGGAGCCAAAATGTAGGAGACAGAGAACTCGAGTCTCTTCTACCAGACAGAAGTAGAAAACAGAGGGAGATGCTAAGGGCAAAGGTGGGAGGTGAGATGCTTCTGGCTGAGAATGCAGGAATCGTCCACCAGCTGGCTGCGGAACGGGCAGTTATAACCAGAAGAGCTGGGAAGCAACCGCAGCACCAGCATTTCTCTTAATTCGGTTGAACACACAGGGACTGGGTTTTCAGTGTCGAGCACCTTTTGGCAGCTCCTGCCCTGGAGATAGTTTGTGAGAGCGAGGGAAGAACAAAGAGAAGCAGGCCCCACAGCAGACCGGGAAACGAGTTTATGATTATGACTGTTTCAGGGCCCTTGGTCTGTCCACTGTGCAGGCGGAGAGCCAGTCTCTCCTTTTATTAATCCCTGTGCACTCTTGGCACAGGGCTGCCGGCTCCCGTGCAGCGTATTGTCCTCCGAAGGGACCTTGGGCAGCCTGCCTCTCCGGTGGCTCATTAGAGGGACTCTGCAATGGGATTCCACAGAACCCAGGGAGGCAAGCGCGGAGGGGCGACAGAAGCCCCAAGCGGCCGCTTCTACTCAGGTGAGGTGAGGTAAGCTGTTCTGCAACCATCGGAGACCCTGAGACGATACAAACGCTGCTCGGCCCCTAGTTATACCTGTCAGTCATGGGGAGCAGGAATCCCAGGGCCAAGGACAGAGCCGGTGCTCACAGGCTGTGGAGTGAACATGTGGCTTCAGCACCTGACGAAGGAGCCCCGTGCAGGGGAGGAGCACGTGCTTCTCTGGGCGGGAAAGTCAAATGGAGAACAGCAAAAGGAAGCAGAATGGGAAGAAGGAAGACAAGGTGAAGATACATTCAGTAATTTTCTAGACACTTCTTTTGGCCTTAGGGATTCTTCACACGTCCTCTCCAGGTGACATATTGGATAATATGCATGGTTCTGAAATAAAATGTGAGCATGGGGGTGTATGTAGAAAACATTCTGCTGTGAATCAAGTGACCAGCTGTGCAGACATTACATTCCATCTTTGTGATTATGGCACTTGTGAATCAAGAATTTTAGAATATTTTAGAAAGAACATTTTAAAACATCACATAGGAAAAGTAGTAGGAATGTAGAGAAAATTGGAATATTTTATCCCTTCCCCTAATCACCTGAAGCCTAAACAAAACATATCAAATGAAATTTTCATGGTGCTGCTAAACCTTTTGGAAAACAAATCCTGCTTGGTCCCCACGAAGGGACATTCAGGAGTCCAGGCCATCAACGCCTCAGTTCTCCAATCTGAAATGCTCAAAGCACGGAGGTAGAATTTGCACAAGTTTAAACGTGTAGCTCTGTGGAACCACCTCTCATTCCCTCCCCAGTTTGGTACTAATTTTTACATTGAAAACAGTTAAGAATATAAACACAAGTAAAAACCTTGAGATGTTATTGGGCCAGGTGTATTAAAATAAAATCAAAAAATAGAAATATTAGGTATATACACAACAGCATAAGTGAAACATAATGTGATATAGCAGTTTCCATTCAAAGCTTACAGTAGAAAAATTTAGTAAACAAAACCTCTTGAGTTTCCTGCCATTGTGGCTCATTAGAGCCTCTGTAGTCACTTACTTTCCTTCATATCCTTGAGTATAAATAGTCTCACACACATCTTACACAATTTAGAAAAGATTGCTGAATCACAAAAATAGCCCCAGATATGGCATTTTATCTCTCTAAAGTACAACTAAAATTAATATTTGATCCTGAAAATAATGTTCAAAAATCTTTTGAAGCAACAAAGGAAATTCTTAAGTTTTAAAAGGCCCTATAAGGTTCTGCAGAGATTAGAATCTTACTGTTCTTCCAAACTACATTGTCAAAAAAGTCTGTATATAGGAAATTGTGGAAATGAAAGAGCTGGACTGTTAAAAATATTACTTCTTAAGGTAGAGTAGTTTCTGAGGCTCCTCTCCCGGGAGGTCTGGGCGAGCCTCGTGGTCCACGCTGCGCGCAACGGCAGCTGTGCGTGCTCACAGGTGACGCCCTGCTGGAGAGGAGAGAGCACGTGTGCTGCCGCACGCCGAGTGGTCAGCAGTGTTCATGGGAGGAAATGTTTCACAGTCTCAGGTTTTGGTGGGGAGGGGTTGGGGTGGGGAAAAAATAAACCACTGAACTCTGAGAAATACATTTTTAAGCTGCTGACTTCACCTGCAAAATCTGATAGGTTGGATTAGTAATTTTTTTTAACAAGTAAGCCAAAGCATAGAGAAAATATAAAGAGGTGTCATGCTATGGTTATTTTAGTTTTATAAATGGTTTAGTTCTGCTTCTCTTGGGGATTCATTGCAATGGTCTCTGAATCTTTGAGTCGCACGTCCAATTGTAAGTGTAGGGCCAGTTAGGTGCATTTTTGGAGAGAACAGGCGTTTTCTTCTCAGGAGGCTGTATTCAGACATTAGTCAAGCAAAGCGAGATTACAGCTGAGGATCAGTCCAAGCTGCAGCTCACCGGGGCATCAGTCTAAGAGACCAGAATACTTTTCCATTTACAGGGTGTTCTTCCTGAGTAATTCAGCCTCTACTTTCAGGACAGGCATGGCAGATGATCCCTGCACAGGAGATAATCAGTGCAACCAGTGATCGTTACTTTTCCTCTCTGAGTGGGGCAGCCACCCCGGGCTGAGCACACAGGTCTCTCTGTGCTCTAAGGTTGCTGCTGGTACTGTCCTTCCGTGGCGGTGTAGAAGTCATCCAGGACGCTCTGTAAGTAATCAAATGTTGGCCTCTCTTCTGCCTTTTCTTTCCAGCACATTTTCATAATGTCATAGAGCTCATCTGGGCAGTTCTCCACACGGGGCATCCTGTAGCCCTGGGACAGGGCGGTCATCACGTCGGCATTAGTTCTCCCTGGGGCAAAAAACAAAACAAATCCATGCCATTTAGGAACCTGATGGAGGATCGAGCGCTGTAGTGGTCTTTTTGCTACTCATACCCTGCAACCACAATTGAAGCGAGCTTTACTGAGGCTGTTATGAGCTGAACTGTGTCCCCCCCAAATTCACAGGTTGAATCCCTAACCCTTAGTACCTCAGAACGTGACTGTAATGGGAGACAAGACCCGTAAAAGGTAATTACGTTCAAACAAGGTCATTAGGGTGGGCCCCTCTCCACTATGACTCGTGTCCTTTTAGAAAAGAAGATGAGGACACAGACAAGGACAGAGGGAAGAACACGTGAAGACACAGTGAAAAGGCACCATCTACAAGCCACGGAGAAAGGCCTTGGAAGAAACCAAACCTGCCGGCACCCCGACCTTGGACTTCCATCCTCCAGAGCAATAAGAAAATAAATTTCTGATGTTTAAACCACCCAGTCTGGGGTATTTGTTATGGCAGCCCTAGCAAACTAATACAGAGGCTAAGGAAATTTCTGTAAGCAACTCAGTAAATAAGTTTTAGTATGGAGGGGATCAAGACAGCATTCAGTCTGCCAAAGCAAAAGCAGGCAAATGTGGTTAAGTAGAAGCCAAAGCAAGTTCTCTTTAATCACAAAAGGATATTGGCTTACCTGAGCTTTTAAATTAACCACTGAAACCCAATTCTAACAGTCTCAATTAATTTCATAGGGTAGAATTTTTACATCTTCTACTTGTAGTATATTTATTAAAAAGTAATTTTAACACACATTATCTCATACCAATACATTTTTTTAAATTGGCTTTTCATTGTATTAACATATTTACTTAAAGTCAGCATCCTTAAATCAGCCAGACCAATTGATTATATGCTTGCCACATAGGTAAAAGCTCAGGGATTAATTTGGAAAATAATGATGGTTTAGCTAATCTGAAGGACCCCTGTCTGTAGTTTGTGCTATGTATCTTGTCAGATCCAGTGTCTTCTAAGAGCAAGATATTAATTCACAGGAAGTGGAGTTAGTTCACATATTCATTAAATCAGTGCCTGGCCAGAGTCAAAGCTCACACTGACTCTAGAATTTGCATGTTCTCAACCTCCAGTGAAGGCACTAAGTGCTTCTTATTCCTATGTGTCTGCAAGAGGACTGGTACTAGAGGATGGCTTTGATGGGGTCAGATGTCTCAGGGTAGTTCAGAAGATGAACTGTCATTCTTTGATCCTGAAAATGGCTTTAAGGGAAAAAGATCATTTCAGTAATGACATTTTCCTCTGTTATTAAATGGGATAGAGAAATGTGCTCACGTAGCAGCACCTATCCACATCCATGTGTTTTGCATGTTTTGTGGATACCGTATCCTGTCGGGATGTGAGCGTCTCTAGAGAAGACTGTATTTCGTGCAGAATATTTTCATGCAGAATATATACAGTATCTGGCAAATGAGAGGCACTCCACTCATCACAGCCAATCTCATTTCCATAGTTATTTCCTTTCCATAGCTATAGCCTTCACTATCAGCAGTCACTGGAATGATTCTAACTGATAGGTAGTAGCTTTAGGTGAAATGGTTTTTTACCAGATTTGAAACAGAACCTTCTTTTTTTATGTTTTCTCTAATCTGTGTTTTTCAAATTGTAGGTCACCACTCACTTGGGATCAACAAATTTATTTTTTTAGGACACTACCAGTATTTAAAAAAATTAATTATAATAGAATAAAATAGAAAAGATAAAAAACATTGCATATAGTAAAGGTCAGTGTGGTATTGTGAAACTTTTGTTTCATATATGGAGTGGGTTTCTGTGTGCTTCTCACAAGGGCTTATGATCAGAGAACTTTGAGACCCTCTGCCTTTAACTAACCTTTCCTTGTCTAAGGACACAGTGACCCTTCCTGAATTTAAACCCCTAAAAGAAGACATGATCATTTCTGTCTTGGAAGAGCCCTTGTTTTTGAAATGGATCCAAGAAAACTTCTCAATTGTTCAGATCTCTTGGGAGTTGTTTACATGGTGAATTGATTTTTCTCAAGTCTACTTCTGAAACATCATCTTCAAATATTTGTGTAATTGGAATTTTCTAACTGGAGATTTCACTTGATTGTCATTGCTCAAAGCCAAAGGCAGATTTGTATCCTCTTCTTTATATGGGGTTTTAGTCCCCATAAAATTATGTTGCTTCAGCATTGCTCTGGCTCTTGTAACTAGCCAAGCTCACTTGGATAAAGTTCAGAAGAAATATCTATGTTTACTTCTGCATGGGCCTTGGGTGAAGTTCTGGGTTCTGGTAGGAGGACTAACATCCAGGATGATATAAATAGCAACTGGACCTGCAAACTTGGTTAGGAATATCTCTTTCACTTCCTTCCTGGAGAACCCTCAGTTGCGTAAAAAGTCAGAATGTGTCCACAGAAGATAAACCTTTCTAAGGTCACCCAGGCTCCTCTGCAGCTTTTCCCCTCCTTGTTCTTGTATATTCTCCTAACACTGAAGAACCCTCTCAACAATGCTGATAAAGGCAAGGCATGCTCCATCCTGCCTGGGGAATTTGACTTGCTAAGAGGAGTTGGAAGAATGGAAGCTGAAGTCTATCTTTTTATGTAGAAGTGAGCCAACAAGCAAAATAGGCCAAATGACAAGTTTTATGGAAGAAAGAAAGAGAGGGGAGAGAGACCTTGACCAGACCTTAAGATTACACTTGATAGTTGGTGGTTGGCCTGTTGCTAGGTTAAAGAAAGAAAGCACCCATCCTTAATAGAAAAGCAATTTCATATTCCATCCTGCATCCTTGCAACAAGCCCTTGAGTGCTCAGTACTAGTCGTGAACTAGCACTAAGCTCTGAGAGGTGCAATGATTAAGACAGAGCATTGTCCTCAAAGGGCACACAGCTCAGTGGGTTCGATATACTCACAGAGGGAGGGGCAGGGGCAGGAAGTGGCATTTGGAGTAGGCAGGAATCAGCAGAGACTAAAAGTTTGTCAAGAAACACAGGAAGGAGAAAAACACGGGAGAGCAGAGATGAGGAAAGGAACAGGGGTTTGGGGCAGAGACGGGAGCACAGCTGTTCCACAAGCCATGACTGTCTCCGGTGACACAAGGGCGCTCTGTGTTGTGTGTGTGAGGGAGGAGGAACCAGCTACCCTGGGACCACAGCCCCCCGCCCAATCATACTCCTTCCAAAAGGGCAGATTATTTTTATTTTTGGAGCATTGCTTGTGACCGAAGTAAGCGTTTGCAGTAGCACAAATTTCTTGATTCTGATTCACACCTGGCATAAAGATGCCAGATATATCTGGTAAGGAACAGCCAGAAAAGACGTGATGCTTCAGAAAGTTTTGTCATTTTCAAACCTCCTTTCTTTTCATAGGAGCAAAGCAAAACAGAAACCCCTCCTTTTCCTTTAAAAAATTCACAGAGAAATATAATCACAGGTTTGGTTTTAAGATAATGAAGTAAAGATCTTGTGCCTCCTTGCCCCATTTTTTTTTTCTTTTTTTTGAGAC